>CM069863.1:83114522-83642022 GCA_036172795.1 Pelodytes ibericus | reverse complement strand
CATCAGTTTTGGAGCATTTTCTTTTTCAGGATTCATTTAGTGCTCCAAAAAAGAGCTAGGAAACAAAATTCAACTGATTGACTCTTTGTGAGATACATGTTTCAAGACACTTCCCAGGCCCCAGTTTGATTTGAAATCACGACCCCTGGTTTACAAGACCAGTGCTCTAACCCCTGACCTATGGAGCCTTAACAGCAGTGCCGGTCGAGGACGAAGACAGCCGGCGGTTTTTTGTGTGTTTTTTTTTAAATGCGTCATCCCGGAGAACACGTCACCTATTTTTGCAATCGGTGAGTAAGCAACAAGGTTAACAAATGTGCAATTTGAGACTCATTTTTAACTGACAAAAGAAGACTCCTTCTTCAAAAAAAACTGTTCCATAGAGTCGGACTAAACACATTACAGTTATTCCCTTCTGGAATTACATTCCTAAAAAGGTCTTTTAAGAATGGGCGATAACATCAACAAAAAAGCAGATTTTTGCTTCTAAGAAACGGATTCAGCTGTCAGAAGTGGGATTCGAACCCACACCTCCAGGGGAGACTGCGACCTGAACGCAGCGCCTTAGCCCGCTCGGCCATCCTGACCACTTTGAAGGCATGCCAAGTTTGGTGGTGTGTCACATCTGTAGGTACAGTATTTCTAGTAGATTTCTGGGTTTCAACCATGTACTTGCAAATAGCTGGGTAAAATATTTGCAGCATTCTAGAATTGACATTGTTGTGCAACTATTCAATCTAGCAAGTTCTATTTTCTTGCTTTATCCTTGAAGTATTTTATCGAACTGGGAGTTTATATGATGTTTGAGAAACAACTTCTAGGACTGCGGCATCAGTTTTGGAGCATTTTCTTTTTCAGGATTCATTTAGTGCTCCAAAAAAAGTTCGGTTTATAGAATTTCGTTTTATAGCATACATTTAATGCTATTGCTATTCTATAAAAAGAAAGTCTATAAACAGAATGTCTTTCGGTTTATAGACTTTCGGTTTATGGAATACATGTAACGCTATTGCTATTCTATAAACCGAAATAGAGTCCCCATTCATAAGAATAGGTCAATTCTTATGAATGGGGACTCTAGTTTGGTTTATAGAAAGCCAATAGTATTACATGTATTCCATGAGCCGAAAGTCTATAAACCGAACGACATTCGGTTTATAGACTTTCGGTTTAAAGAATACATGCAATGCTATTGGCTATTCTAAAAACCGAAATAGAGTCCCCATTCATACGAATAGGTCAATTGACACTTTTTGTTTTCCATATACAAAGGAAGAACTAACATGTTCATGGATTTTTACTGACTTCTGACAATGTCATCAGGTAAAATGTGTCAGGGGGTTTTGTCACTTTAAGATAACCAATTACATGGAATGTTCACTGCTGAAATCACTACTTTATCATTTTACTTTATTAGCCCCTTAATGACAAGACATTTTTACCTTGACTTTCCCTTGGTGACAATGGCTGTTTTGACATTTATTAGGTGTTTGTGTTTAGCTGTAATTTTCTACTTTCTCACATACTGTACCCACACAAATTGTATGTTGTTTTTATCGTCATAAGAAGGGCTTTCATTAGATACCATTATGTTCATCATATCTTAGAATTTACAACAAAATAATCATAAAATATGATGAAATTTTCAAAAAACAACAACTATTTCTAACTTTGACCTAAAATATAATTTACACAAATACAATCATTAAAAAAGACCCCATCTAAATAGTTTCTAAATGTTGTCCCGAGTTCAGAAATATGCATGTTTCCATATTTTTCTGTATTTTTTTGCGAGTTATGGGGCAAAAACCAAAAATAGTGCTTTTTGTTTTTTTCTTATATTGACCTTTTGACCCCAACCCAAACCCTAAATGTAAGCCTAACATTAAATTTAACCCCAACTCATCGAGGCAATAGACCAGCACTATTAAAGCAGTTTTCCAATCATTGATTGCGAAAACTGCTTTTTTCACCGCAGGACTTGCCTGACACGTCCATTGTCGCGAAGGGGTTAAATCTGAGAATTTTGTTCCTGCCCTGGCTGATATTATGTTTGTATAAAGTTACTAGTATTTGTAATATTATGAAAATTGTGTATTTATTAATAGTTTACTCAAATATTTAGACATACTACACTTACTCTTAATCTTCTAGCCATTTAATCTTATTAATCTAATGGCCATTTATCTGAAAGGAGCAGGCGAATACTGAGCCAGGCGAATTCAGTCTGTTCATTTTAAAGACCTTTTATCTGAAAGGAGCAGGCGAATACTGAGCCAGGCGAATTCAGGTGAGCAACTTCCAAAACGATCAAGCTTCTTGAGTGTTGGAGTTAGACGCAAATAAGAAAATGGGTATTTTTATTTTCACTGCAAAGGGAGCACTGTTTATTTTTATATTTGGATAAAGATTTGTTAAAAAAAACAACTGTTTTGGAGGGAAAATGTTTGGAAGGCTGTTTGCAGTTAGTTAATCCATTAGTGACAAGACATTTTTACCTTGACTTTCCCTTGGCTGTTTTGACATTTCTGGGGTGTTTGTGTTTAGCTGTAACTTTATTCTTTCTCACATACTGTACCCACACAAATTATATGTTGTTTTTACGGTCATAAGTAGAGTTGAGCGGACACCTGGATGTTCAGGTTCGGCGGGTTCGGCCGAACTTCGGAAAAAGTCCGGGATCGGGCCCGATCTTGACCATGTACCCGAACCCCATTGAAGTCAATGGGTAGCCGAACTTTTGGGCTCTAAAAAAGCCCTGGAAAGGGCTAGAGGTCTGCAAAAGGAAGTAAAATGGGGATAAGAGTAGGACAAGTGCCCTGCAAACAAATGTGGATAGTGAAATAACTTAAAATAAAATACATACAAATTAAAAATACAGCTGAGCCATAAAATAGCACTAGATGGAATCTTTGATTTTAGTTTTGGAAGAACATAAATTAAAATCTAAAGCATGGCTGCCAGGAGGATCTACAGAATTATCCATTTGAGAGAGGGTTGGAGTGCAGGGTATTCTCTTTCATTGTTCAAACTGAGCTCAACTCCTGATGCATGGAGAAAAGGCCTTCACAAGCCTCTGCTATTGTATACATAGTGTCAAAACAATTGGTGTAGTGCATACCTGCATCTTCTATCCGGTAGAGATGGTATGACCTTTGTGATCTGAAAAGCTTTACAACTTGAGTGGTTCCTTTGAAGCTGGAACTGATGTTACAAGGTGTGCAATGTGACACTGAGTTAGTTGCCAGCAAGTCTATACAGATATATATCTGTATCCAGTCATAGATAGTAGGTTCTTTTGATATGCTAAGTGGCCCTTACCAGTTAGAAGTCTTGTCCTGCAAAAGTCATCTCCCAAACATGCATTAATAATAACTCCCAGATTATTAATCATGGCTCATTTCGTGAATATTTAGACAGGAAATAGTACACCCTACAAAATTAGTACAAATATGGCTGGTGCAACTTGAGCCATTTGGAAGTTATTGTGAAGTCTGTGGTATAGAGTCATGGATAGCAAGTGTGACATATCTATGGACTTCATAAATTGCAACAAATTAATAAAGGCAAGAATTATGTATGTGACATGCACTGGAGGGAAATTATCAACAAGATTCCATATTTTGACTGGGGTAGTTCCACCACACATGGAGGAGGACACTTTTAGGTACACCTTCCCACCTCTGGGCCGGCTTGGAAGCTGAGTTGACCTGACAAGGTATAAATCTAATGAGGGAATAATGGCCAGTGTACCTACTAGGGGCCAAGATCTAATTTTGTGTAAGTTGCCGTCATTTTCTTGCTGAAGTCCCTCGGACAGAAAATACTGGTACTTCTCTAAGTGAGTAGTTAGGTTTTCTGTTAATTTCTCCTTTTTATTTTTATCTGTTTTGGAGTAAATAATTTGTATCTGTTTTATTTTTTGTATGCACTGTGACTTCTTTTTTTCATAATAAATATTCCTTTATTAAGTTCTGCCTTTGTCTGGTATAGAGACTCACGTTACCTGATTAGACCAATCGCATAGATATTGTGTTAAAGCATATTTTGTGGGTTATGTCTAATTTACTTGGGGGACCAAGGCACCCCATTTATAAATTGTCTTGGTGGTGGCAGTGTTAGCACATTAGTTATATCAGTATAATTAAGTCACATGCACTCTTGGAGTAGGGTGCATTCGTGACACATAGTTTATACTAAGTGACCCATAGTTTGAGGAGGCGGTGACATGGTGGTGTAGGTGGAAGCGGCAGTGGAGGAGGAGAGAGCTGGATTAGCATAAGGGGAAGTAGGGGTCGGAGAGCTAGGGAGGCTTGTCCTGGGCTAGTTCACCCCAATATGTTTGCCAGCTTGTGTGATGATGCTGGGGAGATTAGCTTAGAAGAGGCATTTCTGGGGCAGGCTGACTCTCCTAGCCGCCTGGTGACTAGCCTCCCCAGCACAGTTGGGAGCCAGGACACTAGGAAGGCTGGACAGGTGGTGGTGGTAGAGTATTCTATTATTAGGAAGGTAGATAGTGTAATCTGTTGCCAGGGCCCTGAATGCTGAACTGTGTGTTGTTTCCCGGGTGCTCAGGTTTGGTTTGTTGCAGACCAGGTAGACAGATTGTTGGGAGGGGCTGGGCATGATCCAACGGTCTTAGTACACATTGGTACTAATGACAAAGTTAATAGTAGGTGGGGGGTCCTTAAAATGATTTTAGGGAAGTAGGAAACAAGCTGAAGGAAAGAACCTACAAGGTAATATTCTCTGAAATATTATCAGTACCACACGCTATATCAGGGAGACGGCGGGAGCTTAGAGAGATTAATGCGTGGCTGCAAAGGTGGTTCAAGAAAGAGGGATTTGGGTTCTTGGAGCGGTGGCCAGACTTTACAGTCAGCTATAGACTCTATGGATGGGATGGGCTGCACCTCAATGATGAGGGGGCTGCAGTATTAGGGGAGAGGAAGGCTAGAGGGTTAGATGAGCTTTTAAACTAGGATCTGGGGGGAGGGTCAAGATCAAAATGAAGCAATGGTAGCTAGGGTAAATTGGAAGGTGGGTCTAGCTATGGGAAAGGAGGAGGAAAGCAGTAGTGTGGTTAACATAGATCATAGGGAGGTACATACAATGAAACCTGCGGATATTAAGTGTTTGTCAACTAAGCAGAAAATGGGTAGTAATCTTAAATGTTTTTTAGCAAATGCAAGAAGCTTGACAAACAAAATGGGTGAGCTGGAGATACTGGTAATTGCTGAACAGTATGATTTAATCGGAATCACAGAAACGTGGTGGAATGAGACCCATGAAAAGGGGGAGGGATTTGTCTATATGTAATTCCTAAATCAAAGAACAGTATTAAAGAAGGTGTGCATGATGTAACTGGAACTGATGTGGAGACACTGTAGGTGAAGATTAGCATAGACACGAAAAAGAATCACACATTACTTGTAGGTGTATGCTACAAGCCACCAAATATTAGCATTGATGGAGAAGATCAGCTTTTATTACAAATTGAAAAGGCTGCAAATCTGAATTAAGTTTTAATCATGGGAGATATAGATTGGAATTGTGGCACAACTAGTTCTGCTAAGGGCAGCAAGTTTCTGAACCTGCTTAATAACAAATTTATGGCCCAATTAGTAGACACCCCAACTAGAATGGATGCATGTCTGGATTTGGTAATAAAAAACAATGGGGAGCTTATCTCAAACATCCAAGTAAGAGAAAACTTGGGGAATAGTGACCATAACATGGTTTCATTTGAGATTAATGCAAAAAAGCAAATTGGTAACTACACCATCAAAACATTTAATTTTAGAAGGGCTGACTGCGGGGGGTGGAGTGATGATGTAACAGGCTGTTATGCACGCGGTCCTGTTGAGCTGGTGCAATGCAAGGAGCCTGAGCCCAACTGTGAGAGCCTGCACAGATACGCGAGTGAACTGAAGAGAAAATGTGAAGAAGGCATAGCTTCTGAGTTCTGACAAGGCAATTTCCTGCACGCTTTACCTGATTTTTTTGCAAGCCTTACCTTGGCTGCGCGACAGTTGACGTTTGGAGATCCCACCATAGCACAAGAGCAGAGTGAAGAGAACTGCAATACAGCACTGTCGCAAGGTGAAAGACTGATCCATACTGGCCCCCCAGTGGATATATAACACATTGCAGCATACTGAAGGTGACATCCAGATAAGTGTCTTGTTCTCCTGTCTACTTATTTTTTTTCTCTCTTGTGTGTTTTTTCCCCTTGCTTTGCAAAAAGAAATAGGGGAGAGAGGAGGAGAAGAAGGGGGAGAGAGAGGAGAAAGGGAACGATAATGCTAAGTTACTGAAGGGCAATAAACAAATAACCGACGGCCTCTCTTCCTGTTAAAAATATGAATTGATATCTCTATTTTTTTGGGACATTTAATCTCTTATTTATGGCTGCTCTGTCTAGCACATTATAAGAGAGAGAGAACTATATAAAATACCCTTGGAGAAATCATTGGGTAATGCTGCTTAAAGCTTGTGTTCCTGACCTAGTATCGGCTTTTTACCTCAATATTCCTAAGAGGATCCCAAACAAATACAAATTTGGCCTAATTATTTATGTGATAAAAGAGAAGGCAGAATACATAAAACATCTGCGGATAAATCAGTGGCAATCTTGGTTTCCTACTGCCTCTGATTAAAGAGATGGTAATTCACATTTAATATCTGAGCAGAAAAGGCTGGTAACAGGTCCACACAATATATCAGTCTCTACCCAATATACCTAACATGCCAACACACTGAAGATAATCTAAACTGCCTTGTATTAGACATTTGCCCTGGAGATAGCGAGCATACTCTTATGGGACACTGTTATGCCTAAGGATATCTTACTTATGTGCTGCCGTTGAATCCGGATACTGACTTATGGCCTAATTCATACTACCATCTCACCCGATAACTTTTATTGAAATACCGAATACATGTGTACAGGAAGATATTACATTAATAAGGTCAATACTACCTACATAATTCTGTAGTTAATTCACTATTAGATGTAATTAAAGGCCTTTTCAATAAGGGAGAGCCTGGAAAAGGGAGGGGAGAAGGAATTGCTTCCTACCAGAAAAAGCTTCCTACCAGAAAAAGCTTCATACCAGAACAAATATGGCAACCAAGAGAGGAGTGGAAGTAAAAAATATATCTAAAAAGAATAGAAAAGGAGACCAAGGTGTACCTTTTTTGCCCCCCCCCCCCCCCCAAACGGTGACATTGGATATTGATAAATCAGTCTTACTAGATAAGGAAAAATCCTTGCCGGTAGATCTACAAGAAATTATTCAGCAGCAACTGGCCATTGCGCTGAACATCCAGTTTGAGAAAATCAAGCAGGACATTAAATCAAATGTGAAAGATTTAAAGTCAGACATCGGGGCCCTTGGAACTGGACTGAATATCACAGAAGACAAAATTGACTCCATGGAAATGCAACTCAGGAAAAGACGATAGCACTCAATTAAAAAGAAAATAGAATGTCTTGAATTCAAAATGGCAGATTTTGAAGATCGCTCCCGTAGATATAACCAAGACTCGAACCATTCCTCTTGGATTTTTTTAAGAGAGCGAAGCTGGAACCACAGCCCGGTATCGGGCTATGGGACAGATATCATAGGCAGATCTCTAGCTTCACCTGAAGATCCCCCAAGAGACGTTCTATTAAAATGTACCTCATCATATATCAAGGACACTGTTATGATAGCATCTCGAGAGACAGAATGGCAACAACCATATAATAAATTGAAGATCTTTTCTGTTTTAAATTTTTTCACCAGATTCAAAATACGGCAGTTTGCCCCAATGACCACTATCTTGAGGGACAACAACATTCGATATAAATGGCAGACGTCTGTCAGAATTTTTCTCACATATGGCTTAAAAACCTTCGCCTTTGATACCCCTGAAAAATTGAATTCTTGGATGGAGGCTAACAAGATAAGGACCAGGAGCATTTCTTAAATGTAGGCCCCTCCTATTGAACTGGGGTGAGGCACACTAAATTGACAATCATGTATATTTTTTTATTTCCTTTGCTTTTTTTCTTTTTCTTTTTTCCGCTGTAAGCCATTTAAATATCGAGTGTATTCTAACCCATCAAACCCTGAAAGGTCCTAAATGTACATACAATCTCTTCCCTCTCACAATCTAATGTCCGCACTAGGTAGGTGAAGGGGATGGCAAGGGGAAAGTTTAGGGGAAGGAGGTACGGATTGAGGGGTAAGAGCTATAAAGTTGAGGGTGGGTGGTGAAGACAGTTGTAGTAGTGTTAGATAGGGAACTGGTAAAAACTCAATATTAATTTGCCACAAGAGGTACACTAAGAGACATTAGCGACACGGATCTGACACTGGTGGAAATATGTAATAATTCAAAATTGGGTTACACTAGGCCACACACTCGTAGAAGTAATAAATGTAAGTTTTGGTGATTTTTTCTTTCTTTCTTCTCACTGGTGGTTGGCCCTATAGTAAGCTATCTAAAGCATAGTATAATTCAAGATATGATGTAGATGATCACCTATCTATAGGGGTATATCAGTAGGGAATTAGGGAGGGGAACGGGGGCGGGTATACATGCAGATAAGATAATCTACTTCTATGATATATAGTACTGGTTTGGCACAAGATAAGTATGATAAAGCACAAAATGAGTTTTTAGGGGTCCTTATTTTTTTTTTCTTCTTCTTTGGTAACCCTAAAGCAATCAAAAGAGGCACACAGAGGGTTATAAGAGCTTTGGAATTGACACAACGGAAAATATGTAATAATTAGAATGAGGGGCATGTTAGGTAACCTCTTGGTAGAAGTAATAAATTAATTCCCTGTGGGGATCTATGTTAGGGTACAGCTCCATTGAAATATATCTGAAAAAGAAATTAAATAGTACACACAAAGGGAGACTGCCAAATCCCGGAAAATGTAAATTATGCAATAAAGGATATGGCCAGAATAGATTATCAATTAAACAATAATCAAAGGTAATTTGGATTGGGGTGGGGGGGGGGGCTTCTTCTCCTTTTGTCACTCTAAAGAGCCACATAGAGTGTTATAAGTGTTTTTGGAATTGACACAGGGGAAATGTAATAATTAAAATGAGGGGCATGTCAGGTAACCTCTTGGCAGAAGCAATAAATTAATCCCCTATGGGAATTTAAGTTATGGTACAGCCCATTGAAATATACCTTAAAAGAATTTAAATAGCACACACAAAGGGAGGCTGCCAAATCCCGGCAAATTTAAAGTAACTACAGAGGCTAAGAGGCTATCAGTTATTTGTATAGGGATATACTTGATATTCAGCCATAAACGTATGCAATAAAGGATATGGCCAGAATAGATTAATACTTAAAGCAATAATCAAAGGTAACTTTTTTACCTTTAACTTCTTTTGGTATTTTGGGAACCGGCTACCGGAAGGGCACTGGCTCGACATCCACAATTGGTTTGTGGAAATCGTCTCACATGTTGAGGGGTGCAACAAAAGTGAGAATACAGGTCTCTCCATATAGGGTGTAGGACCGTCTGTAATTGTTTGTATTGTATTGTATTTTGTGATGTGTAAGTCCGTTGGAGGCCTTGGGTGGGGGGCACGGGGGTAGGCAAAAGAAACAAACCAAATGGTTAGATTCGCTACCCTGAATGTACAGGGCTTGAACTCCACTCAAAGAGAGCTATTTTACTAAACTATCTCTCCAAAGAACGGATAAAGGTCTGCTGTTTACAGAAGACTCATTGGAGAACTATGGACAGAGTGAGTTTCAAACCACAAAAATGTCCTATAATTCTTTCGGCATCAGTGCCGACGAAAAAAAAAAAAGAGGAGTCGCCATTATGATCTCGAGCGATGTGACCATAAAATTGAAACACACTGATTGTGATCCAGAGGGGAGATACAGAATAGACGTTGGGAAATTTGATCATAAACTGATAACTTTAGTTAATCTAAATGCCCCTAACGAGGCCCCTATCCAGTTCATTAAGAATTTGTTTAATAAGATAGAAAGGGTGAGACAAGGTTCCCTTTTAATTATGGGGGACTTTCATTGCCTCTCAGACCCAAATTTGGACAAAAAGACATTAATAGGGAGAATCAAAGATGGGATTGTTACCTCCCAGGCCCGTTTATTGCCTGGATAAAGCATCACTTTATGATATTTGGCGAATGATTCACTCCACTGAACGTGATTATACCTGTTTCTCAAAGGCCTATTCGGCATACTCTCAGATCAATCTGATCCTGGGAGACACAGGTATAATGCTACAGGTGAATAACATCAGGATAAAAGAGATTACTTGGTCAGATCATAACTCTGTTGTCCTTGATCTCAATGATACTTACATTAAGCCCAAATCGGAGTGGTGCCTAAATCCCAATCTACTAAAAACATAAGGAAGACATTGAGTATATAAACACAATGTCAAAGCATTACTTTCAAGAAAATAAGTTTACTGAACTACCTCCTTCTACAGTATGGTGTGCCCATAAGGCGGTCGTTTTCTTGATTATTTATTAAACTTGGTGCACAGGCAAAAAAAAATAAAGAAATAAAAATACATAAAGAATAAGATAGCTAGGACCGATTATAAGAACGAGATGTCTGTCCCCAGAGAAAATCGGTAGGCCTTTAATGATTTCTACTCCACTCATTACAACTTGTCCTCTCGGCCATCTAGGGAAGAGATATCAGACTTTTTTGAAAAGAGAAAATTCCCTAAACCAACCCTGGATATGATCCTGGAGTTAAATTAGCCCTTTACAAGCAAAGAGGTGATAGCTGATATCCTTCGGCAAAAGGGTGGCATGGCACCCGGCCCTGACGGGTTTGATGCCTTGTTCTATAGAGTCCTGCATAAGGAGTTGGCTCCATACTTAACCAAAGCAAGGGACACAGGTACCCTCCCAGAAGATCTACTTTGCAGTAATATTGTTCCAATATAAAAAGGTGGGAAAGGGGCGAATGAGATTATGAGCTACAGACCTATTTATGCTACCATCTGATCAGATGGACTGAATTGAATTATTAAAGATCTAGTTCACACTGATCAGGTGGGGTTTGTCCCCGGGAGAACGGCATCGGGACACATCAGATCTCTGGAAAACATATTTCAGTGTACGACCGGGGGCCGTGTACATCAGCTGACCTTGTCATTAAAAGCCGAGAAGGCATAAGGCTTTAGGTGGAATAATCAGGCTATATCCTATTTGGGGGTAAATGTATCTGTGGAGCCAAATAACTGGATGCAGGTTAATATGCTCCCCCTGATGCGGGAGATGAATAGAAACTTGGCAGCATGGAAGCCATTGTATATATCATGGTGGGGAAGAATTAATGCAATAAAGGCCCACGTTCTCCCTAAATTCACTTGTATTTTTTGTATGCTTCTATTTAAGATCCCATGTCCGTGGGGAAAAATGATACAATCATCCTTTTCTTGCTTTATATGGAATGGTATTAATTTTGTAGCCCTCCTTGGAACTTCTTTGAGTTCCATAACATCCTTCTTAAGGACTGGTGCCCAGAATCATACTGCATATTCAAGGTGAGGTCATACGATTGACTTGTAAAAAGGCAAGATGATAGCCTCCTCCCATGAATCAATACCTCATTTTATACATGCCAATATCTTATTGGCCCTTGCAGCTGCTGACTGGCATTGAGCACTGTCGCTAAGTCTGTTATCTATAATTATTCCTAAATCCTTTTCATTAGTATTTTTTCTTAGAAGATACCATTTAAAGTATATCTTGCTTTCTTATTATTTTTCCCATAATGCATAACTTTACATTTGTCTATATTGAACCTCATTTGCCACTTAATTGCCTAGTCCCCCACTCTGTCCAAATCTTCCTGTAAAGAACCTTACAATATGCTGTAATTTAATTCAAGCAACACTGGTGTATATTGTAATACACTTGCATCCCTATTTGGAATTCTGTGACGTATTTGAGCAGGGGTACTACCCCTGAGGAGGCCTTATGATTGTCCTATTAACCTCCTTCCCGGTGCTCCTATACCATTTGTTAGGTTCTAACCCTTTAACCCCTTAGTGAAAAGACATTTTCACCTTGACTTTCCCTTGGTGACAATGGCTGTTTTGACATTTCTGGGGGATTTGTGTTTATCTGCAATTTTCTTCTTTCTCACATACTGTACCCACACAAATTATATGTTGTTTTTATTGTCATAAGAAGGGCTTTCATTAGCAACCATTATATTCATCATATCTTATAATTTACTACAAAAAAAATCATAAAATATGATGACAAATTTAAAAAAACTTTTTCTAAATTTCACCTAAAATATAATTTACACAAATACAATCATTAAAAAAGACCCCATCTAAATATTTTCTAAATGTTGTCCCGAGTTCAGAAATATGCATGTTTCCATATTTTTCGGTATTTTTTTGCGAGTTATGGGACAAAAACCAAAAATAGTGTTTTTCCTATATTGACCTTTTGACCTCAACCAGAACGCAAAATTTAACCTTAACACTAAATTGAACCCTAACTCTAACCCTTATGCTATTCCTTAATATATTTTAATTTTAATTTCATTTTAACCCTATCCCTTATGCTAAAAATTATTTAATTTTAACCCTATAGGCTAATCTAACTATATAACTAGTTTTTAGTTAATTAAATATTTTTTTATTTTTTTACATTGCTATGCTACTTAATTACCACTAGGGGCAGTCAAATAGCATATTCAGAGCGACGGAAGTGAAGTTACTTTCACTTCCTAAGCTCAGACCTCCAGAGGGCATAGCCATATTGACGGAGCATGCTGCTCCGTCAATATGGCTCCCACGATAGCTCCGTGGGGCGATCGTGGGTGCCCCAGAAAATAAATTTCGGTGCTGGCTATTGCCTCGATGTCGAGGCAATAGACCAGCACCGTTAAAGTGCTTGATTCACCGCGAAGGTGTTAAAAACCAAAACCTAAACATCTGACATACTACATACAATCTATAAGAAGGCAATATTTGTCCATCCACAACACCAGCCAGACCTGGGGTTTTCTTAGTAGAGAAGGAAGGTGGGTCTATGAGCTCAACAAAAAACCCCATTAAGAACAGGTACCTGCTGACACTCATTCTTGAGCTCCAAAATCGGATCATTTCTGGAGTGATATACACAAACATCTAAATCCATTATAAATCTGTTCTACAACCAAGACAAATTCCTTAGGATTTGAATTGCCTTCCACTACAAAGCTTTTTATTTTTTTTTAAATTAGTGCAAAACCAGCTCCGGGATGCAGGATGTGTCTGGTACAGAACTCCTCCCCTTAGCTGTGATCTGCTTCACTGTTTCTTGTCTTGCATGGATTGAAACACTGTATGTTTCACTGTGCACCTGATAAAGCTGGTATGTTCCACATTTCTCTTCTAAAACCATGGGTTGCTAGCCCATTCCCTGACTGAGTTTCTCCTCCACCTCCTGTGCTGGTGGATGGCAAACAAGAATACATAATTCCGAAGATCTTAGATTCCCACTGGCATCTTGATCACCTTGAATACTTCATTTACTGGAATGGTTACAGTGCAGAGAAGCGTCCTTGGAAACCTGCAATGATTGTACATGCCCCAGCCTGCATTATCACTAACCTTTACTGTTTGTATGCAGTATCACATGGGGCTAGCCATTATGAAGTGAAGAGCAGATGAGTTGAGGTGAGATGAACATTGCACCTCATCAGTTTATCTGTGCATTATACAGGGACAAACCTGGTGAGCAGCCCTGAAAATCAAACTCACATATTGTGTCCATGCACAGTGTAAAGCTAAATTGGTGCGATGAAATGCTGATCTCAACTTACCTGCAACTCACCTTTTAGTGATTAGCCCCCATATATTTAGCTCTTTGTCTGCATGTTGTTTCTGCAGAGTCATCCACAAATATTGCATGATTTTAGATATTTTGGCTATTTTTTATATTAAATACTCAATTGGACTACACATGGGATCCATTACATGTAACATATGGGATTTTTTTTTTGTACAACATGATGCCAGGAAGGGCACAGGGAAGACAATAGATAACCTCCCCCAAAAAAGAAAGTTGGGTGATTAATGATTTTGAATGCTTGTTAATAAACTACTAATTGGCATGGTCCATTTATGAAGACAAGAAAATAATTTTAAAGTAGGCAGAGTAGATATATCATAATTCAAATAATTAGATAGACATCACATTCAGCATTTGGTGCTGTTTTGAGCATTTCAGAACTGGAAAGAATACAAAAATGCATCACAATTTAATAAATAATTGTAATGGAAGAATTGAGCACATAAGAGGTTATCTCATTAATATGTGCAACTAAATTATATCAATAAGCTTAAGGCCTCTAGCGGGAACTCTTCAGTCCATGTGAGCAATTAACAAGTTGCCACATTCATCTCAAGTGAATGAAGCAACTCTGTCAGTGGGCACAATAAATGCACTTAAAATACATGTTTGGCAACAAAGTGAATGACCAGAGAGTCTTGTGTGTTTTAATAGATGTTATTTCAGGGTATAACTGATAACCTCTTTACTTATAAAACAATTACATCTTTGAGCAGAATTCATTTATATATTGAATTTTGTTTTGCTTTTGTGTGAACAGATGGTCAAATCTTGGAAAGCTTGAACTTATTATGAAATACCTCTGCAACTTTGTCATGGAACCATTGCATGATATGAAGCAATCTTTCTCTCTTAATGGCCACATACTTGATTAACAAGACAACTGCATTAATCCACAGATTATTTGGGACATATTGCAAGATGATAGATGATTGATTCTTTCAACCCAAACAGTGCTTAACTGTGAATTAAAATTAGTCTTCTCTAGTAGCTCAAATCGAAGATCTGAAATCTGGCCCATTTTGGGGCCACTCATTAATTGGGGTCACGTAGGGATCACCAAACTGGTCCTGAATCCTTTGTGGACTAGTTTTTGTGCCAACAGTTCTGCAGCCAAACTCATTTGTTCAATTTATCCTGAAGACGCTGACAGAGCAAAATGCATTTTGCTATACACGTCCAATACGGAAGTGGACATAAACATGGGATCCCATGTAAGTAAGGGATTTCAAGCATTTGATTTTGCACCGTTATTTACTAACATCAAACTCTCTCAGATGGCGATATCCCGATCCTCTCCTTATGAGCTCTGCAGTATTCTTAAATGTAGGGTACTATGTTTTTTATAAATTAAAGTTGCTATATTTTTTAACCCTTGTTCCTTCAGTTGAGTGCCCCAGTATCCAGTATCTTCAACTCTGGTGATTGAACTTAACTCCCTGAGGGGTCTACAAGTGCCTTAGTCGTGAGCAGCTGGTCTCCTTACATTTAAGTGAGTGCAATACTAGGGTGGAAATACTGAATGAGAAATAGTGTTGGAACTGAGTTTGAATCAAAGAAGACATTACAATGACCATTTTCTAATGTGTAAACATTTTGGTGTTTATATAGATTTGTGTGCAGCACTTTATATCAATTCCACGGTTTGTCCTGTGTCTGGTCTGCAGGAGTATATATCTTTGTACATAGTGTATACAGTATATATTTTCAGCACTTGACAAGATATTTTATCTTGTTCAAATGTTCATCTATATTTATTAATCATTGCTTGCTTGCTCTTTACAGTAGAGTACTTGATATTTCCAGTGATTGATAAATAAATATATATATATATATGTATAAAAATAAATATATTTGTGAAACCTCCATCTCCAGAACTCTAATGCATAGTACCAAACATGATTTAAAAAAAAAAAAACAGTAAAATCAAATGAACAATAAACAGACGGACATTTATGTAAAACCCAGATAAAGAGAAATTCTGATTTCCAAATATACACCATTTTATGCAGACTCATAGCTGGGTCAATTAACTTCAATAAAGACAGTCAGCGGGAATTCCATGAGCTACTGCCAGATAAAAACATTTCAAATAAAACTGCATATATTTTTTATATATAAAATACATGACTTAACATAGCATTTGGATTTCTGGCACATCACCAAATCTCCACATTTTTACCATTAGTGAATATAATACGTGTCTTTTGCAATTGACAATCAGGTGTATACAATGTGAAACCGAATAATGCAATAAATGTTTATCATTCCATCTATCCAGATCTTTGATTATTTTTTAATTTCAAAGCATCGTAAAATCTTAGGGTTATATTACATTTTAATGATACAAAATGTGTTAATGGCTACATACTAAGCAGAAAATATGGCATGGAGCCAATTGGCAGACATTAAGACTAACCTTAATCCCTAAGGGTTCATATAGGTCATGAGTCCTAAAGATTTGCTTAGACTGCAATATGATACAGTGAACATGAAATTGACTCAATTAAGTTAATACAAAAAAATCAATGTGTACTTCGTAACCAAGAATAAAAAACAAGATTGTTAACTAAGGCTGTTTTTTGCTAAGATTGCAAAGTGTTTGGGAAAAAAACAACAACTTTTTATTGGGAACAAAGCATATTAAGCAATGTAGTAAACAAGCTTTGAATCTCCTTAAGGAAGTAACATATTCAGTAGATTGATGGGAAAATACAGAATAGATTTAAATAAACTGACAATAGTTACAAACGTAAATGTGGCATTAGAAATGGATTCCTTTTTCACCCTGTTTTCCATTTTATCTTTTTCTACTAAATACGTAAACCAGATAACACAACAACATAACATAAAATCCCCCCATCCCACCAGAATCTCCTTGAAATTAAACGACAAAGGTACAGCAGGAACCAACACATATTTTAAGATTGATCATATCACAGAGCAAATGAAAAAAAAAAAGATAAATCAATATAATCAAACCAGAATATAATAAAAATGTATTTAAAAAAAGGCATCTGGTAAGTTTAAAGGCTTTTTTAATATGATCTTATAATGGTCTAAGGAGCATATGTATATTCTCCAAATCTGAAGGAAACAATTATTTTTCTTTTTCATTTTCCATGGCAGCATCTAGCCAGTCCGTACAAAATACAAAATAAAGTTTTGTATTAAAGTCAAAGTAGGCAGTTCTGATGTATCCATTGAAATAGGATTGTTTTTGTGCATTTGCGAGTATTGTATGTGTTATTTTTTTATAACAAGTAATGTCCTGTTTTATGGTGCATATCCCTGAAATATGTCAGAGGCAAGATGGACTTTGACCATTTTGACTGGCTCCATAATAGGGAAATGTTTGAGCCAGATGTGTACACCTCCCGAGAACAGGTAAGGCATAATGTCATATTATGGGCTTTATGAATTGCCATATGAACAACATAATTCAGCAGATGGTTTTGTGAGGGATAATAGGATATAGAGCCCAAATTCATGGCATAGAATTATAATCACAATCACTTGTACAATTGGCAGTGAAGGAAACAAAAACTTGGGCAAACTGGGCAGCTGCCCAGGGCCCATTCATTCCTGGGGGCCCCGCTGCTGCGTGAATGTCACACATGGAGGCAGTCATGATCGGACAGCAGCCAGCAGATGGACCCGGCTTTTAGTCAGCGTGCGTACAGGAAGAAACCCTGCAGAGGAGATGGCTAACTAAAGCATCCAGGTACTGGGGAATGGGGGAAGAGGGGGATTGTGGGATATTAATGGACAAATAATGAGTGGGCTATTAATAGACAAATAATGAGTGGGCTATTAATGGACAAATTATGAGTGGACTATTAATGGACAAATAATGAGTGGGCTATTAATTGAAAAATAATCAGTGGGCTATTAATGGAGAAATTATGAGTCGGCTATTAATGGAGAAATTATGAATGGGCTAATAATGGACACATTATGAGTGGGCTATTAATGGACAAATTATGAGTGGGTTATTAATGGACAAATTATGAGTTAGCTATTAATGGACAAATTATCAGTGGGCTATTAATGGACAAATTATCAATTGCTAATAATGGAGAAATTATCAGTGGGCTATTAATTGACATATTATCAGTGGGCTATTAATGGACAACTTATCAGTGGCTATTAATGGACAAATAATCAGTGGCATATTAATGGACAATCAGTGGCCTACTAATGGACAATCAGTGGCCTATTAATGGACAAATTATCAGTGGCTATTAATAAACATATTAGCAGTGGGCTATTAATGGATAAACTATCGAAGGGGAGGGCCCAGAATTTTTTTCAGTAAGGAGCCCTAAAATATCTGATGGGGGCCCTAAAATATCTGATGGCGCCCTGCACCTGGGTAATGTAGTTGCAGGGTACAGTATTTGTAATCCACAGTTGAAATGGTGCAGTTACCAATATGGGTATCCAGGGACTACAAAAAATCAAATGAGCAATCCCAGTCAGGCCAAAGGTCAGTGGTGAGGTGAGGAGAACATAATGACAGTTCCCGACAGTACACACCATGGTCTGGTTTCTCTCTTAACTTTTAGGACCGCAAGCGACTGTCGTTTTGTGTTTGGCATCCACACTATAAACTTTTTTTCACACAAGAACTCTAGCTATCTCTCTCTCTCTCTCTCTTTCTATATATATTTATATGGACATAATCTAATACATACACATTCGTTGTATTTCAATTTGCTCTCTGCACTTTTCTGTCAATTTGAAGCTTCCAGACATTCATCTGTCTATCTAATTGTTGCAAGTGCTACTTTGTAACTCTTTTCGCCCATTTTATACTCTCTGTCTCCTTTATTATTCCTGCAGTCACCTGATTTTTTTCTGCATTCACTTTTGTGATTCAGACACATCTCAGGATTCTTCTATTTATCTATACAATAAGAATTTGTACCTAAGTTAATTCCTAGAAAATAGATAAAAACCATGGCATATTTTACAGCACTATGTGCTAGATGCACAGAATGCATATTATGGTGAAGGTACAGGCCAGACAATTTGCTAATATTGATTTTAAAGCTGGTAACTGAACCCCATCTATCAATCAAGTTTAGTGTGTGAGAGAGAAAAGTGAGATTTTCGGCAAAACCCGATTTCATTTCCTGTCTTTCAATGCATGTGAAACCTGGGAAATTTAAATATCAAATATTCAATTGTGAAACAAGAGATCACAAATAAAGGGGAATGCTGGCATCCCTGACGAATTCCCCTTTCCATCCTAACTTCTCCAGTCCAAATTTTGGTTAGGGGGTTATCATAAAGCTTCCTGATTAAGTGGCCAAAATATTGGAATTTGATGATTCAAATTAAATGGGACCAGGCCACACGATCAAAGGCACCTTACTGCATACAATTTAAAATCTTTCCAAACAACATAAATAAAATAGCCAAATAAAATATTTGCTTAAATATTTACATATTGTTTATTGGGTTTCTTTTTAATGCATTAAGAATGTAAGAAACTGCTTTAAGAAACTGCTTTTAGCAAGCTTCAAATGTATTTGCTTTTAATCGTATTTTTTCCCCCAATAGCAATGGATAATCACAACCTTCATCAAAAAAGCACTACAATTTCTGTAAGTGTTTTGAATATAAAAACATTTTCTTTCAATGGCACAAAAGGATGAACATAGCCTATGATTTCATTTAAAACAATTATTCCTATTGTAAATGCAACTACAAAGTAAGAAATGTGTCAGAATAGCACTGTAATTACCTTGCTCCCTTTACATAGTATATATTGTGATGTTTTTATATTTAACATGCATATTGTTATAATGGAGTTGTTAAGATTGACTAAGATATAATTTTGACAGTGTTAAATTATAGCCTTTTAGCATTCATTAGTCAAGTGGAATCAAAACGCCCTTTTAGTGTAGGCAGGTAGCATTAAAAAGTAAATGTATATTATAGGCTTTTTATGGATCAGCAAAGGTGTTTTTTTTTTTATAAACAGAAGTACAGAATATCATTAAAACATTTCAAGAAAATATTTATCTTTTTAACAATAAAAAAGAAACAAGTGCACAAAAAGTTTCGCACAGAAAACCTTCCTTCCAATTTTTGTTGACCTAGAGCATTCTGTCTTAGTACAGCGTGAGAAGAATTGAAGGCGACGTCATTTTTAAAAAGAGTTGAGTAAAGTTTAATTGTACTGAACATTAGACTCAGCTGGATTAAATATTACAAATATACACATCCATTGTAAGATGTTTATGTATTTCGAAAGGTTTTTCTTGTTATTTGATTGATTTAATTCTGCTAGATTTATATATATATATATATATATATTTTACAAAGTAGAATCAGGAATAAAAGGAAAATGTGTTCTTTGTATATGTGTGTCTATAATGTTAAAGTTCAATGGGAATACCCAGGACCAAAAAAATAGCTAATTATAAATTAAAGATACCTTCTTGTATTGTGAATGCATATTAGATTTTCTCTATCTAAAAGTCAGTATTTCATCGATAAGTGCCAAGTAAAATGCAAGGAAAGGAACCCAGAACAATTGAATGCTCACATACTCATGTACAGTATTTAAGAGTTATGTTCCTGTAAGACAAGGTCATGCTTTAATGTACTGTAAAATGGCTTGGTGACATCAGTAATTTAAAATCTGTTCAAGAGTTTGGCAGATGTCCTGCATCTTATAGTTGGTTTTGTCTGCTAATTTGTATTACATAAATATAAACCAATTAAACCCACGTCCAAAGCCAGTGTATATGTTTGTTGGGAGTATTTTATTTGTATCCACTTAGGATTGTTAAATTGTTCAAACATGTTACAGTAGAATCATTTTTTACAAATAACAGATATAAAACATATATTTAACTGGAACTCATGTTTGTCTGATATATTTCTCAGTATAAATACTTCATACCCGCAGTTAATGTCAAATTCGGGAGTGTGTCCACTGTAAATAATAATCCAGGAGGGCAAATATCATGCTGCCCAAAAAATTCAATGTATCAAAATTATATTCCATCCATAGACGACTTCTGGATTCTTTCAAGTTGTTTTATTGAATAATTGGTTAACCACATTGGTTTGTGAGTGCATTTATTACATTTGCCTCCTGTTTAATTATTGCCGAGACATTCTATATTATATATGTGTTTCTCTTCCTCCCAAGTGATTTTTCGCCGACACAGATTTGCATATTGAAGAAAGTAGTAAGCTTGCCTGCAGAATGAAATGGCGGTGTCATAAAGGGGGGGTCACCACAAAAAATTTGAAAACACATTTTCTCTAATCTACAAATTATCACAATGCATTTTCTTTATTATCTACAATTATATTAAAAATTATATATTTAAGTCCCTTAACTAATTATAAAGTACTGGCCTGATTATGGCCAAAATGCTTTAAATAAATGCATGAGCACACATATTATTTTAACACAGGTGAAAATATATTGAAAAATAATTTTGCTCACTGAGGAATTTTTCTAATAGTAAGCATTTTTGTCTATTTTTACTCTGCAGTATCATATTAAGGCAGAGCAATGATTCTTTTATATGCCAAGTAAGGAAGTTTAGAGGAGGCATGTGTGTAACCTTCATGCTCAGCACATGAATCTTATCTGGAATTTCAAAATCTCTATCAAAACCTTTCCAGCCTTCTGAAGAAGCCCATTTACCTCAGGAAAACAAAGATTGCATTACAAACACACATTCCAAGCGCAGAAGAAAAAGAAACGTCAATTACTTAACACAAAAGTGCTGAAGCCATTAGTATATCCTTCTAGAATTGAAAAGTACACATGTATTATATGCATAAAATTCCCAGTGGAGAGCACCACTAGTGTCACATTGCAGAGTGAATCCATTAGTAACATAATGTCATCTAACCACAAGACAGACTAATGGTCTAAATTAGAAGGATTTCTTTCACATTACTTGGTCAAAATACTCTGTCAGCTTAAACCTGTGCTATTTGACAGTCATGATTAAACTAAACCCTAGACATGGAACATGTTTCATGGTATTTACTGAGCAAAGACAATTTTCATGAAGCATAAACTTTAGGTTATTTAAATAATTAAGCATAAAATATGCATTTTTTTTATACTTGTCCTAACTACGTTATAGAAATGTAACTTGCAATATATGAATTGTGTGGAACCAATTTCTGCTCTGGACTTGACTTAAAGCATATGGTACACTTACTTCTGTTTGCTGGTTTTTCTCTTGGGCAAGGGTGAGGGTGTGAGTCTAGTTCAAACAACAATAATATTTTTCAAAAGACAGATTCATGGGTACTAAGGTTTGACAAAATGTCCATAAAAGGACACCAATGTTCGTGACAGGGTCTGTTACGGTCCATAGAACATCATTAATTTGTCAAAGTCCAGTAAATGTCAACAAGGAACAATGTTGGTGCCTGGCAAAGTTAGGAATGGGGTGACCACATTCTATTTCTGCCATTCAGTGACACAATTTGAACAGATGAGATAACACACACAGGCAAATATATATATATATATATATATATATATATATATATATATATATATATATAATGTTTACACCAGTCATGGCGAGTTTCAGAGAAACAACCCCTTTATAACCATCCATTATGCAAACACACAGTCACATACCCGCAGTCTCAAACACACATTGTATGGGTTTCTTACCTGGTGCTGGCTGATGGCAGGCTGCTGCAACTTACACTGAGCTAAGTGTAGTTTGTGTAATCATTAGTGTTGAGAAGTCTTTCCTGATTGGCTGAGAGCTCCATCAATAAGAGACAATGCATTGTTTTCGGAATAAGATTACCCAGGACATGGGTCATAAAATTATACTGTAGACTGTCCTAAGCAATCTACAAAATGTGATCTTAGGTAGGAACTATTGGTATTAGTAAGACATATTATTCTTCTCCTCTGTACTGCTTTATGGTTCCCAATCTGCAATCAGCCTGGTGTTCATATTGCCAGAATCCAGCTGGGAAACATTTCCCCTCTGTAGGAATGGTATTAAGCATAGGCCCTAGCAAGGCTAGACCTCAACTAGCGGTCAGCCACATCTTGTAAATCTTACTGTTACAATTAGTGATGTCCTATGAATGTTATTGTACTACTTCAACAACCATCCTTACCAGGGGCATATCGTGCCCCTGAGTGAAAGGTATGCTGCCAGTCCCGGTGAACGATGTATCTTGTGTATATCCGGGGGTTTATGTGCTGTGAACATACAGCACACAAACCACCAGAAATACATGAGATACATCCGAGGGGCTGTAGGCAGTTGTGAATTCGGCATCAGAGTCATTGACTCTGTTGCCAATTCGACCAGCACGAAAAGTATATGAATTTTCATATACTTTTCACACTGGTTGAATTGGCAACAGAGTGAGTGACTCTGTTGCCCAATTTGCAACTGCTGTCTGTCTTTCGGAGCACACAAACCCCAGAAATAGACAGCGGTGCACACCTAGCACATATAGAGCATCGGCGCCTGCTCCCTACTACTTCTT
This sequence comes from Pelodytes ibericus, assembly GCA_036172795.1. Taxonomy (NCBI): domain Eukaryota; kingdom Metazoa; phylum Chordata; class Amphibia; order Anura; family Pelodytidae; genus Pelodytes; species Pelodytes ibericus. The sequence goes on along the minus strand of CM069863.1, from coordinate 83,618,640 downwards.
AAAGGGCAATATATCAATCTCAGTGGGGTCTAACACCGAAGAGTGTCATTTCTACAATGCCTTACATGTGTGATCAAGATTATTTAATACTTTACCTGGTGACTCCTGATAAGCACTACATTGTGCAATTTACTTTCACACATGGTAGTAAGTCTGGGACCAGTATATTTAGCTAGACAGCAAGATCCTTTCATTATTTCCCCCACATCCCTTGCCATTATAACCACATTGCCTGATTGCACCTGCATAAATAGCCAAAGCACACCTCTTCACCCATGGGACTTGCCACAGCACTCAGCTTGCAAACACAAGTCTTGCCAGAGCACACAAAGTACTTGCCAAGCACCCATATTTCACCAAAAGGTCTTGCTAGAGCACCCATATTGCACCCTCAGACCTTGCCAGAGCACCCAGGTTATACCCAACACCAAGCTTGCAACCACAGGTCTTTCCAGAACACCCAAAGATCTTTCCAGAGCACCAATATTGCACCCATAGGTCATGCCAAAAAAGCCAGATTACACCCAACACACATTTTGCATCCTCAGATCTTCCTAGAGCACCCAGACTGTACTCACAGGACTTGCCCAGCAGCCAGACCTCACCCAGATTACACCCAGCACCCAGATTGTACATCTCAGGCCATATCTTAATTAGTGATAGAGGGTAAATCCAATTAGTGGTAGAGGGTAAATAAAATTACTGTGCACGCATGAAAAGTACTATTACTTTTTAAATCACTATTGCAAACACATAAACAAAGGTGATTTTCAATGTGTCAGATCCCTAGAAGGCCAAACATTTGACTATTGCAGAATTTTGGTCTTCCTCCTAATTAGGTCCTTGATATGAATACATAGTAATGTGTTCCTGTTTGTCTATCACATGTACTATATGTTTGTATACTAACTATTAGAGTTGAGCGGACACCTGGATGTTCGGGTTCGGCAGGTTCGGCCGAACTTTGAAAAAATGTCCGGGTCCGTGCTCGAACTTGACCCCGAACTTGACCCCGAACCCGAACCCCATTGAAGTCAATGGGGACACGAACTTTTGGCCACTAAAATGCCTCTAAAAAAGTCCTGGAAAGGGCTAGAGGGCTGCAAAATGAAGTAAAATGTGGGTAAGAGTAGGCCAAGTGCCCTGCAAGCAAATGTGAATAGGGAAATAACTAAAAATAACATAAAATACATACAAATTACAAATACAGCTGAGCCATAAAATAGCACTAGATGGAATCTTTGATTTTTGCTTTGGAAGAACATAAATCTAAATCTAAAGCATGGCTGCCAGGAGGATCAACAGAATTATCCATTTTAGAGAGGGTTGGAGTGCAGGGTATTCTCTTTCAGTTTATACTAAGTGACCCATAGGTTGAAGAGGCGGTGACCGTGGCGGTGTAGGTGGAAGCGGCGCTGGAGGAGGAGGAGGAGGATGAGGAGGTAGCCAGGACTTTTCAAAGTGTGCTGTAAGCACAGTATTGGACTGTTCTATTTGACTCTCAGATATGAAGTGCACCGCAAGACGCAAATGTACTATTTAGCACCCAAAACAATTAGAATTTTTCAAAGTGCGCTGTAAGCACAGTATTGGACTGTTCTATTTGACTCTCAGATATGAAGTGCACTGCAAGACGCAAATGTACTATTTAGCAACCAAAACAATTAGAATGTTTCAAAGTGCGCTGTAAGCACAGTATTGGACTGTTCTATTTGACTCTCAGATATGAAGTGCACGTAAGACGCAAATGTACTATTTACCACCCAAAACTATTAGAATTTTTCAAAGTGCGCTGTAAGCACAGTATTTGACGGTTCTATTTGACTCTCAGATATGAAATGCAGGACGCAAATGTAATATTTAACATCAACAAATTGCAGTATTTAAAAATGCCTATATGTTGCCCACTGAGCTAACAGAACAGGATTAAAGTCATTTGCCTGGCACACATGCAGTTGCAAGTGCACTGCACTCTCTGTGGGACTGGGCTCAGGGCAGGGTACAAATATGTAGTATAGCACCCACTAAAATAATCACTGTAATTTGAATAATCGCTGTAGTATTATGCCCCTCAATATGCCAGGATTGTGCCCCTCAATATGCCACTATTATGCCTCTCAATAAGCCAGGATTATTATGCCACTCAATATGCCAGGATTTTCCCACCCAATATGCCAGGATTATTATGCCACTCAATATGCCAGGATTTTCCCACACAATATGCATGGATTATGCCCCTCAATATGCCAGGATTATTATGCCTCTCAATATGCCAGGACTTAGCCACCAAATATGCCAGGATTATTATGCCACTCAATATGCCAGGATTTTCCCACACAATATGCCAGGATTATTTTGCCACTCAATATGCCAGGATTTTCCCACACAATATGCCAGGATTATGCCCCTCAATATGCCAGGATTATTATGCCTCTCAATATGCCAGGATTATTATGCCACTCAACATGCCAGGATTTTCCCACACAATATGCCAATATTTTGCCCCTCAATATGCCAGGATTATGCCACTCAATATGCCAGGATTTTCCCACACAATATGCCAGTATTATGCCCCTCAATATGCCAGGATTATGCCCCTCAATATGCCAGGATTACGTCTCTCAATATGCCAGGACTTAGCCACCCAATAAGCCAGGATTATTATGCCACTCAATATGCCAGGATTTTCCCACACAATATTCCAGGATTATGCCCCTCAATATGCCAGGATAATGCCTCTCAATGTGCCAGGATTTAGCCACCCTCTTCCTCCTCCCTTCCCCCTTACTTACCTCCTTGCTGCTGCTCTGTCTCCCGGTGCTGCAGGTCCGTGGCTGTGAGGGAAGCGTTGTGCATTCCCGTCCAGCCAATGCGCATTCAATGAAGTTTGTTTTAAAAAAAAGTTTAAACAAACTTTATTGAATCCACATCGGCTGGAGGGGAGTGCACAACGCTTCCCTCACAGCCACGGACCTGCACCGGGAGACAGAGCAGCAGCGAGGAGGTAAGTAAGGGGGAAGGGGGAGGATTTTTTTTTCACGGTTCCGGCGCCCCCTGCTAAGTTGCGCCCTAGGAGGCTGCCTAGGTCGCCTTACAGGTGGAAACGGCCCTGCCAAACCCCGAACTCCAACACGAACATACAGTGGAATGTCCGTGCTCGGGTCCGAGGTCCAAAAAACCGTAATGTTCGGTTCGAACCCGAACAGTACGGTTCGGGTTCGCTCAACACTACTATCTATCACCTAAAATATGATACATTACCTAGAGAGAGTTTAGGGGTTTTGAGAAGGGAAGGCAGCTGGCAGAGTTTCTTGCAAAAGGTGGCAAGGTTGACACTTCAAACTAATGAACTAAGTGCAAGAAAGCAGTGCACTATTATCCTGAAACTATTTAAGCGTCAATGCAATATTGTGATGTTTCATGTCAAGCCAACCAGTGAACGAAAGTCTAAACACAATCTAACATGATCTCTACATAAGAATGATACTGTAAGGATAATATGATGGGGACAAAGAAATTGTTTATGTCACTCCCTCAAAAGGGTATATATATATATATATATATATATATATATATATATATATATATATATATATATATATATATATATATATATGTAGGCAATATATATCTTTACCATTAGGAGTGAATAGGTGGCCTAATACTGCTGTGATTTAATGCAATAGTAATTAGTCAAAGAGCTAGTAATCATACTAATTTCATTTTCTATTTGTGCAATATTTTTTTTCCTAGGGAGGTAAGCAGTTAAATGGATATTTTTAACATATGCTCTGAATATGTTGAGCTATTTAAATGATTTATATTCAGCATTAGTGGAAATGCAAACCACATCTTTACAAACATTATTCAAAGGATTTAAATATTAGCCATTGTATATATTTGCCAAGTTATTATCTTGTGATAGCAAATATACGGATTATGCTACTGAAAAACTAATGTACAATTTCCTTCTTTGCAAAACATCTAGCACATTTTGCAATGCATTCTAACCTAACATTCAAACTTTATTAAAAATACTTCTCTTAAATATAACAACATTTATGTTTTTATTTAAAACATAAAACACACCAGATTTTCTCAGTAATGATTGGATATTTGTCAATAACCTGGGACGCAGCAGGGGCAGAGCCAAAGGGGGGCAGCATCATGTGACTCCCAAAATAAAATATATTTTAAACAGCTTTACATAAATCTACCAGTGGGAACATTTGTCATAACATAGTAGAAGATGGCATACACATAACCACATCGGGGGGTAGCTTGCAACACTGTTAGCCCTTAGCTACACTGGTACTGACTAAGCCCCACTCCTCTGTTACATTATCAGCAATCCGAAAGAAATGGATAAGGTTAACAAAATGTTTTATTAGATATTTATGGGAGCTATCCTGTCCATCTACTTGTGTCTAGACCAGGGGCGGATCCAGAGTCTGATCTCGGGAGGGGCACATGTCCGTCTGTCTTTTCCTCTCTCCCATGTCCGTCTGTCTTATCCTCTCTCCCATGTCCGTCTGTCTTATCCTCTCTCCCATGTCCGTCTGTCTTTTCCTCTCTCTCATGTCCTTCTGTCACGCTCCTCTCCCTTCCCATGTCTGTCGCACTCCTCTCACTCCCCGTGTCCCTCTGTCTCTCTTCCTTCCATGCCCGTTTCTCTCCTATTCCTTCCCATGTCCGTCTATGTATCCTCTTCTTTCCCATGTCCATCTGTCTCTCTCATTTCCCATCTCTCTGTCTCTCCTCTCCCATCCCATGTCTGTCTGTCTCTCCTCTACCATCCCATTTATGTCTCTCTCTTCTCCCTTCCTATTTATGTCTCTCTCCTCTCCCTTCCCATGTCTGTTTGTCTCCTCTCCCCTTCCCATATCTGTCTGTCTCTCCACTGCCATCCCATATCTGTCTGTCTATCCTCTGCCATCCCATGTTTGTCTGTCTCTCCTCTGCCATCCCATATTTGTCTGTCTCTCCTCTGCAAACCCATGTCTGTCTGTCTCTCCTCTACCATCCCATTTATGTCTCTCTCTTCTCCCTTCCCATGTATGGCTCTCTCAGCCAGTTTGCCCAATAATATGCCAGTGTTAGTTGCCATTTAATATGCCCCAGCCAATTTGCCCAATAATATTCCAGTGTTATTTGTCATTTAATATGCCCCAGCCAATTAGCCCAATAATATTCCAGTGTTATTTTCCCTTTAATATGCCCCTGCCAATTTGCTCAATAATATGCCTGTGTCAGTTGCCATTTAATATGCCCCAGCCAATTTGCTCAATAATATGCCTGTGTTATTTGCCATTTAATATGCCCCAGCCAATTTGCTCAATAATATGCCTGTGTCAGTTGCCATTTAATATGCCCCAGCCAATTTGCTCAATAATATGCCTGTGTCAGTTGCCATTTAATATGCCCCAGCCAATTTGCCCAATAATATGCCAGTGTTAGTTGCTATTTAATATGCCCCAGCCAATTTGCCCAATAATATGCCAGTGTTAGTTGCCCTTTAATATGCCCCAGCCAATTTGCCCAATAATATGCCAGTGTTAGTTGCCATTTAATATTTCCCGGCCAATTTGCCCAATAATATTCCAGTGTTATTTGCCATTTAATATGCCCCAGCCAATTTGCTCAATAATATGCCTGTGTCAGTTGCCATTTAGTATGCCCCAGCCAATTTGCCCAATAATATTCCAGTGTTATTTGCCATTTAATATGCCCCAGCCAATTTGCCCAATAATATTCCAGTGTTATTTGCCATTTAATATGCCCCAGCCAATTTGCTCAATAATATTCCAGTGTTATTTGCCATTTAATATGCCCCAGCCAATTTGCTCAATAATATGCCTGTGTCATTTGCCATTTAATATGCCCCAGCCAATTTGCCCAATAATATTCCAGTGTTATTTGCCATTTAATATGCCCCTACCAATTTTCCCAATAATATGCCTGTGTCAGTTGCCATTTAATATGTCCCTGCCAATTTTCCCAATAATATGCCAGTGTTATTTGCCATTTAATATGCTCCTGCCAATTTGCCCAATAATATGCCAGTGTTATTTGCCATTTAATATGCTCCTACCAATTTTCCCAATAATATGCCAGTGTTATTTGCCATTTAATATGCCCCTGCCAATTTGCTCAATAATATGCCTGTGTCAGTTGCCATTTAATATGCCCCAGCCAATTTGCCCAATAATATGCCAGTGTTAGTTGCCATTTAATATGCCCCTACCAATTTTCCCAATAATATGCCAGTGTTAGTTGCCATTTAATATGCCCCAGCCAATTTGCCCAATAATATGCCAGTGTTATTTGCCATTTAATATGCCCTTGCCAATTTGCCCAGTAATATGCCAGTGTTATTTGCCATTTTATATGCCCCAGCCAATTTGCCCAGTAATATGCCAGTTATTTGCCATTTAATATCCCCTGCCAATTTGCCCAGTAATATGCCAGTTATTTGCCATTTTATATGCCCCAGGCAATTTGCCCAGTAATATGCCAGTTATTTGCCATTTTATATGCCCCAGCCAATTTGCCCAGTAATATGCCAGTTATTTGCCATTTTATATGCCCCAGCCAATTTGCCCAGTAATATGCCAGTTATTTGCCATTTAATATCCCCAGCCAATTTGCCCAGTAATATGCCAGTTATTTGCCATTTAATATCCCCAGCCAATTTGCCCAGTAATATGCCAGTTATTTGCCATTTAATATCCCCTGCCAATTTGCCCAGTAATATGTCAGTTATTTGCCATTTAATATCCCCAGCCAATTTGCCCAGTAATATGCCAGTTATTTGCCATTTAATATCCCCTGCCAATTTGCACAGTAATATGCCAGTTATTTGCCATTTAATATCCCCTGCCAATTTGCCCAGTAATATGCCAGTTATTTGCCATTTTATATGCCCCAGGCAATTTGCCCAGTAATATGCCAGTTATTTGCCATTTTATATGCCCCAGCCAATTTGCCCAGTAATATGCCAGTTATTTGCCATTTTATATGCCCCAGCCAATTTGCCCAGTAATATGCCAGTTATTTGACATTTTATATGCCCCAGCCAATTTGCCCAGTAATATGCCAGTTATTTGCCATTGAATATCCCCAGCCAATTTGCCCAGTAATATGCCAGTTATTTGCCATTTTATATGCCCCAGCCAATTTGCCCAGTAATATGCCAGTTATTTGCCATTTAATATCCCCTGCCAATTTGCCCAGTAATATGCCAGTTATTTGCCATTTAATATCCCCAGCCAATTTGCCCAGTAATATGCCAGTTATTTGTCATTTAATATCCCCTGCCAATTTGCCCAGTAATATGCCAGTGTTAGTTGCCATTAATATTCCCCAGCTAATTTGCCCAATAATATGTCAGTGTTACCTTGTCCCCCCATCTCCCCACCACTTACCTTTCCCTGGTGGCTAGTGGCAGGCAGCATGGTCTTCTCCATGCTGCCTGTTCGTCTCACAGAAGGTTGTGCCGACAGGTCACATGACCCGGCGCGCGTATGACGTCAGCGCGCCGGTCACGTGACCTGTCGGCACTTCCGTGTCGGCACACTGCACGGGGAGCCGAACAGGCAGCACGGAGGTTTATCTGTGCTGCCTGTTCGGCTCCCTGTGCAGCCTGCCGGCAGGCAGAGAAATTGAGGGGGATCTTCCGATCCCTTCTCACCTCAGTCTCTGCCTGCAAGCGCGTTTTTTTTTTTTTTTAAAGTGTCTTTTTTTTTTTCCTCTCTTCTCGGGGGGGGGGGGGGGGCAATTGCCCCGTTGCCCCCCCCCCTGGATCCGCCACTGGTCTAGACAGCTATATACTGATAAATGTTACACCACTGTCAGTGTCTAGCTAACTATATAATGGTATGAGCTGTTTTGTACTACTGTGCCTGACTAACTATATACTCATGGGAGCTATTCAGTATCACCATTCATTTTTTGATTATATATGAATGTGTTTTCATTTTTCTGCAAATAATTGCTATATTGAGTGGTGGATGGGTGCAAATGATTTGTTCTTGCTTCAGGTGCAGAAAGAACTAGCTACAGCTCTGCTGTAGAACACAGTAATACAATAATAAAGCACAATAAGCACTTGTAAGTTCTCTGTCTGCTTATTGGAATGGGTCTCTGTTACGTACCTATATTGTTCTCTTCCATAGCATTGTGTTTCATTAGGATTCTGCTTAGGGATTCTGGTGAAATAGTTCATTATAGGCATCAAAGGTGAGTCATTTCATCAGAGGGTAATACTGAGATTACTGTTCTCATCCTTCATTTGTAAAATGTTCAGGATTATTTCTTATCCTCGCGCTTCTAATTTAAGTTTTAGTTTAATACTTTTTTGCAAGAGGAAAGACATTCACAAAATCTGCACATGCCAGGATATGTAATTTACTTATTTACTCCAGCTAAGTATAATGTAAACAACGTCTTGCTTCTATATCTTTCTGAGTTTTTCTGTTACACCCACCCAATGGGAGAAACACAAGTTGATATATTTATATTCAGGAAATTTTGCCCACTTTCTCCCACAGAATTATGGAATTAAGACATATTTTCCTCTAAAGTCTCATAATACATGCGTAGTAGATTTTTTGGAGCAAGTCCCACTGACCCGGATCCCTCCCTCAGGGGTCCCACTAGAGTAAGGTTTGGTTTGACCAAGGTATCTCTGGGTTTTTCCACTTGCTCATGATAGTAGGTTATTCAGGTGACCCTTTCTGTCTGTGTGGAACATAGTAAGAAAACAGTTGTATCTTGCATACCATAATTATTTGTCAGAATTGGGGATAAATTGATGTGTATACACATGGGGAGTATTCTCAAACTGGAGCTCTTCTATGGTTGATGCAGGCAGTTTAAACATAAACATACATGACAGACAATCTAGACACTAAACTCACAAACTACAGGGAGTGCAGAATTATTAGGCAAATGAGTATTTTGACCACATCATCCTCTTTATGCATGTTGTCTTACTCCAAGCTGTATAGGCTCGAAAGCCTACTACCAATTAAGCATATTAGGTGATGTGCATCTCTGTAATGAGAAGGGGTGTGGTCTAATGACATCAACACACTATATCAGGTGTGCATAATTATTAGGCAACTTCCTTTCCCTTGGCAAAATGGGTCAAAAGAAGGACTTGACAGGCTCTGAAAAATCAAAAATAGTGAGATATCTTGCAGAGGGATGCAGCACTCTTAAAATTGCAAAGCTTCTGAAGCGTGATCATCGAACAATCAAGCGTTTCATTCAAAATAGTCAACAGGGTCGCAAGAAGCGTGTGGAAAAACCAAGGCGCAAAATAACTGCCCATGAACTGAGAAAAGTCAAGCGTGCAGCTGCCACGATGCCACTTGCCACCAGTTTGGCCATATTTCAGAGCTGCAACATCACTGGAGTGCCCAAAAGCACAATACTTAGAGACATGGCCAAGGTAAGAAAGGCTAAAAGACGACCACCACTGAACAAGACACACAAGCTGAAACGTCAAGACTGGGCCAAGAAATATCTCAAGACTGATTTTTCATCAGTTTTATGGACTGATGAAATGAGAGTGAGTCTTGATGGGCCAGATGGATGGGCCGTGGCTGGATTGGTAAAGGGCAGAGAGCTCCAGTCCGACTCAGACGCCAGCAAGGTGGAGGTGGAGTACTGGTTTGGGCTGGTATCATCAAAGATGAGCTTGTGGGGCCTTTTCGGGTTGAGGATGGAGTCAAGCTCAACTCCCAGTCCTACTGCCAGTTCCTGGAAGACACCTTCTTCAAGCAGTGGTACAGGAAGAAGTCTGCATCCTTCAAGAAAAACATGATTTTCATGCAGGACAATGCTCCATCACACGCGTCCAAGTACTCCACAGCGTGGCTGGCAAGAAAGGGTATAAAAGAAGAAAATCTAATGACATGGCCTCCTTGTTCACCTGATCTGAACCCCATTGAGAACCTGTGGTCCATCATCAAATGTGAGATTTACAAGGAGGGAAAACAGTACACCTCTCTGAACAGTGTCTGGGAGGCTGTGGTTGCTACTGCACGCAATGTTGATGGTGAACAGATCAAAACACTGACAGAATCCATGGATGGCAGGCTTTTGAGTGTCCTTGCAAAGAAAGGTGACTATATTGGTCACTGATTTGTTTTTGTTTTGGTTTTGAATGTCAGAAATGTATATTTGTGAATGTTGAGATGTTATATTGGTTTCACTGGTAAAAATAAATAATTGAAATGGGTATATATTTATTTTTTGTTAAGTTGCCTAATAATTATGCACAGTAATAGTCACCTGCACACACAGATATCCCCCTAAAATAGCTAAAACTAAAAACAAACTAAAAACTACTTCCAAAAATATTCAGCTTTGATATTAATGAGTTTTTTGGGTTCATTGAGAACATGGTTGTTGTTCAATAATAAAATTAATCCTCAAAAATACAACTTGCCTAATAATTCTGCACTCCCTGTAGTGTGAACTAACTTTCATATATTCAGTTTTTCTGGTACCCTGCAACGGAAAGCAGAAACACTACTTAATTGCCAGGTTGCAAGTGAATAATGAGTCTCTTTTGGACCCTGCGCAGATAAGCGAGGCTTTCAGGGAATATTATGGCTCACTATATAATATAGGCAACCCCTCTTGGACATCTACTCAGATAAAGGAGGATCTTGGAGCCCTGGATCTCCCGAGGATTACGGAGGAGAAGTTGTATCCTGGATCTCCCGAGGATTATGGAGGAGAAGTTGTCTGACCTGAATCAGCCTTTCATGTTATCTGAGGTTATCTGAGGTTATCTGAGGTTATCTGCGCAGATAAGCGAGGCTTTCAAGGATTATTATGGCTCACTATATAATATAGGCAACCCCTCTGGGACATCTACTCAGATAAAGGAGGATCTTGGAGCCCTGGATCTCCCGAGGATCACGGAGGAGAAGTTGTATCCTGGATCTCCCGAGGATTATGGAGGAGAAGTTGTCTGACCTGAATCAGCCTTTCATGTTATCTGAGGTTATCTGAGGTTATCTGAGGTACAGGGAACTATTCATGATCTCAAATCGGGGAAATCCCCTGGCCCAGATGGATGTACAGCACTATTCTATCAGCTGTTGGACCTGTGGATCTCCCTGACACTCCTCAGAGTCTTTAACTTTATTTGGGAAGGGAATAATTTCACCTCCGAGATGTTATAGGCAATTTCTCACCTACAGAGCGGAAGGATCCAAGATACGTTACAAATTACAGATCAATTTCATTGATTAACAATGATAGGAAAATGTAATCAAAGATACTTTCTCTGCGTTTAAGGCCAGTAATTCCTGAGCAGGTCCACCTTGACCAGAGGGGATTTATAGATCAACAGAAGATAACACATGTAGAATAGTAAATTTGATCTCTGAAGTTAATATGCAAAAAATTCCATCAGCCTTCCATCACTGCACTATGTCTCTCTATCAATTACCACAAGCTTTTTTTTTTTTTTTTGCCACAAGCTTTTGTAATGGGGTCCTCTATAAAATCTGGATCTTTAGATCCCTTGCGCTATGCTCTTTCCATTGAGCCCTTAGCTGCAGCTAGGAGCTCACAACTGGTAGAGGGCATTATACTAAATTCGCAAGATGATGTCCTCTGGACACTTTCCTCCCCATTATCTTCTATAGCAGCAGTTTTGGATATTATTAGGGAGTATGGTGAATACAAAAACTATAAATTAAATATTTCCAAAACCCAGGTTATATCTTCTTTCATGTTACCAAATCAAATAGCACACCTGGATGCCCCCTACCAGTTTAACTGGTCAAACACAGTGATAGTCTACCTAGGAACTAAGCTGTCGTTTGAATTGGATTCTTTGGTATGTCTGAATTATCAACAGTTAATGACCAAATGAAAGGAACAACTTGGGAGACGGAGAGGGACGGATAGGACGAGTCAATGCACTTATAGCATATCTAGTTCCAAAAGTGTTATATCTTTTTAGGGCAATCCCACTTTGAGTCCCTAGACGAATACTGGGAACAATCACTAAAATATTCACAGATTATGTGTGGCAATACAAAAAGCCTAGAATAGCCAGGGTAGATATGATCCGGAGCAATGCACAGGCAGGACTCGGACTTCAAGATTTATACAGACTACACCAAATGAAGTTTGGTCTCTCAGTCTCGGAAAAAAAATCACATTTATTAGAATTCAGAATTACATCAAAAAGAATCCTCTAGCCTGGATGATTTTGTTTTGGGTCAGCATAAAGCAAAACTCATAATAAAGTTATCAGCATTTATGGAGTCTAAACAGAATCTCCCTCTTCCTACTTCCATCATAAAATGTGAAAGAGATTTGGAGAAATCCTACTCTAAAGCTGGTATAAAGCAGTTAAATTCAATAGGACTGATATTCACTGTGTAACTCTCCAAGAAGTGTACTAAAAGATCTTGTATCGATAGTACATGGTTCCCGTCTGCCTAAATAGATTTCAACAAACCATATCTAAAGAGTGCTGGTAATTAGGCAGGGCTACGGGGAAATATGTACCACATATGGTGGGAGTGTCAAAAGTTGTAAGAAATTAAAAATAATTTTCAGAGGCTTTTTGGAAATAAATGGGGCATTCAGACCCGGATCGACGCCCCCTTATTTTTATTCATGCTAGATTGCCCAATTATGTCTAAATCACATGAAGCTCTTTTAGCCCATGTCCTTTCTGAAACCAAAATCTGCTTGGCTCGGTAGAGTTGAGACTCCTGGGTGGCAAGAGGTAATTGCCCAAATTACTTACCAATCACAAATGGAGAGATCTATTTTGATAAATGAGTACAGATACGTGGAAATTTGGTCCCCTTGGTATAACTTTAGATCTTCACCAGGTTAAATCTTGAAACCTTGAATCTTAACCCCTTGCCGACACAGGACGTGCTAGGTCCGTCCTGTGTGGCAATACATTAGTGAGTGAGTGTGTCAAAACGAGCACTGAAAGTGGATTTTTTCCGCTTTCAGTGCTCAAACGGTATTGAAACAATGCTTCCGTATGGAAGCATCGTTCAATACTGAAAAAAATGTCCATCGGCATTTCAATCGCTCCGGAGACTGATAGAAATGCTGATTTTAAAGGCACAGTGCCTTTAAAATAATGGGCATTAAAAAAAGAGCATAGGAAGCAAATTGAATTGCTTACTATGCTCTGAAAGTGTTGCTGATTGCCTCGCAAGTCAAGGAAATCAGTAACACAAAAAAAAAATGCACGATTGACCAAGATGGCATTACCCTTCTAAGGGCAAGAGCACAGGAGGCAGGAAGTAGCTGCTTCCTGTGCTCTCTGGCTGTCACACGATTGCCTCATCACAGAGGCAATCTGTGACTGCCAGGCAGAGTGACATGCAGTGGGGATGCTCTGATGAGCACCCCCACTGCATGGTCAGATCAATATTAACCCCATATTGATCTGACCACTTAGGATCTGCCTCCCTCTCCTCACATTTTTTTAGTGAGGGAGAGAGACAGATCAAAGTAAAAAAAAGTTAGTTTAAGTACAATAAAAAAAATAAATACACAATACACTAAAAATAAAACAATAACATTTTTTTATAAAAGCAATTCCCTGCGTTTAACCCCTTCCCTGCCATTGATCTTGCGTAAGCAGTGATCTTGCTTATAAGCGCATTTATTTTTACTGTTTGTGCATTTTTTAGTGGTTAATTTTTTTTGTACTGTAATTTCTTACAGTACTACAAAGGCTCTTCTAAGAGTTATTAACCCCTTCCTTTCCGTAGATTACGGCTTACGCAATGACAACGCCAAATACATTTTAAGCTATCTGAGCGCATAGCGATCAGTAACAGCAAATTAGTGGCAAAGGAGATTTGGTGATTGCTCTGATGAGCATCACCATTCGCCTGGTCAGACCAATATTTGTGAATATTGATCCTACCAATTTTGATCTGCCTCCCTCTCCTCACTTACATTTTTGTGAGGGAAAGAGACAGATCAGTATTAGTGATATAAAATAACATTTTATAAAATTGTCAGGTTATATGAAAGCCATTCCCTGTGTATTAAACCTTTCCCTGCCATTCATCACTGTATAAGCAACAGAATGTTTTGCTGTCTGCACTTTTTTATGGATCACTTTCTTTGTACTGTAATGTATTACAGTACTAGATAGGCTCTTCTAAGAGCTATTAACCCCTTCTTTGCTGTAGATCACTGCTTAATGCACTGATTCTGAGGTTGCTGACTCAGGGTTTGATTTTGACCCTGGTCAGCTTTTTGATACGTCATCTAGTGATGTATCGGTGGCTGCTGAGCCCTTACCACAAGGAGTCATGGGTGTCTACTTTTTAAAAATATATGGTTTGGTGGGGGTTAATTACATTGGCTGACTTCAAAGATACATCCCATATAGGACATAGACGCAGGGTGACTACATGTCAAAATTCCAAGTTGGAATTTTGAGATGCGCACCTCAAAAATGTTGCGTTTTACCACCCAAGCAACCAAACAAACCTTTACGTGAATGGTATTGCTGTACTCGGGAGATGTTGCTGAACATATATTGGGGTGTTGTTTGGCAGTGACATATATCAGAATCTGTGAATTCATGCCTGAAGTACAATGTATGGGAAAACAAAACGCCAAAAATTTACTACCACAAATTTTGACAAAGGCTGGTGGTAGAATTAGCACATATTCAGTATTAAACTACCACCATTTGAAATACCTTAGGATGTCTTTTTTCAAAAAATATATGGTTTGATGGGGTAAAATACTTTGACGGGCTTCAAAAGTGTCCCAAATGGAACATGGGAGCAGGCTGACTACAAGTCAAAATTCCAAGTTGGAAATGCACCCCCCCTAAATGTGGCCTTTTAGCCCCCAAACAAACCAACAAACCTATACATGCATAGTATCCCTGTACTCAGGATATGTTGCTGAACACATATTGTGCTATTTGAAACTGACATATAACAAGATCTGTAAATCCATGCCTGAAGTACAATGTATGTGAAAAGAAATTACTACCCAAAACTTTGATATAGGCTGGTGGTAGAATTAGTGCATGGAAAGTGTTAAAATACTACCATTTGAAATACCCTAGGGTGTCTACTTTCAAAAATATATGGTTATGTGGGGTAAAATACACATTCTGGCTTAAAAAATGTCGCAAATGGGACATGGGCGCAGGTTTTCTGCATGTCAAAATTCCAAGTTGGAAAACCAAAAAAAGCGCACCTCTCAAATGTGGCCATTTTACCCCCCAAATAACCTAACCAACCTATACATGGGTGGTATTCCTGTACTCAGGAGATGTTGCTGAACACATATTGAGGTGTTGTTTGAAAATACCCTTTCACATTTTCAGGTCATGTTAACCTATATTGGAATCTATGTGAAAAATGTAAAAAATAATTTTGGCTGCAAACTTTGGCAAAGGTTGGTGGTAAAATGGCTACATGAAATGTGTCAAAATACCCCAAGTTAAATGCCCTGAGTTGTCTAGTTTTCAAATACATGTACATGTGGGGGGTCATTCATGGATTTAGTACTGATATCAGTGTTACAATATACCTTTCGCTAATTTTGAAAAAAAGGATTTTAAAATAGCTTTGCATTACTTATAGTTCTGGCCCTGTGACATGAATAAAAAAGCACAAAAACATAAAACATGGACTATTTATGAACTCAGGGTAAATATTAGAAACTATTTAACAATGTTTTTTTTGTCTCTTGTAGATGAGTATACGATTTTTCAGATAAAAGTCAGAATTTTTTTGCCATATTTTTTTTTTATATATCAAATTACATGCTATTATCAAAATAATGGAATCAAAAGAAAGCCCTTCTTATGACGATAAAAACGATATATAGTTTGTGTGGGTACACTAAATGAGACAGAAAAAACTTACAGCCAAACACAAACACCTCAGAAATGTTAAAACAGCCCATATCACAAAGCCAAAAAAAGTCATGTCACTATAAATTTTATTATATCATCATCTGTCTAAATAATTTGATTAACCCACATGGGAATCATGTTTCCTCTTGGGCTTGAGGGATCATGACTGATCCTTTTCTTTGGATCAATGAGCACTACGTCTGATATGAATGTGTTACGTTAGGTACGTGAGAATGAATGGTGGAAAGCAGAGGCGTCGCTAAGGGGTGGCTACTGGGGCTGAAGCCCCGAATTGCCAGATCAAAGCCCCGAATGGAGACTCTGGGGCTAAAGCATGCTTTAGCCCCGAGTCTCAGATTCTGTTTTTTTTTCTCCCTACATGCCAGATATGATGTAAGTTCATATCCGGCATGGTGATCAAGCCCTCGCGCAGCCCTGTGTGTGTTTGGCTGCATGTAGGGCAGAGACATCAAAGATGCGGCCAGAGCCCACCCTGCAGGCGGAACATGTAATTCCATTCTGAGCCGGCACTTCCCCTCTGAGCCGGCACGTCAGGCCGCCCTCGCTGCAACACATTTTTTTTTCTTGCTCTTTGCGTGCGGTCCCATGGTTCTCCTAGACCACACACTTTTTACTTTAATGAAAGAAGACTCTCCCTGCAGGCAGCCCTGATGCTCAGTGAACAACTGGTAATTTAGTTAAAAAAAAGATCTGCTGAAGTGTCACTGCTGGCTGAGTGTGGTCTGGCGGGTATGTCTATGAGTGAGTGTGTGCTGCCTGAGTTTCCATGTGAGTGAGTGTGCTGGCTGAGTGTCCATGTGAGTGTGTGTGATGACTGAGGGTCCATGTGAGTGTGTGCTGACTGAGTTTCCATGTGATTGTGTGTGCTGGCTGAGTGTCCATGTGAGTGAGTGTGCTGGCTGAGTGTCCATGTGAGTAAGTGTGCTGGCTGAGTGTCCATGTGAGTAAGTGTGCTGGCTGAGTGTCCATGTGAGTGAGTGTGTGTGTCTGTCAGTGTGTTACAAGCTGTTTGGGCTCAGATGGCACAAGGCCTGTTCCCTATGGGTACAGTATTAGAGCAGTTGCAAAGTCGGGCACATGCTGCAGAGAATAGCGCAAGGGGTACATGCTCCGCCCCTCGCGCTCTGATACTGTAGGAGCCCCGGAAGGCTTGGGAACTTGTTGATAGAACACCAGCTGCAGGGATTGGAGAAAAATTAATCTCTCTGTATGTAGGTGGGTGTTTGTGTAAGGGTCTGTGTGAATGGTGTATGTGTGAATGTCTGGCTGAGTTTGTATGTATGGCTGCGTATATGTTTGAGTATTTGTGGCTGTGTAAGTATGTGTATAAGTGTGAGCAATTAATGTGAGTTTTTTGCTGTTGTGAGTCTTGTGTGTTGTGATATAGTATTGTGTGATACACTCACACAATGAACATTACTGTGAATTTTATATATGAATATACCGTATTTGCTCGATTATAAGACGACCCTGATTATAAGACGACCCCCCAAACTTTCGATATTCCTTTAGGAAAAAAACTAAAAGCCTGAATATAAGACTACCCTATAGGAAAAAAGTTAAACTTGTATATATTCACATGTAAATTGCTTTTTTAATAAAAAATTATGATATCAAAAAATGTATTTCTAGTTTTTATTTCTTTTTATGTGCCAATGCTGCCTTTCTCTTTCCCTTGCCCCCATTTTTCTCTCTCTCCCCCCTCCCCTTGCCTGTCTCTTAACCCCCTCACTCCCCTTGTCTCTGTCTCTTAACCCCTTCCCTCCCCTTGTCTCTGTCTCTTAACCCCTTCCCTCCCCTTGTCTGTCTCTTAACCCCTTCCCTCCCCTTGTCTCTGTCTCTTAACCCCTTCCCTCCCCTTGTCTGTCTCTTAACCCCTTCCCTCCCCTTGTCTCTGTCTCTTAACCCCCTCCCTCCCCTTGACTATGTCTCTGCCCCCCTCCCTCCCCCCTGTCTCTCTGTCCCCCTCCCTCCCCCTGTCTCTCTGTCCCCCCTGTCTCTCTGTCCCCGCCCCTCCCTCCCTTCCCCTTACCTTGATCCCTGGTGGCTAGTGGGGGCAGCCGGGGGATGTCTGCACGATACTTGCAGACATCCTCCATGCTGCACGACACGGCAGTCTATTATGACGGACAGCTGGTCCGTCATAATAGTCTGCCGTGTCGGGCAGCATGGAGGATATCTGCATGTATCGTGCAGACATCCCTCAGCTGCCCGATTGTCCCTGGTGCCTAGTGGGGCAGCAGAGGAAGTCTGCGCGATGAGTGCAGACCTCCCCTGCTGCCGTCCCGGCACGCTCGCCGGGACTTCTGTGACGAAAGCGGAAGTACCCGGCTTCTTCACAGAAGCCCCGGCGGTCGTGCCGGGCGGAAGCAGGGGAGGTCTGCACTTGTTGCGCAGACATCCCCTGCTGCTAGAGAGGGGGATCCAGGTCCCCTGCAGCTCTGCTGGGGACCTGGATCCATGTCTTATAATCTGACCTCAATTTGAGGTCAGATTATAAGAGACCTCGATTATAAGACGAGGGGGATTTTTCAGAGCATTTGCTCTGAAAAAAACCTCGTCTTATAATCGAGCAAATACGGTATATAACATAATTTTCTCTCTATGAAAAATGAATGCAGCTCATGCACACATACATTTTTGGTGAAGTCGCCCACTACAGAAAAACTTGAACACTCCTGCAGTAGGGTGTCAGCCAGTTTGGAGGAGGAAGTGGTTCGGGTTGCCATGGTGACCAACATAGCAGCAGCGCTGGCATAATTATTATGCTTACATAATTATGAAGTCCCCAGGCAAGCTGTAAGGGTAGAATGATGGGCTCTGTGGTTTCTAGTTCTGCCACTGCTTGCAGGGGTGATAGTGAGAGCTGGCTGCTTAAAGTAGGGTCACATGATGTGCTAGGACTGCACGCAACCTAACCTAATAATGAGGGCGTTTTGAACTGCCACCTTGCAAGCTGTCCTATGACACAAAAAAAGCCAGGTTAAGTGCTTTCCCAGAAGCACTGTGCAGCCAGTGGGCGCATGCACCTCTCTCCTCACCCCCTGTAGGCTATACTTGCCATCTTTGTTCTTTGTGGCCTGAGCCTGGCTCATCCTCACGGGACCACATGAAACGTTTCCCTGGAATTTGTGGTGAAAGCTTGTGCTGGGGCCCATGGCCAGATAGCACCCAGCGAGCCCATACGGTTACCAGGTAAGGTATTTTCCCTATTTGGATTTTTATCAGCTATTTTAGTGGTCTATAGATAGTGTTTTATATATCTATGTATTTTGATGGTCTGTTGGTAATCTATGTATTTGCTAGTATATTTATGCCAGAGAACATATGTTTATTTAATTGTGTTTGTAAAATTCTTGTGTATATTTTAATTATTTATCTTTTATTTATATGTATTAAATTACTATATGCACATTTGAATCATTAGAAATTGTGTATATTTAAGTTCTGTTTGCAGTTTTTTTATTCTCTTACAGGCGAAGCTTTTCTAAGCAGGTATTCTGTTGCTGCACTAGCAGCTATTTAATTGGGAGTCTATTTAACCCTCTCTATACTGTTTGGTATTTTAGACACACAATATTGGTGACTGGATCACTTTGATTTTATATTTATTATTTTTAATGAATGATTTTTAATTTACACACTTATTATATAGTGTTGTATTTTTTTTATATCAAAATTTAAAAAAACTTTGCTGGATCACTGCTGTGTGTGAGACTATGTTTTATGTAAGTGCGTGCATGACTGTGTGTGTGTGTGTGCTCGTGGAGGAGAGCATTTCAATTCTTGACCCCGGCAGCACAATGGACCGGCCCTGGTGAGAAACTGTGTGTTAGAGAAAGTGTGTCTGTATGAGATTGTGTGGTACAGAGTGATTGTGTGTGTGTGTCTGTTGGAGACAGTGTGTGAGACACGTGTGTGAGAGAGAGCAACAGCATATGTGTGTGCGTGACTGCATGCATGCAGTGTGTTTGTTATGTGTCTGTGTTAGATAGAATGCTTGTTATGTGTCTGTGTGAGACAGCGTGCTTGTCATGTGTGTCTGTGTGAGACTGCGTGCTTGTTATGTGTGTCTATGTGAGACTGTGTGCTTGTTATGTGTGTCTGTGTGAGACAGCGTGCTTGTTATGTGTGTCTGTGAGACAGTGTGGTTGTTATGTGTGTCTGTGAGAGACAGCGTGCTTGTTATATGTGACTGTGTGGGACAGTGTGTGTGAGAAAGACAGTGTGTGAGACAGCGTGTGGGTACTAATGTTACTGAACCCTTATGAACATCCAGTGCTGGCAGAGGCATGACTATAAACTGCTGGACCCTTTATTACATAACCCCAATCATTTAGATATTTAACTTTTAAGGAGCAAGCAAAAAAATCTAGTAGCCAGAGAACAACACATACACACAATCACATGAAGTCACATACACAGTTAGTACTATACAGACAGACACACACACACACATACAGTCAGTACTATACAGACAGACACACACATACAGTCAGTACTATACAGACACACACACATACAGTCAGTACTATACAGACAGACACACAAGTCAGCAGTTTTTTGTGTGTTTTAGATACAAAAATAGTACATATATCAATATGTCCCCCCTAGGGTTGCCACCTTTTCTACATAAAAATACCGCCCATTATACTGTCTCCACGGAGTTAACATTGGCCTCACACCAATTTCTTTTTACCAGCCTGCCTTGCTACCAGGTGGCATCCCTAGTCCCCCCCCCCCTTGCTAATATATCTCATTCCAGCCTGGTATGTGCCTCTCACACAGGAACAGAACATCTTTGTTTCTAGCCCTATTGTTAAACCTATTTTTTATCATATATATATATATATATATATATCTGTCTGTATGCCCCACTAAGTATGTGAGCTTTTTTTCACTCCACTTCTTCAAATCTGACACGGGCTCCAGCCTCTGATCTTTTGGAGACCTAGCAACGCCCCTGGTGGAAAGATGAACATATTTTAGCACTTTACATTTTTCTATTCCCTATGCCCATCTTTGATGTTTATTATTACCAGATAGAGCACAACACCATATTTTAACTCACATTAAATGACAAGTATACAACTTTTACAAACAAAGGCTTGCATTGGCTTGGTATTTATTGTATTTTTGTGTTTATAATAATATTCGTTGATCTTCTTTTACTATATGAGAATTTTGTATCTACATATGTTATAAAAAATAAAAGTATTAAAAAATACATATATATATATATTCAGCTTTCCCAAACTACCTAGCAGCTGGGCCTGCACCAGAGCAGAGACACAGAGGTCTGATCATTCAGTAAAAGTGTACAGTAAAGCAGACAGGTGTCAGCTTGGGAATGTAAAAGAAAAAAACGTTCTTCCAAATATCATCATGATATCCACCCGTATTCCTAGATCACCACTTACATCCACATGTCTTTACGCTTTATACTCCGACCACAAAGAATTCTTGAACTGGTTATATCTGTTTCTAGATTTTGTCTTAATCTAAACAGACCTCACAGAACTTTCCATCCAAAAGGCTTTTTTTAAAAATAAAACTAGCCAAAAACCTCCTCTTGTGCCCCAAGCAGGCTCTCCGTATATTCCACCCCCACCACAATCTATTGTAATTTTCTAGAACTGTATCAAAGTTAAATTTATTGTCATGTTCATTGTATACTCTTTTAATAGAACATATAAATATCTAGAATACACATAACAAAAGAGGAGAAAAAATTGAATTGCTGGGAAATATTAAAAAACTCTCATTTAGTAAATACAAATTCATAAAGTATGATATGCTGTTCTATTGATTGCTCTGATATTATCATACTGTATCTTGTGACATACATTTACAGGCAGAATAAATCTCTTTGCATTTGCAGAAGTGATATCTATCGTCTTAACAGCTTATGCAGTGCATTAAACTTTTAAAGATCCATATATTAGTGCTACAAAGAAGCATAGTCTCAATCCCCCTGTTTAGGCCAGAAACATTATGTCCTTCTTCACCAATTACATTTCCATTCTTCCCCTCTCATCAATAATTATTTTGTCCATCTCTTGTAAGCTGCACTGTAAAGTTCTCTCTCTCCTAAGCTACAATGTATGTTACCCCCATCTCCTAAATTACAAAGTACACTTCCCTTTCTAAGCTACTATATAAACATTCTTCCTTCTGCCATTCCTCCTTCATTCCTTCCACCTAATACCTAGCAAAACAAAATGTCCTTCTCTTCTCCTCAGGCAAAGTGTTCACCTTTCTCTCCAAGACCATCAGCTCATCTTTCCTCTCTATCTTGTGGCAGCACATTACCAGTTTGGAAATTGTAACTCTGTAACTATTCCAACTCTGCTTGTGCCTGAATACACATATTTGGGTATTTCAGTTAACCTAGCTGAGTGGAAATTTAGAAGTGGGTAAAAAAAAGTACAACAGTTCTATGCACCAAATTAAAAGAGAGAAAAAAACTGACATTGTAAGCTAGTGAAAGATACTTACATAAGGAGACAACTAAAGATGGAGACAGATAATATCATAAGCCTAATGTGCTTTAACATTTTTGGTTTTCCTCTGATTTGTTATTCAGTGTTTCTACATGCTGAAATTTGTAATAACTTACGAAAAGTACCCCCCCCCCCTTTTAAACCAATATAGTTTAAGGGATCCCAAAATCAAAACAATTAGTTAAAACAAGTAGAAAACATGAGCCTTGTAGGCTTTGAAATAGCTTAGAACTACAAAACACACCAAAAAAATGACATTTATGCATTACTTTATAGCTTATGTTAATGATTAGAAGTAATGTTGCATATTGATTAACAGTGTCTGCCTTGAAGGAGACAGTTTGTGATAAAGCTGGTTTAAATATGCATATTTAAAAAATCCTCTTTGAAGGGGTAATAAATACAGCTATAGTATATTCTCACTTACTGCAGAGGTCACATAGTCAACGAATGAACTCAGTAAGTCAGGGGAAAAGCAATGGGCACACGCATGGACAAACAAGCTCAAGACATGCACTTTTCAGCTTTGATTATGCCTGCATAAAGGAAAGGGATTGATTTAGGGCCTATCTAAAAATTACTTGAAACCCATCTGGAACCTTAGAAATCAATTATTTTTTTTCTATTACAAAACTGGTAACATATTGATTGATCCATTGAAACAAAAACCTGGCGGGGCAGGTATTTGGTATATAAGAGATTTCAATTCTAATCTATACGTTTAGTTCTGATGAACTAAGATAAGAAATTAGTGCCATATTTTAGTACATAAAGGTAAATAAAATAAAGCAGGGGATACAACTTTCTAATTCAGAGCTGTCCAACTTTATAATGTGGAGGGCTGCATGTCATGCAGAAGCTTGGGTTGGGGGACTGAACATCTTTAATTTTATAAGTTAATACAATAGAACTTCAGTCGATTTTTAGCTTGGGTAGGGGCTGCACAAAAAGCTTTTGGCCCCCAGACAACCAGCTGGCTGCCAGTTGGATATCAATGTTCTAGTGCAATGGTGTCCAACTTTTTGATGTGGGGGGCTGTATACCATACAAAAGCTTGAGTTGGGATAGTGAACAATATTCATTTCATGGGGTAATATAATGGAACTTATGAGATTTTTTTTTTTAGCTTTCAAGCCAATCTGGCCCTCAGCCTACAAGTTGGACTAGTTATAATGTATCACACTTTTGTTTTATTGCAACCCTATATGAATACAAATAATTATTCTATAGCTAAATAAAAAAGCAGATTTTTCCTAATGAATAGGACACATTTTCGTGCCATCTTATGTCCTCATATTTCCTCCTCAGAATCCACTGTTTATAAAGCCCAATGTAATCAGTAACACTCAGGCACAATCTCTTTTGAACTTTAACTGCAAAGCTGTCAGTTTTACAAGGGAATAAATATGAACAGGAAGGTTACAAAGATAGTCCTTGAGGGTTGATCTTTTTTTCATATCTTTAAATATCTCAATTTGTTTCCATCACTTGACAAGTCATCATGTTACACTAATACTATAACAAATAGTTTTCTGCCCTTGGGAACACTACACCGAATATCCTGCTTTTCTGTTTCTGTCTTTTGTAACCTTGAATGTTCAAAATATTGTGGGGAAAACTTTCCTCCTATTTTTCACAACTCGTTACCCGCAAGATGTATTTTGTAGCAGATGTGAAAGGATATTGACTTTTTTTAAATTATTATTTAGTTACAAGAACAGGCATCCTGAACTGCAACTCACATCAATATCAGGCAGCTTGTAGACCAATAGAAGTGGTAACCCAATAATTGATGAAGTCCACACAGGTTGTTTAAATGATGCTCATGGCACATCCTCCTCATAGTGCAGACTTCCAATGCCATATCACAAAATACTCTCTTACAATTACATGGAGATCTATCTATACTGTACAGAAAGGCTTTGACACTACCTTTAGGTAATTTGTGCCCTTCATTGAAAATTATGCACTTTACTATTCTGGGTTCACCATCTTTCATTTCCCTTTAAATGCCACTTGTGGGCACAAAATGTAACTTATGTTTAATGGAAAAATTGCATCCATTGTAGAAATTTTAAACAGAAAGCCTTAATAAAACAAAACACATAAAGTGCTTTGTTGAACCATCTCTGCTTTTTTTTTAGATCTTTCAGGAGGCTGACATATTTGTGTCTATTCAATGACCTGAGTTAATTTATCCCATGTTATTGAATCCCATAGACTGTAATAGAATAATTTGAGTTCAAAACCTTTGATTTTTGGATCATTAAATGAGGCCCATTGTTCGGGATCATTGGTCAGATATTTCTTCATCTTGGAGGCTTCCAAACATTATACCTGCCGTATGATCAAGCTTTGCAGGCATATCCCAAATTATCATACACAATGGGTCAAGCGCATGTTTCTACAAACTACCTTTTTTACTTCTTTCACTTATCTTATACAGTCTGCAGATGCCATAGTACAAATATCTTAATAGAGAGAATGGAGCTCACCCAGGCCTGTACTGACCAGAGCTTTTCCTTGTGCAAACAAGGGCAATCACTGGGCAGTACAGTAAAAAACAAAGTGTTGCAGCCTGTTGAGTCAGGTTGGTGAGCAGTCCTTTTTGTTAAAAACAAGGTTAAAAAAACTATTAATTCTTAAAATAATAACTCTGTTTGTAAACACCCTTTCAAGGAGTACATTTCTTGCATACTGCATTGCTTATATACATATTATGCTTATCCAATATGACTGTGAATATGTATGTGTGGTGTGTGAGGACCACCTGGCTTCAATTGCCTCTTGGTTACAGTTTGCCAGCTGCCTCACTTATAATTAGGCTTGATGTAAATTTCCCATATTAAAAGCTATTCTAATATATGCAGATTAAGCCATGTGATCTCGGAATTCGCAGCAACTGTTCTGAGTTTTTTCTTTGAAAGTCAGTTCTAGCAGATCACATGCGTGAATATGTTTTATGTAAATTTCACAGGCAACAAAATAGCCCTGAACTAAAAAAGGACTGGAGCACATGTGTATACATAAATATATAAAAATAAGTCACGCTTACAAATATTCTCCTGATAAGAAAAAAAAATACAGGTCATATTAAGTTCATTTCATTTCATTTCTATAGCATGCTTAAAATCCCTTCTACTCAGTATAAAACAAAATCCCTCTATTGTCCGAGCTCTGATCACATTCAGTTTTCCGATTTGTCACATACTCATCAGAGATTTCATTTACAGACCATCACTCAGTGGCGTAGCGTGGGGGGTGCAGGGGGGGCCGGCCGCACCGGGCGCAATATCTGGGGGGGCGCACTAGCCCTATGCGGCCGCGTGGCCGCCAGGGCCGTCTTTAACGCGGGGCAAACGGGGCAGCTGCCCTGGGCCCATTTACTCCTGGGGGGCCCCAAGGCAGCTGTCCCGTGGGCCCCCAGCCCCTGCTGCCGCGTTCACAGCGCATTGCGCTTGTGAACGCTTTTTTCCGGCAAGCCGCATCCGATGGATGCGACGGCCGAAAAAAAAAAAAAAAAAAAAACTGACGCCAGATGTGACGTCGCGTCACATCCGGTGTCTGCTTCCCTCCTCCGTGCAAGAGGGAAGACTGCACGGAGGAGACATCCGGCGGGGGACACGGAGCCGCTTCATGTAAGTACGGGGGGGGGGGGGGGGGGCTGGCTGGCACAATATTCCTGGTATCTGACTGGCACTATATTACTGGGCATCTGATTGGCACAATATTACTGGGTATCTGATTGGCACTATATTACTGGGTATCTGATTGGCACAATATTACTGGGTATCTGATTGGCACTATATTACTGGGTATCAGAATGGCACTATATTACTGGGTATCTGATTGGCACAATATTACTGGGCATCTGATTGGCACTATATTACTGGGTATCTGATTGGCACAATATTACTGGGTATCTGATTGGCACTATATTACTGGGTATCTGATTGCCACAATATTACTGGGTATCTGATTGGCACTATATTACTGGGTATCTGAATGGCACTATATTACTGGGTATCTGATTGGCACAATATTACTGGGCATCTGATTGGCACAATATTACTGGGTATCTGACTGGCACTATATTACTGGGTATCTGATTGGCACAATATTACTGGGTATCTGAATGGCACTATATTACTGGGTATCTGATTGGCACAATATTACTGGGCATCTGATTGGCACAATATTACTGGGTATCTGACTGGCACTATATTACTGGGCATCTGATTGGCACAATATTACTGGGTATCTGACTGGCACTATATTACTGGGTATCTGATTGGCACAATATTACTGGGTATCTGATTGGCACTATATTACTGGGTATCTGATTGGCACAATATTACTGGGCATCTGATTGGCACAATATTACTGGGTATCTGACTGGCACAATATTACTGGGTATCTGATTGGCACTATATTACTGGGTATCTGATTGGCACTATATTACTGGGTATCTGAATGGCACTATATTACTGGGTATCTGATTGGCACAATATTACTGGGCATCTGATTGGCACAATATTACTGGGTATCTGACTGGCACTATATTACTGGGTATCTGATTGGCACAATATTACTGGGTATCTGAATGGCACTATATTACTGGGTATCTGATTGGCACAATATTACTGGGCATCTGATTGGCACAATATTACTGGGTATCTGACTGGCACTATATTACTGGGCATCTGATTGGCACAATATTACTGGGTATCTGACTGGCACTATATTACTGGGTATCTGATTGGCACAATATTACTGGGTATCTGATTGGCACTATATTACTGGGTATCTGATTGGCACAATATTACTGGGCATCTGATTGGCACAATATTACTGGGTATCTGACTGGCACTATATTACTGGGTATCTGATTGGCACAATATTACTGGGTATCTGAATGGCACTATATTACTGGGCATCTGATTGGCACAATATTACTGGGTATCTGACTGGCACTATATTACTGGGTATCTGATTGGCACAATATTACTGGGTATCTGATTGGCACAATATTACTGGGTATCTGATTGGCACTATATTACTGGGTATCTGAATGGCACTATATTACTGGGTATCTGATTGGCACAATATTACTGGGCATCTTATTGGCACTATATTACTTGGCATCTGATTGGCACTATATTACTGGGCATCTGATTGGCACTATATTACTGGGTATCTGATTGGCACTATATTACTTGGCATCTGATTGGCACTATATTACTGGGCATCTGATTGGCACTATATTACTGGGTATCTGATTGGCACTATTACTTGGCATCTGATTGGCACTATATTACTGGGCATCTGACTGGCACTATATTACTGGGCATCTGGCTGGCACAATAATACTGGGCATCTGACTGGCACAATAATACTGGGCATCTGACTGGCACTATATTACTGGGCATCTGGCTGGCACAATAATACTGGGCATCTGACTGGCACAATAATACTGGGCATCTGACTGGCACTATATTACTGGGCATCTGGCTGGCACAATAATACTGGGCATCTGGCTGGCATAATATTACAGGCATCTGGCTGGCACTATATTACTGGGCTCTGACTGGCACAATATTACAGGCATCTGACTGGCATAATATTACAGGCATCTGACTGGCACAATATTACAGGCCTCTGACTGGCACAATATTCCTGGCCTCTGACTGGCACACTATTACAAGCATCTGACTGGCATAATATTACAGGCATCTGACTGGCATAATATTACAGGCATCTGACTGGCACAATATTACAGGCATCTGACTGGCACAATATTCCTGGCCTCTGACTGCACACTATTACAGGCATCTGACTGGCATAATATTACAGGCATCTGACAGGCACCATATTCCTGGGCTCTGACAGGCACAATATTCCTGGGCTCTGACAGGCACAATATTCCTGGTATCTGAGTGGCACAATATTATTGGTATCCGTCTGGCACAATATTACTGGTATCTGACTGGCACATTATTACTGGGCTCTGACTGGCACAATATTGCAGGCATCTGACTGGCACAATATTGCAGGCATCTGACTGGCACAATATTACTAGGCTCTGACTGGCACAATATTACTGGGCTCTGACTGGCACAATATTACTGGCATCCGAAAGTTACAATATTACTGGCATCTGAATGGCACAACAATTATGGCATATGTGTGTGTGTGTGTGGGGGGGGGGGTAACATTAGAGGTACAGGATTGAGGAAGTTGGCTCCATCTAGCCCAGTCTTGGATCATCTCCAGGGTATGGTTCCATTTTGATGTTTAGTTTTTGTTCTTGATATTGTTTGTCGTTTACGATGGTTGTGAGACGACATATAATAGCATGGCCCATGCTAGGTTACTACATGTGTATATTTGTATTCATAGACCTGCTGAAAATGTGGAGAATGTGTGTAATGCATGTTCGCACTCAATAAAGTGTTGGAAAATAAACTTGTATTTAGATGCATTTTACTTTAATTACATAAGTATTTTCATAACAAACAATACATGTGCTTGGGGGGGGTAAGGGTTTCTTTAACTAATCTAGTAGAAGAGACTCGAGTGCTAAAATCCACGGGTTCGGGGGCGCAAATTACTTGCCTTGCCCCGGGTGCTGACAACCCACGCTACGCCACTGCCATCACTTGCATGATGTTTTAAGCCAAGTCAAGTTTTGCTCAAAATATGTGAGATGATTAATGCCTTCCACAATTATCTCTAATTGAACAGACATGAAAGGGGGCATTTTGTCAATTCAGATAAGCCTATTGCAGAGCATTCAGTCCTCAGCTAAATAAAACTATTATTGCCTCTTGTCTGCAGCCAGTGTTGCTGCAGGTCTATAAGAAATATAAGTGACTCTTTGAAACATAGCTACAATAATCCCTTAAGTACTAGCATAAGAAAAATAAGGCTGGCTATTTAGGTTAATAATTGACTGTGACATGATATTTGTATTAATATTAAGTAATTCTACTTTATTTTCATGTATTTCTATAATTGCAAAGCAGCTCACATCAGGTTCATAGCATGATTCAATGATCACTAAAAAAGGAAGGAATAAAATAATAATTATGTGAATATCATTAGAATAAATAAATATCACTCAGTGATAAAAATATCAACCAGTAGTCATTGATACTTTCGGAATGTAACTAGGTCAGGGCGGGAAATACCAATGTTCTATTGCTGCTACCACACTAGTGGGGACATGTACTTTAAAAAAAGCGAACATTTTTGATGTGCAAAACAATTTTTGCGCTTTGCTCCTTTTGCAATGTACTAAATTTATCACTTAAATAGTAAATATTAGCAAACTGTGAATACAAACAGGCATATTTGAGAATAAAAAAAGAAATGTTTGTGAATATCTTCTCTGCCTTTTTTTTAATAAACATTTGCTAAAAGCTGGTGTTATTTTCAAACGCAAAATAAGAATTATTTTTCACAAAATTGTTGCAATATATTACTGCAACCGGAATAATGCATGCTAAATAAAAATAAACAGAAAAGGCGCAAAAAAGAAAAAAACACAAAATGTTACAAATACTCTCAAATTGCTCCGTGCCCATATTTTACCAATTTTTTTAAAATGGTCTCTGGTGTCTGAAACACTGGAGACTGGCAAGTGAGCATTTTCAACATAGTGTACATGTGCAGTAACGCTGCCAAAGTGAGTGACAGTGCCTACTGCACATGAGTGGTAGAGCTGATACTCAAACTCCCCCCACTGGTGCCCTGATTTGCTGGGGGCTAGAGTTTGGATGTATGCTGTCATCGATAGTATCTCACTGCTAAGTCCCTTATGCTAATGACATTCAAAAACAAAGGTCTCTCTCTCCATTAGTAGAGAAAGACTGTCAGCCCACATATACTCTGATCAGACAGCATCTGGTCTGATTGGCTGAGTGCATGCTGACAGTGTCAGCGTGCACCAGCAGCCAACAAGCTCTCTACAAGCTCGGAGTAAACCGCGTGCCATGTTTACTCTGAAATAGTCTTATTAGTGAAGCAAAAAATAAAAGAAAAACATTAAAGCCACTTTAAAGTGTGTTTTAGAGTAATATCATAACTTTACTTGCACCAACCTGGGTCCAAACTATATGGAAGAAAAAAGTAAATCAGCAAACTAGAAGACAGAAAGCAAAACAGTATTAAACATGTGCAGAGAAACTAGGCTTAGGCCCAAGCTAGCAGAATGGAGGGGGAAACAGAGCCAAAGCCACCGCTGGTATTACTTCCTCCCTCACTGCTTTGCACAGACATCTTTGCTGCTCCCACTAGATCACTAGAGAGCAATCTGGTGCTGAACAAAAAGGGGCAATCTAATGTAGTGGAAAGGTTAATAGGGGAAGGGGTGCAGCTTGGAGAAGAAGTGGTGTTGATGGGGGGGGGGGGGGGGGCATGAATTTAGTCAGGCCCAGGGCAGCAAAAAATTAAAATGCACCACTAAGTAAAGGCTCTAAGTGGCCACTCCATTTGATTCTAGAGTTTTTTTTGTAGCAACTGTCACAAATGATATTAAAGACAAATGCTGATGGAGTGCTAATATGAATATTCATCAAGAACTATTGAGTGAACTGTGATCTGGTACTTATATAGAACATGTGCTTGACAAAGTGCAATAAAATACTTTATGCTTGTATAGTTGGATTTTGAATTATGTATACCATTAAGATGTATTTTGTATACTAAACATGGGGGTAAATCATTGCTATACATTTTTTTATGTTCTCTGCTACCCTTAAATTACCATTTATACAAATTCATAAGCTAGTTATTATGTATATACTATTGTGTGTATGCATTGTGATTGTGAAAATGTGTAAGGTGTGCAGACCACCTGGCTTCAATTTGTCTGTTTGTTAATGTTTGCCAGCTGCCTCACTCATAATTAGCTTTTGATGTAAATTGCACACATTAAAGGCCATTGTAACATATGCAGACTAAGCCATCTGATCTCTTTTACTATGCTATTCTATGACGTCTATGAACTAAAGTGTAGAACATCTAGGAATAGTATGCCTATAGTATCTATCCTGTTACTCATTTAGACACTGGCAGTCTTTTCAAATAAATATATTTTAATGGATGTAAGTATTGCAGTAAAACATACTATAAAAAAGGGATTCCATCAACTAAACAGTGCTTTCAATAGGAACGGTGTGGTTTCCATGCTGGGCCACAAGGTGATGTCATAAACAGGAGACAGCTCTCACATATTTTTACCTTAATCTATGCATGTGATTGAAATTCTGTTAACATTCTGATCATTGTTTTTCTCTACATTAACAGTATAAATAATATTCAGATGATGGAGTCATTTTAATTAAGCTAGAATGAACTGAACAAAGTAATGTGTACTCCATGTCAGTAAAAGTGGACAATGCTCAATGTGTATAAAAATGTACAAATAAGACAAGTGCACAACTGGGTTGCCACCTTTAACCCCACAAAAATACTGGGCCACAGAAGAGTGGGGCCACAACACGCACACTGAGACAGTCACACACACACACACACACACACAATGATATTCACACACAGTGACAGTCTCTCTCACACACAGACACAGTGACTGTCTCTCTATCCCTCACACACAGACACACACACAGTGACAGTCTCTCTCTCTCACACACAGTGGCAGTCTCTCACTCTCTTCCCTTTCCTAATGTCCACCCCCTCCTTTCTGTATTACTTGATTGCAGGCGAGTGGGGCATTCGTGCTGCTGCTTCACTCTTAGCACACCCTGTGGGTGCCAGGACAAAGTAATGCTGGATGTGTGATGGGGAGGAGCTGCCAGTCTGTACCACCCACCAGGATTAATTTCCTGGTGCCATGGCAACCTGGCATCCAGTATTTGTTTCGCTTTGACACACTATGCAACAGCATAGTGGTTGCTGCTCACCTTTCCCCATTGCCTGCAAAAAAAATTGTCTTAACATGACCAGTATTTTAGTTTTACCTCCTCAATTACTGGCCATGCACAACTAATTGTATGAAATATATAGAAAATATATTATTTTTTATTGGGGTTGATTTATTAAAAGACAATTTAAAAAAACGTACATATATTAAATGTAAAATTCCTTTGGAGCTAATTGTATAAAATAAAAAATTTAAATAACTGAGACTTAAAACAATACAAATTATATATAGTATACATATACTTTTAAATATACACAATATACTCAATATCCGAAAAAAAAAATAAAAAAAATAGTGAAAGCGGACAGGAAATCACAGAGGCTGAAACAAGCAAGCGATGAGTTTTCGTAGAATCCTTTCTCAATCAGAGCATTGCCTCAATGTGTCTGGATCCACCTTCTCCGCTTGAGAAAGGATACTACCGAAAAGCGTTGGTTGTTTGTTTCAGCCTCTGTAATTTATTGGCCGAGTTCACTATCTGTTTTTTTTTGGAAGAACTCAAGAGGTAAAGTAGAATGGCATGAAGGCCCAGTTTAGCCTCCAGTAAAAGTAGTAGGTGACAAAATGACAAGTGAAATTCATCTTATCCAATCAGGAGCATATTTAAAGTAAGGTTCCAAGTACTCATAGGTGTCATTTTGTCCATTTTCTATGCATCTTATCCTATCTCGTGATTTTTCAGCCTGGCTGATCCGGACTCTGGGGTGCAGAGCTTGGAGGTCGAGTGTCACCGCTACTAATGTTGAATCCCACTGTCCCATTGAGGACTACCTCCATATTGAAATTTGGGACAGAGGTAGAGCATGGAGGGACAGCAAGACAGATCCCACCCCCCCGAAATCGGGACCTTCCTGTGAGGGACAGTCCTGTCCCACTGTTATACTGGTGGTAATAAGGATGACAGTCTCAGTTTAATTCTCAAGTGTCTGAGAACTGGAGACACTGGATAATGCATACTGAGCATGCCGATGCACTGTCATTTTGAGTGCTAGCGCTACCATGCATGTGTGGTAGTGCTCACACTTGAGCTCCCAAGTCATCTGTTGAGTGCTGCTGTATTTTAATACATCTCCTACATTGTTCCAGGATCCAACCTTTTCACAACTGGCATATTTAACCGCTGAGGTATGGTCTGTTAAAGCACGACAACCTTTTTCGTCGCATATCTTGCTTTTTCATTCAACTTCTCTAGTAGTTGCACCTTGTGCAATTGTTTTCATGTGAGAACAATGTTTTTACCTATGTACATACCTCCTAAGTGTCCCTATTTTGACACAAACTCCCCCTGTTTCCTTTTCTATTATACCTCTTTTTCTGGGAGCTCATAATTTTTGGTTTGTGGAACTGGATCACAGAGCTCCAGAGCAATACAACTCAAAATAAATTGTGTTTAAACTGCAGTACACGTGTTTTATTGCCCCACCCACCACCCCACCTTTAGTCATTCCTCCAAAAATAAAAATTGAAATTTTAAATTTTAAATTTGTGAGGTGTGTATGGGCACTTAGTGATCATAATACTTCGCATGTTAGAGGGGTGTAACACTTCAATAAAGTTACTGGTTGAATGTGACAAGCAAGCCAGATAGCTAATTTTGTACAACACTGAGTAATATAATGGGGCTTTTGAAAATAATAACACAAAGTGTATGTGTAGAAATCATACACTAACCATAGTTACCCCTAAAATTTACATTTTACACATTGCTACCGGTTTTGAGCAAAAGGAATAGTTGTAAATGTCTGAAATCTCTTAAAAGGAAAGTTTTATTAAAGAAATACAGAGCAAAAATCAATCAAATCCACCGGGGTCCTCTGGGGAGGAATTGGGGGTAAAATAAGCACTCATAATTCTCAGCCAGATTATGGTCAGCTGAGCATCATGGGAAATGTAGTCTATACAGCTGGCATGACTAATTCAATGATGGGAAACCATGGCATATCATATGACCAGATGAGCATCATGAAAAGTATAATCCACACTAGTGTGCTACAGTCATGGCTGTATTTTGCACAGATACCTGCTGTTATTGACAGGTTTTGTTTCTGAACAACAATGAATTAGAAGAAATAAGTTTTTATCATCTAAATGTAAAGATAGTTTACTAATTTTAAATGTAGACATCAAAATTACAATAAATGGCCCTACCAGGCTGTGCTCTTGTGGGTTACACACATGATACATACACATGAACACACACTTGACCAAATTCACACATGAGCTCTTCCTCACCATCAATGTTAAAATAGGTTTGCATGCTCAACAAGCCCCTTTGAAGGAGCAAGTTTTGATCCCTGAAACGGCATTGGGTAAGCCCAGTTCCCAATAGATCTGTCCCTTCTGATTAACATGGATGACTAAATCCCAATTCCATTCCTGGCACAACCATGAAATTCACTGCACCTGTCCCTTCAACAATGGCAATGATTAAAATCTGAAGTCACTATGTGATGTACTTTTTAATCCATGAACCACATTGAGTTCTAATCTAAAAGCAGTATTTCAAATTGCACTCAGGATGAAGCGAGTAATCACTGGCATAATTATAACATGAGCTTTCATTTGACTAACATGAAGGATGTGATTGATATTCTAGAATAGCATATGCATTCTTTTCTCTAAAAGTGCACCTGTCATTTTTTATCTATACATTTTGCTAACCAAATTACTAGCACATATATGGATAATAAAATAGTAATTTCATTTACATTTTCAACTTAATTCTGTATGATACCAGCAAAACAACAGTTTACAGATACACACTTCATCTATGCTTTGGCGTGCACATCCCACAATCCTCAGTGTTCCATCTGTATGATACCAGCAAAACAACAGTTTACAGATACACACTTCATCTATGCTTTGGCGTGCACATCCCACAATCCTCAGTGTTCCATCTGTATGATACCAGCAAAACAACAGTTTACAGATACACACTACATCCATGCTTTAGCGTGCACATCCCACAATCCTCAGTGCTCAATCCGAGATGCACTCACCCCAATAAAAGCACCCGATTAGAGTCGGAGAACCTTCCCAAACAATGTTTGGTTGAGGTCCCCTTGCCGCATCCCTTTCCCACACTGACAAGTGTTAGGATTTTGCAAAGAGGAGCAATTGCCGTTATACATAACAAGCGGTGATTGCTCCTTTTTATACCTCTCCCGACACTTTGCAGTGCAGGAGGTTTTTATAAGCAACCCCCAGTGTGCTTCCCAGACTCGTCCTAAAGGAACAACAATGATTCAGGTTTTATCAATATGCTCATTTTAACATTTTTCCTTCAGGGTGGGTTAGAGAACCAGTGCTCTAACTTGTCAGTAATATATTGGAATGTGATACTCTACTATGTGCTGAAATGTACATACATTTGGGAAATTATGGCTTTGATTACATTATCCACATCGGAAAAAAACCTCCTGACCATTCCTGTGCACATTTGTTATTTAATTGCTAGTGATACACACAAGGTTCAAGAAATGTCCCATTATTACACTGAGTGTGACAACTTTTTTCAGATGAAAAAACACACACAAAAACTCACAAGCAATTAATGGCAGCAAAGCTCTGGATATATACATGTTAGCCTACCTGTGTGGTTGTCCCTGTGTAATTTGACAGAAATAAAACTTCACACCACTGGCCCATTTATAACAATTAACTATTTGGAGTACTGAGTGATAATTCCGTGAAAAATGCATTTCTTTACCCAACCTACTTAAGGTTTTATTAATGAAAGAGGGAATTGTAGGGAAATAAGAGCCTCCAATTCAGCTATACTTCAAACTCTGCTATTTTGCCCTTAATTTTCCAATTCCCTTGTCAGTTCTCTGCAGTTCCCTCTTCATAAATAATGCACTAAGATTTCCCCTTGCTTACTGAACTTGATTGTATCAATGAATGATATTCCCGATACTGGCTGGTACTGAGTCTCTGGCAGAATTTTTACAGTTACGGGACAGAGTAGAGTTAAGAAATAATGTAAGGGTTTTATGTTCGTAAGATTTTCCTGCATTGTCAGTGATTCCATTTTCACCTTCAGTTAATCAATACTCCATACACTTCTTTATCTGGACTTTACCTGCTACAGACCATGAAGATATCATTGAAGTGTTATATAAATATTTACAAAAAAAGTCAGTTCATCCTGGAAGAAATGAGAGCCAAGTTACATTCAGTGACCCATGAAATATTACTAGAAAAGGAGAAAACAGGAATTGGTCTCAATAAATGGAGACTGAAGAGTACAGTGAGATGTAGTGGAATTTCTTATTTATTGGCATTACATTATATAAATATTTTTTTTATCTAAAATGCTTTACATTGAGGGATGTGTAAATATTGCTTCAGGATACAGAATTTGGTTTATTTTAGTGATAGATAGTGCTTACCTATTGTAAAAATGTATCAGTATTTTATATAGAAACATAAAATGGGTCAGCAGATAAGAACCATTCTGTCCATCTAGTTTTCCCAATTTTCAAAATACTTTTATTAGTCCCCTATCTTATATCTAGCATAGCCTTGTGCCTTTCCATGCATGCTTAAACTCCGTCACTGTGTTTACCTCTACCACTCCCACTGGAAGGCTATTCCATACATCCACTACCGTCTCTGTAAAGTAATACTTCCGGA
The DNA here is from genome assembly GCA_036172795.1 of Pelodytes ibericus. Classification (NCBI taxonomy): domain Eukaryota; kingdom Metazoa; phylum Chordata; class Amphibia; order Anura; family Pelodytidae; genus Pelodytes; species Pelodytes ibericus. Next base: position 83,581,637 of record CM069863.1, on the reverse strand, counting down.
TATTACTTTTAAATCTTTGCCCCACTTTTGCTTTTTTGATTTCAGATATGTGTGTCATGTTTCTGTTATGTGAGTTTATTTTATGAAAGATTTTACTTTTAGGTGTAACGGGCTACCGCCATTATGTGAAATAGGGTGTTTTTGGGTGCCACCCCAGTGAGTTTACAGCACTAGTCTGACTGGGGACACAAAATTCAGTTTGTTAGTCAGAATTCTGATCATAGACTTGCATTGAATGTAACTATTACATCACAAGGGGGCAGAGTTATTATCCTATTTGATCAGGTCAATCTCCTCTCTTTGTGTTGAGAGGAAGGTTAAAAAAAAGTTGTAAACAGCCACCTAGTCCTGCCCACTATGATACACCGGAGCCAGTAAGAGAGCAGTGTTGTATCTTATGACATCATCAGGCTAGCTCTGACAACAGTTGTAAAGTGGAAGGTTTTGGAGAATGTTGCATCATGGGTAAAATTCTCAAAATGGCTGCTGGAGATAAACACCTAATTTTTTAAAAACTTTTATATGCAATTAATTCTAACATAGAAGAAAAAAACATCAGTGGCATATGTCTTAAATATGGGTTTGTTTTAAATGCACAGGTAATCTAGTTACATCTTATGTAAGTGGTAGTGTCCCTTTAAGACAATGTCCTCTTGTTGCCCCCCCCCCCCCCCCTTTGTTAAGTCTTTCATCCAAGCTATACATGTTAAGATGCTTTAACCTTGCCTGGTAAATTTTATCATTCAACCCATGAAACTGTGTAGTAGCCCCATTATATGATATACATTTAACAGTAGAGTTTAACACAAATTATGGTAGACTCGACTACCACAATCTGCTTATGAATTTGTTTGATAATATACAATAAAAATACATAATTCACACACAAAAATGTGAAGGGTAAAATAATCTAACATCACCAACTAGTTTAATGTCATCATTTATTAAATCCTAGTAAACTATTGTAATCTGTTGATAACTGCAATCATCAGGATTATAAAATACTGCACAAACTTGTAGAATAAATGTCAAGACTGATCCGTCATTATGCAGATAACGATCTTATCAAATATTTAAAGATAACACACACACACACACATATATATATATATATATATATATATATATATATATATATATATATATATTGTATACTATATTTGTTATATATTGGTTTATATGTGTAACCACTTTGCCTTAGTAGTACTTTATTTTTAGCTTTCTTGGCTGGTGGTTACATGACGTGTTAGACAAAGTTGTCAAACTTTATTTATTCTTGTCTATCCCATTTATATCAATGAGTTATTCACCAATGCACTTGAATTCAACTTTATTCTGAAGAGATGTGATGTGAAATTGAGTGTGAATGTCTGTTATATCAGTTTTTGCTAAATTGTGGTACATCTCACAGCAGACATCATCTAGCAACTACTTGACCTTTAATGAGTAAAGTCTAGGTCATTAATGTCCAACTAGCAGCCGGTGAGCCCCTCAGGTATTTGTGTGTATTCTCTATCCTGTAAAGTCCATCGATTCTATTGTATGACCTTATGAAATCAAGCTAAGGTTCTGTATGCTAAGTGGCCCTCCATATTAAAATGCTAGATAACACTGGACTAAGTGAACTCAGATGTCACCTGCATATTTGATTTAGAAAATTATGATCCTAAAAAAGTAAAAAAAAAAAAAAAAAAGACTGCATTATAAATATGTGAAAGGGGTAATAAAATAGTATTAAACACCTCTAAATTAGAGGGGCAACGATTTAAAAGTAATATCAGGAAGTATTACTTTACTGAGAGGGTAGTGGATGTATGGAATCGCCTTCCAGCAGAAGTGGTAGAGTTAAACACATTCAAGGATTTTAAGCATGCGTGGGATAGACACAAGGCTATCCTAGATATAAGACCGGGAACGGGGGACTAATAAAAGTACTAAAAAATAAATAAATTTGGGCAGACTAGATGGACCGAATGGTTCTTATCTGCCGACACATTCTATGTTTCTATGTTTCTCTATGGAATCATGGTATAAAATCTACGATAACAGTAGATCAAAGGTACAACCTATGACTGCTAACATTGCCTATAACATAAGCAAGCAAAGAGTTGTATTTCCTGATTCTAAATAAATTCTTGATTATTCCAAAAAAATATGTCAGTAAGTAGATTTGCATCTAATAATACCCACCAGGGATAAACAAAGTGTCCACAGGAGGAAACACATATTAATGGCAAGATCTGGAAAGGTTTTTCATTAAATTTCCCATCACAAAGTCCAGTAAATGTGTAACATGCACTGCCATTGGTCCCTATCCATGAGACCCACGTGGTTCTGTTTAAAAAACAAAAGTTTTTAGGATAACGGACAGTTCAATTTTTTTCCATATTCTCACTATTGCCTATTCTCTTAAGGTTTCTTAAAACCTGCACTGTAGGTAAATCACGGGGATCGAGTTTTGGTGGGTAGTTTCTGTCATGTGGCGAGGGTAAACCTTGAGACTCTGATGTGTCTCTTCCAAGTGTCTCTTTATATCCTTTCCTTCATATAATAGTTACAGCTGGGAAGGCATTTACTACGCAAGAAAAGAGATGGAAAGAATATTTAGAGAGACATTCATTATTTTTCCCCCACATTTTTGTAATGTACTTTAATCATAACAAAAATTGAATACATAAAACTTGGAAGGGAATCTTTATACAAGTCAAGTACTGAAGACAATGTCTAAGGTCCAGTGTCAATTCATTATTTGAAAAAACAGTTCTTGAAAAAAAAAAAAGGAGAAGAAACTTGAAGGAAGTAATCCTTGATCTTTTTTTCTTGAGATGCTATTGTATCTGGGGCACAGTGAGAAGCCTATTAGCTCTGATGCCTAGACAGAAGAAAGTGAAAAGGAAACAGTCTTTATTAAATTTGTGAAAAGGTTTCGAAGTCTGCACTGCAGGTGCAGGGTGTATGATTACCCATAAAGGCAGCTTGAGGTGGATAATATGATCCATAAAGGAGGCTAGGACCCTTTGTTTTCTACCATTTAAAAACAGCACTGACTTTATTTCATTTACAATTCAATGTATCAGTTGATGCTTTAAACTGTCTGCTTCTTCATCTGTTAGAAATAGAAATGTATAAGAAAAATTGGAAAGTGTGTATACACATCTTATAAAGTAACATCAAAGCTATATAACAGGTATATACATATATATATACACACACACACACATATATATATATATATATATATATATATATATATATATATATCAAAATATAAGTAAGGTGACACTAGACTATAGACTCGTAAATAATGGGATAAAAGGATAATCTAGGGTCCTAAACATTAGTCCACAACAGCTGGAATAAGATGGCTAACTGTGGCTCTGATACAGTACAAAGTGTCTGACATGGGCGCCTTTCAAGAATGAGGCCTTGGTGCATCACAAAGGTTAAACACCCTATAGTTCATTCCCTGGTGTGCTCTATCAAAACACCAATTGCTTATACTAAGCTGATAAATGTCATGCAGTCTGTGCAAGTATTCATGGAAAACAAAAACTCCCCTAAAGTTTCATATAAAACCAAATTCATACTTTAATGGAAAATATGCATGGTAATGAGAAATATATTCAATCCATTTAATACTCTGACTACACATAATCCATTTCTGTTGATCTAATGTGTTTTGGTTCCTTCTTTTGTAGATCTCTGAGCAAGTGACATCACAGAACAAGATCAGGGATCTCATCCAAACACCGTCTACATATTAATGTTTTACATGTAGTCATTGCAATTAATATTTAAAGATGGGATATTGGATATGCTTCACTATGGACTCCTTTTATATGATGCCTTTGTACAGTTTTTGTCCTGCTTTGACACTACACAGTGTACAACACACAAGATACTATGCATCCAAACGTGGACGTCCAGTTTTTTCTGCATAAAAAATACCATAATTCGGGGGCCTGTCCAACGGCTGATGTGAGCAGATGTGTTGCAGAGCGGCTCCCTCTCTGAAGCCATTAAGTTCCTCATTTTACGCAATACAGCTATCCTAACTATGGGGAAAAACAATCCAAAACGCCCTACAAGAGTGAGGACGCTGCAGGGATACCTTCGTTGAAATCGTTTTTGGTCCTGGTCCCGACTACACGAGGCCACGAGCCTAAAATGGCGCCTCAGCTTGAGGATTTCCCGCCACTCACCCAGCAGATCACTGAGGAAGAGGAGTCGTCATCAGACTCGGCGGATGACCCCCACAGTCTCGATATGCCTTCGAAAGCCGATTTTATCTCATTCACGACCAGTATGAGCAGTGACTTTGCGGTGATGACGGAAAGTATTACAAATACCATCAAGGCTGAAATGGCGTAGATTCGTGCTGACCTCCATCAACAAGCCAGCAGACTGGATACAGTCGAAGCCGACCAAGACACTATGCACGATTCAATGGGCTCTTTGATCCACAAAAATAGAAGCCGTAGATCAAATATACGAATCAGGGGCCTAGCTGAAACGGACGGTCAAGAGGATACCCTGAATTTTGTAATGGAACTTTTTGCCCACATCCTTGATGAACCCACTGACCACCCTGTGACCATCGATAGAGCACACAGAGCTCTGCTGCCAAAAGACCTATCGGGATGGATCCCCCGTGATATTATCTGTTGCCTACCTTCTTACCCGGTGAAGGAAAGGATCCTGCAGGCTGCAAGAAAGAAACAACAGGTCGTATTTCATGGATCACAGATCTCTCTGCTTCCTGATGTAGCTTGGGCCTCGTTGCAGGCTAGGAAATTACTTTGACCGGTGGCTGATGAGCTAAAGAAATCTAACCTATTATTCCAATGGGGATTCCCATTGAGCATAAGAGTACGTAAGGGAAATGCCACTTACACTCTGTCCGCACCGGAGGAAGTTACGGTTTTCTGTGCGGACCTTAACATCCCAGCCGAAGACGTGTCAGAGTGGGGGCGAAAACGGACCAGGTTGATTTGCTTCTCCCACAGCTGAAAACCAAGCCCTGGCTCCCGAGACCACAGAGGAAGCGTCACCCACGCACAATCAGGGGCGAATCCTCAGTTGCACCACAAACGACCAGCCTCCATAAGCGAATTGACAGGCCTCATAAGGGTTACATATTTGCATGATCAAGGGAATAATGGGACTCTGAAGTCCCCCCTCCTCCCACATATTTAACGCAGGGCCTGAACTATTATTACGTTTGTTTTGTCTTTATTTGTTACCAGCACCACAATTTTGTGCAAGGTTTCCGAGGGTTGGGATTCCCTTTCCAGCTTCTCAGACTGGGATATCCCCAGTGTAGCAATGAAGGTCCCTGTCTAACTGAATATGGACCCCCATGCAACCCCGAATTTGACAAACAGGTCGATGATGATCGCTCTTCCCCATCATCTAAGGCTCCTACGCTACTGCATATAGCATGTATCTCTTTGTTCTCAAACAACGGCTAATGAGAGGCTCCGCGTTTGCACAACATGCAGACCATGGTTATCGCCAAATCCCCCAAAGTGTGTTTTAGCGACCTTTTCTCTATAATGCACCCCCAGAGATGCTCTGACCATCCCTGGGGATGCCCCGATGACGCCTATGCACCCCCATACCATGGGTTGCACCCATGGTGTATCAGTTCCACAAATTTTTTATTTTTTTATTTTTTTTTTTTTCCTTTGAACTCAGAGGTCTCTTCGGTTGCAGATCCAAGCCGCTTTTGTGATACACTCATCATGGTTCAACTTATAATACAGAAGCTAAACATTTTCATATCTAACAAAGGTATATCATATACTAACCCCTTATATTTACATCGGTATTTATAATATTTTATAGTTACCTACTTATATAGGAGATTGTGATCAAGAGACAAGCTGCCTACCAGATCTATTTTATACTTTTCCAAAGGTTCACCTTTACTGATTTCAAATTATGTCTATAAATCTTCCCAGGGTTGGTAACTTTAACTTCATTTTATCTATATATATATGTATCACGAGTATAACTTACCCTGGGGGTCTCTAAAGCAGGTATATCTTAAGGCTTCCCTTTTATCTTAAGCTTTCTTTATATCTTATTTCTCCTTATTTTATTTACATCCTCATACGTCCTTGGGTTAGTATTTAGGCTTCCAGCTTATGTACAAATTGGACGACAATAAACAAACAAAGAAGGCGACACTCTTGGGGGGGGGGGGGGGGAGGGTGTTCTTGAATCATCAGTTAGCGTATCTAATTTCCATAATTTCCCTGGACCTCAACTTCTCTATCCATATATCCCACTCAATGACATCCTTTTTAAGTTCTTTTAGTTGTTTTAATCTGCACCTTTCCATCTTCCATTGCAATGTCAATTGGGGGAGAATCGTTGCCCAAGATACATGGAGACTAGACCTCCAGTTTCTGGCTATAGCTGTTAATGTACTTAGTATTATGTGGATAATTATTGTTCTCTGTATTTTAGTCATAACTGGCCAATTCATACATAGGAGAAGTGTGGCAGGATCTAAATCCAAAAGAATACCAGTTAAACGTTGGATTTTATATCTTATCTCCTGCCATAGTGGGCAGATTAGTTCACATTGCCACCAAATGTGTAGGTAATTACCCTGTTTTTTTCCGCATCTCCAGCAAATCGGGGAGGCGTTTAAGTACATCTTTGCCATTTTACTTGGCACCAAATACAATCTGTTCAGCATCCTATAATATGTTTCAGTTAAAGACAAACAATGGATTGAGCTGTTGATATTACCTATCGCTTGACTCCATTCCCTTGTTGTTATATCTTTCCCTAAATCATTTCTCCAATGTTTCAGGGCCGATATTTCTTTCGGATGTTCCGAGAGTTGTATCAGTGCCAAGCAATCTCTCAACCTCCTTACTTTGCCGTCTTTTATAAACAGTAGATTTAATATCCTCCCAATTTCTGTTGATGTTTTAATTCTTTTACTGTTAAGGAAACCTTTAATTCTAAGGTAGTTAAAAGTCTGTTTTTTTGAGATCCCTGCTTGTTGTTGCAATTGGGTGAACGTCTTTATCTTATCTCCCTCATAAAGATCTCCTATTTTAATAATTCCTCCTTGCTTCCATTCGGTCAGATCTAAATACTTTATTTCGGTTTCGAGCACTTTTAATGAGGCTTCATCTATAACTTTATTTTTGAAGCCTTTTCTGGATCTTAAGTTATCCCACTCTTTGACTAGATTCTTTAATACCAAGCATGTTTTTACCTGTAGGTTGGCATTTGTAGCCCATATCAGGGTTGTCAGGTCTTTTCCCTTAATTAGTTTTGATTCTAGTTGATACCATCCTTCCTGTATCTTCTCCTCGGATTGTGTATTCACTATGTGTCTCAGCATATTTGCCCTATAGTAGTCCAAGATAATAGGCATAGCAACTCCCCCCTTCAATTTAGTTCTTCCCAGAACCTCTAAAGACATCCTGGGCCTTCTACCTTGCCATACAAAATTTGAAAATGCCCTTTGTACCATTTTAAGCCAATATATTGGAATCATTAGGGGTATTAGTCTAAATAAGTATAACCATTTAGGTAATATGTAAGCCTTAATGGTGTTGATGCGTCCCATCCATGATATTTCACTATATTTCAATCTCTTAAGGGTACTATTCATATCTCTAATTAAAGGTAGAAAATTAGTTTCTATTATTTTACCTGGGTCGGGACATAACTTTATTCCCAAATGAAATCATATTTTTTTTCCAGATACCCAAGTTCCCCCACCTCTATCCCAATCGCCATAGCAACCGTTTTGTTGATATTCAGTTTATAATTAGAGATTTCGCTATATTCCTCAATTAAGCGGAGAACCGATTCCAGTGAGTTATCAGGGTCTTCTAGATCGTCCGCATATAAGCTTATTTTTTGCTCTATATTCTCCCTACGGCAGCCCTTTATTGCCTGGTCATCTCTTATTCTCTTTGCTAATGGCTCCAAGGCTAGGGCATAGAGGAGGGGGGACAAAGGGCATCCCTGCCTCGTTCCGTTGGATATACGGAACCAGTTCGAGGAAATTCCCGGCCCTATCGTTCTAGCTGAGGGGTTAGTATAGAGCAGCATAACTGCTTCCAAGAATCTTCCCATAAATCCGAAAGCTCTTAGACTTTTTTCCATATACCCCCATCCTACTCTATCAAATGCTTTCTCTGCATCTAAAGATAGCAGCAGGATGGGGGTCCTTGTCTCCTGAGCCGAGTCCAGAATATCTATAACTTTCCTCAAATTATCTTCTGAGGTCCTGCCCATAATGAAACCAGTCTGATCTCTATGTATCAGACTTGACATCATCCCTGATAGTCTACGAGCCAAGATTGACGAGTATATTTTTAAGTCTACATTTAGTAAAGCAATCGGACGATAATTTGTTACATTCTGGGCATCCTTTCCCTGTTTATATATTGGAGCTATGTTCGCTCTGAGCATTTCTTCTGGAATTTTAGACTTATTAATACAGCTATTAAATGTCCGAGTCAGGGGGGTTATCAGATTACTTCTCATTGCTCTATAAAAAGTATTCCCGAAGCCATCAGGGCCCGGGGCTTTATTTTGTTTCAATCTTGCAATCGCTTCTCCTACCTCTTTCTCCAATAATGGAACATTCAGCTGTGTCCTTTGCAGTTCTGTAATCTTTGGTAGGTTAGTGACCGAAAGGAAGTTATCTATTTGATCTTCTAGATGTTGTTTTGGTAAATTATATAATTTCCCATAAAAATCATTAAAAGCTAACCCTATCTCTTCCGGTGTCATCTTTACTTCGTTATTGTATTTAATACTATTTATACGTTTCTTAATCTGTTTCCCTTTAACCTTATTTGTAAGCAGTTTATTTGCCTTATTTCCTTTGTAATAATAGGAAGCTTTTAAATACTCCAAATTTTTATTTATTTCTTCCATCTGAAGATCTTTTATTTTTCCTTTTATATCACTAATAAGCTTGGTATTCTCTCTAGTTGGTGATAATTTGTTTTGCTTGACTATTTCATAATACTTTATATATAGTTGTGACAGCCCTTCCCCTTTCTTCTTACGTTCTTCCGCTTCGATTTTTATGAGGTAGCCCCGCATTGTGGCTTTAAAAGCACACCACACTGTGGAGTCTTCTACCTCTTCCGTATAATTTTCCTTAAAGAAGACATCTATCATTTTTTCAAGCTTTTGTAAATTCGTTTTCTTATTTAGTATATGTTCTTTTATTCGCCATGTCAGGGGGTGCCCTTTTAATTTATTATCCTTCAGGGTCAATACTATACTATTATGATCTGACCATAAAGTGTCTTTTATTTCAATTTTATGTACTCTATTTATAAGTTGTAGGCCTCCCAGGACCATATCAATTCTTGAATAAGAGCAAAAAGCTCCCGAATAACATGTATATCCCCTCTCTTCTGGATGAAATAGTCTCCATATATCCGAAAGGCCCGACTTCTCGTTTAGTTTTTGGAATTGAGATGCTAAATATTTCAATCTTTTATCTACTTGTTTCCCTCTCTGATTCTTTTTGTCTAATTCCACATTTAATATACAATTGAAATCTCCAGCACAAATCACGATCCCTTGTTTTATCTTATCTAATTTCCTAAGCAACTTACTCCAGAAACGCATCTGGAGAGTATTGGGGGCATAAAGATTCACCAAGGTAAAGATGGTTCCCTCCATCCTACATACCAGGATTATGTAACGTGCCTCCTCATCCACTTCCTGGTGAATGATCTCCACCTCCAGATCTAGACTAAAACAAATTGTCACACCACGTTTTTTTTTCCCCTCTAAATTTGCCGAAATGACTAATGGGTATCTATTTTTTATAAAGTCAATCCCATCCCCCTTCCTCCAATGCGTTTCCTGCAGCAGAGCCACATTTATTTTTTCCTCTCGGAGCATCTTAATGAGAACAGATCTTTTGTAGTTTGTGTTAAGGCCCTGGGTATTCAATGATACAATCTTAATCCCCCTCATCCCTCCTCTCCTTCCTCCCTCACCCCCCATGGTCGCCAGACAGACATAAAAACAACAAACAACATAAAAGTATTCCCTATAATTATCGAAATACTATTCTTTCTCCGGTGGGTCCCGCACCCCCGGTTGAGAATTTGCTGGGCCCCGCCCTGCGCTTCTCTTTCCTCTGTGTCCTTCCCCACTTTACCCTCGAACACCATATTGCTCTATCCATAGAGCTCACTAGAGAGATACAGGGGTGATTTAATCTTCAATCTTATCCCTTCCCGATACCCAGCTGAAAAATCATTTCTCACTGCCGCTATAACCCTGTTTCTTTTCCCCCTTTCTCCCACTATTCCCATTTCCCCCTCTCTGCCATCCTCTGTTTACGACATCTTCATTTGGTATGGCATTATCTATCCTCCATTGACCTTTCCTCCTTCCCCCAAAGGACAAAAGAAGAGAAGAAAAAAAAAAAAAAAAAAAAAAAAAACCAATCAAAATGTGGTGAGAGTGTAAATATTCCAATATCAATTGAGTAATGCCTAGTGTAATGTGATTGTGATATGAGTGTGTGTGAAAGCAAGTGAGAGAGAAAAAAAAAAAAAAAAAAAAGGGGATTCCCTAAACTAATTGAAATGGTGACAGTGTAGATAATATCAATATCGATAACTATTAAGTAGTGGCTAGTGTAATGTAATTGTGATGTGAGTGTGTGTGAAAGCGAGTGAGAGAGGGAAAGAAAAAAAAAAAAAAAAAAAAACCAATCAAAATGTGGTGAGAGTGTAAATATTCCAATATCAATTGAGTAATGCCTAGTGTAATGTGATTGTGATATGAGTGTGTGTGAAAGCAAGTGAGAGAGAAAAAAAAAAAAAAAAAGGGGATTCCCTAAACTAATTGAAATGGTGACAGTGTAGATAATATCAATATCGATAACTATTAAGTAGTGGCTAGTGTAATGTAATTGTGATGTGAGTGTGTGTGAAAGCGAGTGAGAGAGGGAAAGAAAAAAAAAAAAAAAAAAAAGGGATTCCCTAAACTGATTAAAATGGTGACAGTGTAGATAATATCAATATCGATAACTATTAAGTAGTGGCTAGTGTAATGTAATTGTGATGTGAGTGTGTGTGAAAGCGAGTGAGAGAGGGAAAGAAAAAAAAAAAAAAAAGGGATTCCCTAAACTGATTAAAATGGTGACAGTGTAGATAATATCAATATCGATAACTATTAAGTGGTGGCTAGTGTAATGTAATTGTGATGTGAGTGTGTGTGAAAGCGAGTGAGAAAGGGAAAAAAAAAAAAAAAAAAAAAAGGGGGAAAGGGGGGGAGAGGCTTTTACATCTTTGTATTAAATAACCTATGTAGATGTAGAAAGAGACCAATCCCCTGTAACCTTGCTCCGAATCCAATCCATAGCTCCCTCAGGGGAGTCGAAAGCCACCGAGGAATTCTCATGTATTATTATTAATTTTACTGGGAAGCCCCACTTGTACTTAATGCTCTTTTCCCTTAGAATTTTTGTAACTTCTTGATACGTTTTCCTGGTTAAACGTGTACCCCTGGACAGATCTGGGAAACATTTTATATGCTGAAACTTCCTTGGTAGCTCCGAAGTCTCCCTAAAAGCCCGAACTATTCCCTCCCTCATTCTATATGAGTGAAATCTGATTATTACATCTCTTGGAATGGATTCAGAGATTCCCCTTGGTCTTGGAATTCTATGAATTCGTTCAAAGCAAAGGTCTTGACATTGAGGGCCCAGTTCCAGGGTATTGCATAGATCTCTAAAGTACTCATCCAATTTATACTGAGTAATCTCCTCTGGGACCCCTCTAAATCGGAGATTAATCCTTCTATCTCTGTCTTCCATATTTTGTACATTTTCTTCTAAGTTTTTGATTCTTTTTGTTAAACGCTGTATAGTGTCGTCTGTTTTTTTTTGATCTTGCTGTAATTCCTCCAGTTTAGACTCACTTTGCTCTATTTTTTGCTCTAGTCGTTTTACTTCCTCTGTGATTTCCTTTGTATTATTTGCCATTTCCTCATGGATTCGAGCAAAATGTTTATCCAGATAACTTTTTAATGAGTCAAAGGTGGATTCCTGAGGCTCAGAATCCCCTGATGTATCCATCTGGGGTTTCAGGCAATCAGTTTCCACCTGGATTAGGGAGCTTTCAGCAATATCTTGTGTTTCTACAGTTATAGATTTAGACATGGGGGAAAATATAGATGCAAGTTTCTTGTCCTTATCTTTCTCCCTCCTTTTGTCCATTTTGTCTTCCCTTTTCTTCTGGGATTTACCTTCTGCTTTTTTTGATGCCATTATATTTGAATCCCTATAGCCTTATTCCTAACAGGTTTACGGGGGGTCTCTTTTATAGGGTTAGTTCCTCAACATAAATTAAGGTTTGATGCAGATTTACATTAAGGATCTAGCCTCTTTTACTGGGGACAAGCCTAGCAATACCGCTCCTTTTACCCAATGAGTTTAAGAAGAAATGTGGAACATTCTTACCGGGGTTCTTTGAGAGCTCCTCCAGCTTACCCACTATCTTCCCACCAGGGTAGAATGTATACCGCTCGTTTATACGGTAGGGAGCACCTGTATTCCTATGAGTAGGATTCCCCCATCGCTGGTTCTCTCAGGTCTACTCAGTATTCCATTCTCCTCTTGCTGTTCCCCACTGGGCTAGACCATGCAAGGTACGTGTCTCCCGGAGTGAGGTGGGAACATGCGCTCAATAGTGAAAATTATTCCTCCTTAGTAGGGGGTTGTAGCGGCGTATTTTAGAGTCTTGAAGTTAGCGGGTCTCTACATCGGGACTGGCATGTTGTCTGCAGCGTTCACCTCCGTCTCTCTCTCGCCCCTCCTTGGCGTGCTACATCACTTCCTGTGCGCCCCCCCAGTTCCACAAATTTTATTGCTGTTATTGTTTCTCCCCTGTATTGTTGTTTATTTCTGCAAATTATGGTCCTAATTGGTAATCCAAAGATTGTAATGTCCATGCCAAGAATACTTCCCTATGTCTGACAAGGAACTCCAAGATCTAAACATTGTGTCCATGAATGCAAAAGGGCTTAATGCCCCATCTAAGCGATCCCGCCTCTTCGGGGAATTAAGAGCCCTAAAAGCTTCCATAGCCCTAATACAGGAGACGCATTTTCAGCGTTCCAAGCCCCCGAAATTGCAGGATAATACCTTCACACTTTCTTACCACTCCTACTCACCTTTTAAAAAAACCAAAGGGGTTGCAATATTAGTTTCTAGGCACCTGCCCTTTACCCTTAAAGAAATTAAAGCAGATCATGATGGTAGAGCCATATTTGTGAAAGGTTTTATTGGATCAAACCTGGTGACTATAGGTAACATATACGTTCCAAATGTTGATCAACACCATTATGTCTGTTCTATTCTCAAAGAATTTTCTGATTTCCTCGAAGGCATCTTGATTATCGGGGGAGACCTGAACATGGTCATGGATCCTCTTCTGGACACGTCCACTAGGGCGACCCATATGCGATACTCCAAAATTAGGCAAGTCAAAAAAAGCGTTGCATAGAGCTCAGCTTGTCGACACCTGGAGGATAATTCACCCACAGGTAAAGGATTATACCTACTATTCCCCACCACATACACGATACACCCGCATAGATTATTTATTTATCTCCCATAGACACTTAGACATGCTGCAACGTGCAACCCTGGGCTCAATGACCTGGAGCAACCATGCCCCAATATCTTTGACGATACATATCCCCACATTCTCACGACGGCTCCCTAACTGGAGAGTCAACGAAAGCATTTTTAAAAATAAAACACATGTAAATAAACTAACTGATGTCCTTAAACATTATTTTAATGAGAACACCAATGCCGAGTGTTCTGCACCAATGGTATGAGAAGCCCACAAAGCCACCGTGCGGGGCCATCTAATCAGTATTGCCTCTTATGAAAAAAAGATAAATAGAGCCGCCATAGCGACTCTCCTACGCCAGGTTGCCACTACAGAATCCAGACATAAGCTGACTTCATCCAGAGGGGATTATCAAGCCCTCATGGCTGCGCGTGCACAACTGGCTACTTTTTGATCTCAAACAACCCAGAGGTCATTCATGATAGAGAAGAGTAGGGCATATGAACACGAAAACAAACCAGGCAGATACCTAGCTAACATACTGAAGTCTAAACATAATGCATCTTTTATACCAAAGATAAAGAACCATAATGATCACCTGGTTCACACTACTAAACAGATAGCAGAAGTTTTTAGGGTATACTACCAGGATTTATATAACATCCAGAACCCTCAGGCACAGTCCTCTCCAAACATCCTTAAGGAAATTGACTCTTACTTGGGAACCCATCTTCGCCACAAACTCACCCCAGACGACATAGCTTTTATGGACGACCCCATTATGATGGACGAGGTTCTAGCTGCATTGAAAGACAGGCAAAAGTCCTGGCCCCGACGGACTGACCCTTTCATACTACAAAACTTTTTCATCTCTGCTACCACCCCAGTTTGTACATACTTTTAATTCCTTAGCCCTGGATGGATCCCTTCCTCCACAGGCTCGAGAAGCCCATATAACAGTAATACCCAAACCCAATAAAGACCCTTCTGTATGTGCTAGTTACCGTCCATTCTCACTGCTAAACAATGATACTAAACTCTTTGCAAAATTTTTGGCCAATAGAGTGAAGTTTTCTCTCCCATCCTTAATTAAGCGGGACCAAGCGGGGTTTGTCCCAGGACACGAAGCTAGGGACAACACTACTAGAATCATCAATTTAATGCATCATGTCCACACCCATTCCACTCCATCCCTTTTACTTTCAATAGATGCTGAAAAAGCACTGGGCATTTCTCTTTGCTACTCTTAAACATTTGGGCATTGGCCCGAGCATGTTACGCTGGATAGGGGCGCTATATCATTCAACCATGGCACGAATCCAAATTAACGGTTCTCTGTCTAGCCCAGTCACCCTGTCGAACGGCACAAGGCAGGAATCCCCTGTGTCACCCCTATTAATTGTACAAATTATGGAGCCCTTTTTAGAGGCAATACGAAACAACCCAGATATTTCAGGATTACAAACAGGCCCACACACACATAGGGTCTCCGCATTTGCTGATGATCTTTTGTTTAATGTAGCCAAACCTCACATATCTTTGCCCAATCTGATGAAGGAAATGGCTATTTTTTCTAAATTATCCTATTTCAAAGCTAATCTCTCAAAATCTGAGATCCTTAATCTTTCTATTCCCCTTACGGATGAGGCGCCTCCTTGAAATCGAATTTTCCTTTTCGAAGGACCTCATCCTCGCTTAAATGTCTCGGGATACATATTCATTCAGATATTTATTTACTATACACTCTTAACTTCCAATGCCTTCTCCAATCCATCTGAACTGACATGGCCAAATGGTCTATTGAACATATTTCATGGTTTGGAAGTGTGATTAAAATGAACATACTCCCCAGGATCTTATACATTCTCCAAGCCCTCCCCATTGCCATACCCAAATCTTTTCATAAGGAAATTAAGCAACTCATCTCCTTCTACATCTGGGGGGGAAAACGTTCCCGGCTAGTCTTCTCGTATCTCACTAGACCCAAGTACCAAGGGGGAGTCTCCCTCCCAGACTTTGATCTCTATCACATGTCTGTCCATTTGGCTAGAGTAGTGGAGTGGTCAAGACAATCCCGAAACTCTTATGCCTTTCAAATCGCTATGCCACGCTAAGGAACCCCCTATAAAGTTGATATAGACCATCTACACCATCCTATTACAATAATCGTCAGAGTCCAAGCCCTTTTTTGTACGCCTATGGGAGAGAGACACCCATACCATTCTAACAGGCATTCATAGGGGGAAAATTTCTACAATAATTAATAAATGTACCCCTTATGCCTTAGCCCAGGAAAATTCTTACAAAATTTATATGAGATGGTATAGGGTCCCCTCTACCCTCCACACACAATACCCTACAGTTCCAGACATCTGCTGGTGTTTGTAAACGGGACAGGGGTGATTATCTACACATTTGGTGGACCTGTGCTGTGCTCAGGCCATTCTGGGATCTGGTAATCGGAACCATCCAGTTGGATGATCCTGACTTCCAACCCGATCCTTTGCGGGTGCTGCTACATCATACCCAAGACAGATAAACAACTACAAAAGGTCATTGACCCCACCTCTCCTAAATGCGGCAAAAATGTTGATACCTAAGTTTTGGAAACAAAGTAGAATCCCTACTTGCACAGAATGGGTCGCCTCGGTGGAACAGATCCGCAAAATGGAGGATTTCATGACCACTGCTCAAGGTAAGGGAATGGAGGCGAGCCTGAAGTGGGCCCCTTGGCTCATGCATCTGGACTCAGACTCGTTCTGGGATATGCTGGGGACACTGGCACCCTCCCTAATTTAGGAATTTTATTCTAGGTCTTCATATATCGGGATATGTGACAAACCCTCGAGATCTAGACAAAGAGAGTCCCATTTTGCTATCTCTCTTATTATTTTATTCTTCTTCCTCCTCTTTTCTTACAAACACCTAATACCATCATGGATGGCCAAAGTGACCATGCTATATTAGTTCTCAGGTATTCAGCAGCAGAAACCCTTGTTTGTTCTGTAGGTAGAATCCCTGTTATTATTTGTTTGTCTACCTATCCCACTGAAAATATTGAGTTGGTATGCATGAAAGTTAAACGAGCCTGACCTGTAATAATCCCTGTAAGTGAAGGTTATCTTCTTTCAAGCACATAGATCTTTTTGGAAGGAAGCCTTCCGAAGTTGACTTTGACGCAACAACAATAGTAATTATCGGACCGGTATGTTTTAAATGTACCCGATACGAGTGCCCGGCACATTGAGGGAAATGTATTATGTTTCTAAACACTTGTGGTTTAGCTTACAGACTTATGTTTCCTCGTCAAAAAAAAAGTAAAACATTCCACAATGCACTTCCATTCTAGAAATCTGGTAGGGAATGATGGGGTTAGTAGTTCAGCAGCAGCTGGAGGGCTGCAGTTGGACATCTAGGTACTAAAATGTGCTGCTGTTGATACAACCAGTTTGCCATTAAATCCATGATTATGCAGACACATACACAGTACATACATGAAAGTAAACTATTTGTAAACAAATACTACAAGACATAGTATTGATTGGTCACCATGATTAAAAAGAAACAATTAGAGATTAATCATATTACTTAGTGGGCACTGATACTGCAATAATAGTCACATGTAGACCATAAACATCTGCAGCTGTGAACGGAAGAAACTTAACCTCCAACAAACAAGCCAGTATAAAGTATGATTATCAGCTTATGTAAATAGGTTTCCCTGTATGCAAATTTGATACCAGTTATTTTATCCAATTAAAAAGTTAAATGATGACAACTTAAAACACTGAAAATGTGGATATTATTTAAATAAAGATTAGTCACCTCATCCACTTATTTTTTATGCATCATGTGCAGACAGCAGATGAAAGATATTGCAATGATTCCAGAACACTTATAGAATTTGAGAATTTTTTAGTATTTTAATGTATCAATATAAGCAAACCACCTTTCCAACAAAGTTTTCATGACATTCAAGGTATCAAAAGTATAAGACAAATTGTGAATGACAAAAAAGTAGTCTTGCTTTGGAATATTTTTGTTAATGTTAAACATATGGTGATTTACTTTATAATAATACGGGTTTTTGAGTGAGGGATCTGGATGTGACAAGAACAAAGGATGGTTTTAAGAATATATAAAAAAAAAGTTACTAACCACTACCAGCTATGATATCAGAATTGACGATCTATTCAACTGCACATTCGGCCATTCAGGAGTTGTATCTATCGCATTCCACTTAAATGTTTTTGTTTATTCGTTATTTTTTATGTATTGATTCTGACATGTATGAACTGTTTTTAATAAGAAAAATAATTGTGATATAAGCTTTTAAATATTGTCCTGTTGACCTATACCCTCTTATATCCTCTATACATTGAAATAGCTGATTAGCTTAAAGCATGGGATTTTCAAACCAGGAAATACGAACATTGTCAATGAAATGTGTAGAGCTACAAAGTAGAACTAATAACTTTTCCATATCAATCACTTTCTTAATAATCTTATAAACAGCTATGATGGAGGGAATGACAGGTCGTTTACAAACCTGAGCTAGCTGTCTGCTGGATAAAAGCAATTTATTTAGGATTATACAATGGTTTCACACCAACAAAACTTTATTAATCTCTGATAACTGGTATTTACCAGGTTCACAGTAAGGAAAAAACATAGCCTAACACATTGAAAGGATGACAACAAGCATATAATATATACATGTTGAGTATCCCTTATCCAGAAATCAGTTATCCAAAATTATCCATTATCGAAACAGTTTTTAGGATTTTGCCACAAGTTAAAAATTCCACACACACCTGTCAGAATGCAAGCAAACAACAGTTTATTCTGTGTACATGTCACAACAGGGCCTTCGCGCTGCCGATCACACCCTCCCCACCAATCTCCTAATCTGCTCAGGACTCTCCAGAGTTCTGGCCCACCATCCTCCGGGCCTTCTGTCTCCCGACGGCGCTGCTGACGGCAGATCTCCAGGTTGGTGTTCTGCGCATGCCTAGCTTTCATGCAGTTCTGTTTTTAGCTTTCTGCCCTTATTCCACCTTAAAGGGCCAGGTTTAAAGTTAAAAAAAAATTGTATGATTCCTCATTGGCTGAATGTATGGTATGAGGGCTATTTAAACCTTCTCTGTGGACTTGTTCTGCACCTGAAATAGTGCTCCTAGCCTTTTATAGCATTCACAAACTACATTTGACTTCCGTTGCTAATTTTTTTGCCTGTATTTTGATTCTGATTGCCACCTGTCTAGACCCTTCACCTGTTTTCTTTTGTTTTGCTGCCAGCCTCGATCCGTGCTTGTTGACCATTCTCCTGCCTCATCCTCCTGTACTTTCGCATCTCGACAGGACCAACATGACCAGATTCTAACCACCCATACATCCTACCTGCAGAACCTGGAACAAAAGTTAGACACCGTCACGGATCTGCTATACTATTTGACTGCCTCTGGATCCTCATCTTCCTCTACATCTGCTCCTTAAGCTACACCCACTACCTCGGGAGTGTAGACAATAGCCAAACCTCCTAAGATGCCGGTCCCTGAGAAGTATTCTGGAACACCGAAAGAATGCAGAGGTTTCCTTAACCAGTGTCTCTTGCATTTTCATACTCAACCTCTTACTTTCACAACCCACTCCTCCCGAGTAGCTTTTAATTATCAATTTACTGAGGGGCGAAGCTCATGGAAACTCTGCTGACTGGAATGCCAGCGCCCTCATAGCAGAGTTCCAAAGAGGACTCAACAACTCCCTGAAGGATGCTCTGTCCTATAGAGACTTGCTTAATGATCTTAAAGGACTGATTGCTCTTTGCTTGAGATTAGAAGCTAGGAATCAAGAAAGGCATATGGAACGTGACAAAGAACGCGACCGTAGACCTAGAATGCGTAAACCCCAAAACATGTATTGTCCACTTGCTGCTATCCAAGAAAACCCATGGAAATCGGCCCACTTCTACATCTGTCAGATGAAGAGAAACAGTGTAGAGGGACAATGGGTCTCTGTTTGTCTTGCAGACAGAAGGGACACGTAGCTTGCTTTTGCCCCAGAAGGAGAGACAGGGAAACTTCCGGGCTTAGTGGAGATTAGAGGGACTCCACTGAGCATTTCTACTCTTACGCCTCCTCCACACCAAAGATTACTCGTACCCAACATGCTGCAGTGGATTGGACAACAAGTGACCACACAGGCCTTCATTGATTACGGAGCTGCCGGCAACTTCATAGACAGTTCCTGGGCCAAACAACAAGGTATCACTCTTACGTTCAAGTCTCAGAAGAACTCAATAACCACCTTAGATGGTACTCCACTTGGCAATGGAGCAATATCAGAAGAAAGTCTACCATTGGGAGTCAAAATTGGGGTATGTCACGTTGAAGAATTGGTCTTTAAAGTCCTGTCTAGTCCTCATTTACCCGTCATCCTCGGTTTTCCTGGCTCCAAAGACATAACCCTAATATTAATGCATGTTTGGAGATATATCCTAGCGCTTAATCTATAACTGGGCTGCACCCGCCTGTGTGGTTCTCTGTGATCACAAAAAAAAAACAGGGACAAAGTGATATATACAAAGAAAGTGGAGGGTGCGCTCAATAACCCCCACCAAAGGAAATGGCAATCGGAAATGCTGATATTTGCCTTAAGTAGAGGTTGCTCTTGAACAGAACAGATGGTCACGAATATCAGATGGCCATATGCAAAAAAAGAAACAAAGCAAAAAAGCATAGAGTAGTTCAGCCACAATATAATAGACAGAGTCGTAGGTGTGGACAAATGCACTCACAAACTTGCATCAATGTAGGGCTCATCTATTGCAGATGTTTGTTTCTTTGTTCCTCAATCATCCAGAGATGTATGTAGGAGAAAATGCAGAAGATGGAATAAGTGAATCAGTATGCAAAATTTTAATACAAAACAAATAGTAGCTTACATATAGTGCTCCAAACAGCAGGCTCAGCAGTGTACATCTGATGATCTGTGCAGGAACAGTAAAACAGCAATAAAATAATAAAAGTATTAAAAGTCCTTAAAATCCAAGAATAATGCCAAAGCTGGCTGGTGTGGTGAAGTACAGGTCTCATGGACAGGTTTCGCCTTTAAGAAGGCTTCCTCTGGCGTGTGACTGCTGTACTTCTCGGTTGTCTTTAAATATCCGTCCATGCTGAAGAAATTTGTGTCTACTTCCGGGTTCGTCGCCTTGGTGATGTCATCGCGACCGCGTGATTACTGGAAATCTTGTGAGATTCAGCCATGTGATTGGCATGGATGGCAGCATATACATGAGAGGGATATTACAAAACGGGAAACAAGAAGCAGAGTATTAGTCTCCGTTTTTATCAGCTATTGAAAGTCAAATGTTATAAATGTATCTTTCATTACAATAAAAACGAAGCATTTAACCAAAGTGCACATATGTTTCTGCTTTAAACCCAAGAGTATTTTATATATTTTAAGGTTTATACTGCAAAGGAAGGGACAGTAAAATAAATATAAAAATTTAATAAAATGCATATCTATCAAGTATATATATATATATATATATATATATATATATATATATATATAAGTACTGTATTAATGTATAATTTTAACCAAATAGTGTAGATAGACAAGAATATATGTAAGGGAAAAAAAGAACATATATTATTATAAAGTGCATTTAGAAAAAAACTTTCTTTGTGTAAAAGAAAGAGTTCTTGTTTTACTGCTGGGCTTATGATTATTTAAAGTAAGCAGACCATATTAACACTTAAAAATTATATGTACAATCTTCAGTAGTAGGTAATAGAGATGTCCCGAATAGTTCGAACATAGCTTGTTCGCGTTCGCCGCGGCGGGCGAACATATGCGATGTTCGGTCCGCCCCCTATTCGTCATCATTGAGTAAACTTTGACCCTGTACCTCACAGTCAGCAGACACATTCCAGCCAATCAGCAGCAGACCCTCCCTCCCAGACCCTCACACCTCCTGGACAGCATCCATTTTAGATTCATTCGGAAGCTGCATTCTTAGTGAGAGGAGGGATAGTGTAGCTGCGGCTGATTTAATAGGGAAATCGATAGCTAGGCTAGTGTATTCAGTGTCCACTACAGTCCTGAAGGACTCATCTGATCTCTGCTGTAACAGTAGTGTACATTTAAAAAAAACAACACTTTTTTGACTGTGAAATAATAGCAGTCAGTTTTCTTCACGCGTGTGCGTTTCAGGGCCTGCCAGGGCACAGTGTCACACCAGTGCAACTCATATCTGCTGTAACAGTAGTGTACATTTAAAAACAAACTAGAAATTTGACTGTGAAATAATAGCAGTCAGTTTCCTTCACACGTGTGCGTTCCAGTGCCTGCCAGGGCACAGTGTCACACCAGTGCAACTCATATCTGGTGTAACAGTAGTGTACATTTTAAAAAAAAAAACACTTTTTTGACTGTGAAATAATAGCAGTCAGTTTCCTTCACGCGTGTGCGTTTCAGGGCCTGCCAGGGCACAGTGTCACACCAGTGCAACTCATATCTGGTGTAACAGTAGTGTACATTAAAAAAAAAAAAACTAGAAATTTGACTGTGAAATAATAGCAGTCAGTTTCCTTCACAAGTGTGCGTTTCAGGGCCTGCCAGGGCACAGTGTCACACCAGTGCTACTCATATCTGGTGTAACAGTAGTGTACATTAAAAAAAAAACTAGAAATTTGACTGTGAAATAATAGCAGTCAGTTTCCTTCACACGTGTGCGTTTCAGGGCCTGCCAGGGCACAGTGTCACACCAGTGCAACTCATATCTGGTGTAACAGTAGTGTACATTTAAAAAAAAAAATACAATTTTGACTGTAATAGATTGAATAGCAGTTAGTTGTCTGCAAGCGTGTGTGTCAGGCCTACAGCGTCTACTCTGCCAACTTCTGCCAGTGCACAGTGCCACTCATATCTGTTGTCACAATAGCTTGCACGCATAGTACCACTAATCGAAAAAAAAATGACAGGCAGAGGCAGGCCACCCAGCAGGGGCCGTCGTGGTCGTAGTGCTGTGATTCCCTTTGGCCCTAGAATAATGCCCAGTGTTCAGAGGCCACATACCCTGAACTCGAAAAGTTCTGAGGACATAGTTGACTGGCTAACACAGGACACCCAATCTTTTACATCTTCCGCTCGGAACCTTGACGCACCATCCTCCTCCAGCTTAGCTTCGGGCACCTCTCAAGTTACCACTCGCCCACCTGCCGCCACCACCAACACTAGCACCACAGCCGCTTCACTTGATCTGTCAGAGGAGTTATTTACACATCAGTTGGAAGAAATGAGTGATGCACAACCATTATTGCCAGAGGATGTAGATAACAGGGATATGTCTCAGTCAGGCAGCATTAACACATGGACGTATGGTGTGATGATGATAATGTTGTACCCGCTGCTGCTTCCTTTGCTGAGTTGTCAGATACAAGTGAAGCGGTTGATGATGACGATGCGTCCATGGATGTCACGTGGGTCCCCGCTAGAAGCAGTGGTGTATCTTGATTTTGTGCTGCCCTAGGCAGACAAAATCCGGGCACCCCCCCTACCCAAGCTGTACACCCACGTTACACACCTAAGACATGCCCCTTCATTCAGACTCACATCAAGCTCATACTCCCATCACACACACACTCCCATCACACTCAGTCACACACTCCTACTCCCATCACACTCAGTCACACACTCCTACTCCCATCACACTCAGTCACACACTCCGACTCCCATCACACTCAGTCACACACTCCTACTCCCATCACACTCAGTCACCCACACTGTCTCCCTTCACACACACTCTGACTCCCATCACACTCAGTCACACACACTGTCTCCCATCACACACACTCTGACTCCCATCACACTCAGCCACACACACTGTCTCCCATCACACACACACTGTCTCCCATCACACTTACCTTTCCCTGGTGGCAGGCAGCATGGTCCCTCCATGCTGCCTGTTCGGCTTCCCGGCGATTGTGCCGACAGGCCACGTGACCGGGCGCGCGTATGACGTCAGCGCGCCCGTCACGTGACTGTCAGCACTTCCGTGTCGGCACACTGCACGGGGAGCCGAACAGGCAGCACGGAGGTTTCTCTGTGCTGCCTGTTCGGCTCCCCGTGCAGCCTGGCAGAGCGATGGTGAGGGGGGATCTTCCGATCCCTTCTCAGTCTCTGCCTGCAAGCGCGGTCTATTTTTATTTTTTTTAAAGGGCCGCGGTTTTTTTTTTTTTGACCTTTTTTTTTTTTTTACATTTTTTTCTTTTCAGTGCTGGGGGGCGCTGCCGCCCCCCAAAATTTGCCGCCCTAGGCATCCGCCTAGGATGCCTCGAGGTGAATACAGCACTGGCTAGAAGAGAAGAAGAACAGGGGGAAAGTTCAGATGGGGAGAAAGAGAGGAGGAGGAGACGAGTTGGAAGCAGGGGGAGGTCGTCGCAAGGAGCTAGTGGCACAGTCAGACAGCATGCATCGGCACCCGGGGTCAGCCAGACAGCACGCCAATCAACGCATGCTGTTGCCACCACCAGAATGCCGTCATTGCAAAGCTCAGCAGTGTGGCATTTTTTTTTGTGTGTCTGCCTCTGACAACAGCGATGCCATTTGCAACCTGTGTCAAAATAAAATAAATAGAGTCGTGGGAAGTCCAACACTCACCTAGGTACAACTGCTTTGCGAAGGCACATGATCGCACATCACAAACGCCTATGGGATCAACACATGAGTACAAGCAGCACACAAACTCAAAGCCGCCATCCTCCTCCTGGTCCAGCATCTTCAACCACGTCAACCACTGCTGTCCTCCTTGCCCCCTCTCAACCATCCACCACTCCGTCTCTCTCCTTGAGCAGTTCCTGCTCATCTGCCCACAGTCAGGTGTCTGTCAAGGACATGTTTGAGCGTAAGAAGCCAATGTCACTAAGTCACCATCTTGCCCGGCATCTGACAGCTGGCTTGTCTGAACTCTTTACCATACAAGCTGGTGGAGTCTGAGGCGTTCCAAAAATTTGTAGCTATTGGGACACCGCAGTGGAAGGTACCCGGCCGAAATTTCTTTGCACAACAGGCAATCCCCAACCTGTACTCGATTAAGCAAAAGGAAGTAATGGCATGTCTGGCACACAGTGTTGGGGCAAGGGTCCATCTGACCACTGATACCTGGTCTGCAAAGCATGGTCAGGGCAGGTATATCACCTACATCCTCCATCCTCTTCCATAACCTCCTCGGCTGAGTCCTCTTCTGCTGCTGCGTCTTGCTCCACATCAACGGCAACCCCCCCAGCTCCCCAGGTACTATTCCACATCCCGGATACGGCAGTTTCACGCCGTCTTGGGGTTGACTTGCCTGAAAGCAGAGAGTCACACCGGACCAGCAGTCCTGTCTGCCCTGAACGCACAGGTGGATCAGTGGCTGACTCCGCACCAACTGGAGATCGGCAAAGTGGTTTGTGACAACGGAAGAAATTTGTTGGCGGCTGATCGTAATCTGATCGTACAACGATTTGTGCATAAGTACCAAGGCTTACAGGACGTCCTGAAGCAGGCCAGGAAGGTGTGTGGCCATTTCAGGCGTTCCTACACGGCCATGGCGCACTTTTCAGATATCCAGCGGCGAAACAACATGCCAGTGAGGCGCTTGATTTGCGACAGCCCGACACGTTGGAATTCAACACTCCTAATGTTCCACCGCCTGCTCCAACAAGAAAAAGCCGCTAACGACTATTTGTATGATCGGGGTGCTAGGACAGCCTCTGCGGAGCTGGGAATTTTTTTGCCACGTTACTGGACGCTCATGCGCAATGCCTGTAGGCTCATGCGTCCTTTTGAGGAGGTGACAAACCTAGTCAGTCGCACCGAAGGCACCATCAGCGACATCATACCATTTGTTTTCTTCCTGGAGCGTGCCCTGCGAAGAGTGCTGGATCAGGCCGTAGATGATTGGGAAGAGGAAGAGGAAGAGTTGTGGTCACCATCACCACCAGAAACAGCCTTATCAGCATCGCTTGCTGGACCTGCGGAGACGCTGGAAGAGGATTGTGAGAAGGAGGAGTCAGAGGAGGAATGTGGCTTTGAGGAGGAGGAGGAAGACCAACCACAACAGGCATCCCAGGGTGCTCGTTGTCACCTATCTGGTACCCGTGGTGTTGTACGTGGCTGGGGGGAAGAACATACCTTCAGTGAGATCACTGAGGACGAGGAACGGGACATGAGTAGATTGGCATCCAACCTTGTGCAAATGGGGTCTTTCATGCTGTCGTGCCTGTTGAGGGACCCTCGTATAAAAAGGCTGAAGGAGAACGACCTGTACTGGGTGTCCACGCTACTAGACCCCTGGTATAAGCAGAAAGTGCCTGAAATGTTCCCGAATTACCGCAAGTCGGAAAGGATGCAGCAGTTTCAAAATAAATTAAAAAGTATGCTTTACACAGCGTATAAGGGTGATGTCACAGCACAACGGGAAAGTAATCCTCCTCCTCCCACGTCCACGCCGGCAAGGACAGGAGGCTTTACAGACGTGTTGTTGATGGAGGACATGCAGAGCTTTTTAAGTCCTACACATCGCCACAGCCCTTCGGGGTCCACCCTCAGAGAACGACTCGACCGACAGGTAGCAGACTACCTCGCTTTAACTGCAGATATCGACACTCTGAGGAGCGATGAACCCCTTGACTACTGGGTGTGCAGGCTTGACCTGTGGCCTGAGCTATCCTAATTTGCAATAGAACTTCTGGCCTGCCCCGCTTCAAGTGTCCTGTCAGAAAGGACCTTCAGTGCAGCAGGAGGTATTGTCACTGAGAAGAGAAGTCGCCTAGGTCAAAAAAGTCTAGATTACCTCACCTTTATTAAGATGAATGAGGGATGGATCCCGAAGGGACTGACAGTGGGCGATACATTAGACTAAAAAAGGCCTGATGAGGGGGACGTAACAGAGATTAAACTGATAAGAATAGTACTACTTAACACACCACTCCTATCTGGTGGCACATTAGATTGCACGCGCAGTGCCCCAAATTTGAAGTAGGAGGACCGACCAAGCATCTTTTTCCATCTCGGGTTCCTAAAATCGATGCCATATACACGTCCCCTGGTAGGGGACGTAACAGGGATTAAACTGATAAGAATAGTACTACTTAACACACCACTCCTATCTGGTGGCACATTAGAATGCACGCGCAGTGCCCCAAATTTGAAGTAGGAGGACCGACCAAGCATCTTTTTCCATCTCCCGGTTCCTAAAATCAATGCCATATACACGTCCCCTGATAGGGCACGTAACAGGGATTAAACTGATAGGAATAGTACCACTTAACACACCTAATAATAACGCAGAGAGAGGCAACGCAGAGAGAGGAGTCTGAAGAAGAGGAGTCAGAGGAGGAAGGTGGCTTTGAGGAGGTGGAAGACCAAACACAGCAGGCGTCCCAGGGGGCTTGTTGTCACCTTTCGGGGACCCTTGGTGTTGTACGTGGCTGGGTGGAGGAAGAGACCTTCAATGACATCAGTGAGGACAAGGAACGGGACATGGCTAGCTTGGTATGCAACCTTGTGCAAATGGGGAGATTGCGGTTGTGCAAATGGACTGTTTGCGGTTGTTTGCGGTGCGTTAAACGGGGAGTTTGGTCTGTCACTGTGAAGCGGGCATAACCCTTACACTACCTGATCGATACAACATCATACCTGATGTTTTAAAGCACGTTATTCCAAACAATTAAGGAATGTTAGGTGATTTATGCCCTTTATGGATTAAAACCAGACTCTACATCAACTATGTAATTTTCCATGGGAGTTTTGCCATGGATCCCCCTCCGGCATGCCACAGTCCAGGTGTTAGTCCCTGTGAAGCAACTTTTCCATCACTATTGAGGCCAGAAAGACTACCTGTGGGTTTTAAAATTCGCCTGCCTATTGAAGTCTATGGCGGTTCGCCCGGTTCGCCCGTTAGCGAACATTTGCGTAAATTTGCGTTCGCCATTCGCGAAGGGAAAATTTTATGTTCGCGACATCTCTAGTAGGTAATAATATGTAAGATCTTCTATAAAAAATTGAACAGATCAAAATCTGCATTTAACCCCTTGGGCTGCAAGGTGTCTGCATCAAATACCCACTTCATTTCTATTTTACCCATCTCTTTTATATTGTTGCCTGTCGGATTATTAATAACCATAAAAATATGAATATGAGTTATTAATTATGAATCATAAAAAATATGAAAATTGATGATTCAAATATATGGGTCCGACTAAAAATACCCATATCAAGAATTCGTTATGTATGTGAGAGTTTGGATGACGTTTTTACAAAAGTAAATACAATGCAACAATTATTAATAAAATAATAATGAATTTATTGAATATAGAATAAAGATCAAACGGTAAGCAAAATAGCATAACAACAAAATACAATATCAATAGATGTTAATCATAATTCACATGTATGACTTATAACATAAGTAAGTAGGACAAAACATGAATTATGCAGCTCTGTACCTATATCAACATGCATGTAGAATACTTTATTATGCAGTACGTCTCTGACCGTAAAAATGGCCATGCATTTTATTTAGATACAACCTACAATGATTATGTTTGGTAGTTAAAATGGTTAATGATAGTACACCATAATTACCTACAAATTACCAACATATACTCTGCTTAGGTAAGGTAATATTACTAAATCAATCACTACTCGAGGTGGCTATTTCTTAATCTGCTCGGTAAATGATAATGTATGTATTCCAGCTTAGACTTTAAGAATGAGAATCTTAGATAATCTCTGGAGATTAGATATGACATATTTGGGTAAATAGCTAGACTATAAGAACTTATGGTTCTTGGTAATATCTCTAGGATATTCCTCTGGATTCCTTCTGCAGAAAGGATGACAGATAAACACCAGGCTAAAATGTATAGATCCCAGAAATTGTGGGATTTAAGTTAAATTCACCCAAATGTATATGCTAATGACATCCATACAAATTGAGATTATGCTAGAAACAAATTACCACATTTATACATTACCGGCAGAGGTTGGTTTGCAGTTGGGACTCCTTCAATTGAAGAATTGAGTGATGGGAGTTACTCCTGGGACTTAGCTCAATACTATGGGTATGGAGATTTCTATTGTTATAGTGAACATGTGCTATTAAAAGCCTCATATTCCTGAGTCCTCTCCAGAAGGAGAGAGACTCAGCCCGTTTCTAAAACATTCCCATCTCTCACCCCACTAGTTGCAGCTCTCCCAAAATCAGTCTCCCCAGGTCTTTTCAGGTATCTCCCCCTTCCCTCAACCTCCAGTATCAACTTATCAACCAAACCTTATCTCAGATTCACACCCTGTTTCTGTACTTCTAGCCAATTGAATGGATGGGTGTGTTTAATTTAAATGAGATGATGTCATGATTTATAGCAACACCTGGATTGTGAGTATAATGTAAGACAATATATATGTTGAAATATAGAAGTGTTAATATAATTTGAAATTAGAGTAAATATGTATCATATTCTTATTCTTATCATTGCACATTAAATAAAAATGTATAATAAAATATATACCACACTAATAAAACAATAAAAACAATATTCTAATTAATATGTAGGATTAATTATACTTTACATTTTAATTAGTTAAGGTGTGATATAATTATATATTTTATTGGGTGATTTGAATCAACTAGGTCTATTTATAATAACCCTTATTAGATTCTACAAATCAAAAATCCCAATAATCTCAGTGTGTCTGAGTCTGTCAGTTTCTGCCAGTTTGGGTGGGCTAGCAAGTTGCAGAGAAGCCCCCCTTCTCCTCTAGTATGTACACAGCTGTGTCTGCATCAGTACAATGAGATGTAATAAACCTTGCACAACAATGGGAACCTTATCTGTTCCGGTGATACTATGACCTTATCAGTAAAATATTTGGTTACAGATAACAGAGTTAGGAATGTGGAAGACTTTCCTTTTATCCTCAGGGACACAGAATAAGATTTTAACACACAGAAGGATGTCCAAAAACTGTCACAAAATGGAGGCTGCTTGCATCCATCTTGTTATACTTTGCTTCTGCTTTATTCATATATACCAGTCTCGAGATTACTTTTCAATACCTCTGACATGCCTCCCCTCCAGTGCCTTTTTACTTTATCGATGGCCCAAAATGTAAGACCCTTTGGGTTTTTGTTATGTTTACGTCCAAAAAATGCTTAGGGAGCGAGTGCTGGGTAATCGCCTTTCTGATGTTCCTAACGTGCTCCCCCATCCTTTTTTTTTAAAGTTCTGGATGTACGACCAATATATTGTAGACCACAAGGGCATTCTACAAGGTATATAACATTAGTGGAGGAGCATGTTAGGAATAACCCTAATATTGATTGGCTTCCAGGGGAGATTACAGCTTGGAGTGAAGACTGTAAATCCACATGCTGTTCTCATCCTTCAAAGATCAATGTGTTGCTCGAACTAACCCCAGAAGATCCTTGAACTCTAGTACCCGATCAATATTTCAAGTATCTTGATGTTTTTTTCTAAAGAAAAAGCTGAGATTCTTCCTCCTCATTGGAGCTAATGATTTCCCCATAGAATTATTTTCTGGAACCGACCCACCTTCGGGTCATACCTACCCCTATCTGAACCTGAGAACATGGCTTTTTCCCAATACATCGAGGAAAGTCTCCAAAAAGGGTTTATAAGACCATCATCTTCTCCTGCTGGGGCAGGATTTTTTTTTGTCACCCAAAAAAAAGGGCTCTCTCAGACGTTGCATTGATTGTAGGGAATTAAACAAGATCACTATAAAGAATAAGTATCCTCTTCTGCTCATGTCAGAACTATATGATCGATTGAAAGAAGCTACTATCTTCACTAAATTGGACCTCAGAGGAGCCTATAATCTGGTACGCATTCATGAATGTAATGAATGAAAAACCACCTTTAAAACAAGATACACACATTATGAATACCTCGTACTGCCATTTGGTTTATGTATGATGCGTTCTGTGACATGCTCCTCTCTCACGTCATGATATAATGATAGATTCCAAAACATTACAGGAACACCATATTCATGTCAAACAGGTTCACCAACAACTCCGAGACCATAAACTTTTTGCCAAGGCAGAAAATGTAAGTTTGAACGCAACAGAATAAAGTTATGGAGGTATGTAATTTCTAACGGAGCACTAGAGATGGATCAGGATAAGGTGACTGCCATTAGCAATTAGGTGATACCTTCGGACCTTAAAGGAATACAGCGCTTCTTAGGTTTCGCTAATTACTACAGAAAATTTATGAGGAATTTCTCTAAAGTGGTAGCACCCATCTCAGCGCTAACTAAAACGGACGCTAATCCTAAGAAATGGCCCAACAACGCCATCAAAGCGTTCCATGATCTAAAAAACCATAGCCATATTGTCACAAAGGGATCAAGTCGCTAACCGTATTCATCCATGCTCATTCTTCTCCAAGATGTTTACCTCTGCTGAACACAACTATGATGTAGGCAATAGAGAATGCTTGGCCATAAAGATGACATTAGAAGAGTGGAGACACCTCCTGGAGGGTACTCTTACACCCATAGCTATCCTCACTGATCACAATAATCTCATGTACATCAAAAAGGCTAAACGTGTAAATCCCTGTCAAGCTTGTTGGTCCTTTTTACATGATTCAATTTCATAATCTCCTTTGCTCTTTCCAGACTACATGATCCTCCTGACCTTCCTCAAAAAGAAGAAACCATAATTTCTCCTGCTAGTATTATAGCTGCTATGTTTCCCAGTCTCATCTATCGAATATCTAAAACTCAGTATCCTAGACCGAAAGGAGGGATACCTCCTCCTGGACGATACTTCATACAACCAAGATACCAGAAGGCCATATTATCTTGGTCCCATAACTCGCCGATTGCTGGACATAGAGGGATCAATAATACCAAATTCCTTATCAAGAGATACTTGTGGTGGCCCCTTTTATCCAAAGATGTTCATGACTATGTGATGGCCTGTGAACATTTTGCATGCAGTAAGGTTCCTAAGAAGAAACCCTCTGGCCTTCTATGCCCTTTACCTGTTCCTGAACGTCCCTGAACCACATTGTAATGGACTTTGTAACCAACCTCCCGTCATCTCGCAACAAGACTACCATACTAGTTGTTGATCTGTTTTCCAAGCAAGCCCCTTTCATTGCATCCAAAAAATTACCCACCGATAAAGAATTGGCTCCCTTCTTCATCTAAGAGGTCATCAGAATCCATGGAGTTCCTCAATTTATCATATTCGATCGTGGTACCCAGTTTATATCCCGTTTTTGGAGAACACTTTGCAATTTGGGTATTTATTCACATTTTTCTTCTACTCATTATCCCCAGACCAATGGCCCCAGACTAATCATGTCCTGAAGCAGTATCTCTGGCTCTTTGTCTCTGAGGACCAATCCGATTGGAACACATACTTACCTCTTGCTGAACTGTCCTATAATTGTTCTCACCACGATTCCTTGAAAATGTCCCCATTGCGTGCCCTGTGGGGTTATGAACCTTCAATATGGCCTTCATTGACTCTCCCTTCAGACATTCCTGCAGCTGATACACAAGCTCTAGACCTAATGAATCATTGGGCCAGTATAGCCACCCAGCTAACAGTGGCCAAACAAAAACAAAAACAATGGGCTGATGCTAAACTATCCAATTTCCCCATTACACCGAAGACCAGGTGTGGTGACATAACACACTCTTGTCAATGCTTTGTTTAGATGAACTTCTCCTGTAAAACATTTGTCTTTTGATATGTTAATGAGCTCCCTGCCCTGCCTGCAACATACCTGTATGTAGAAATCTATGCTTTGTCTGTCACTAAATATTGTATTTTACTCTGTTTTTGTCTCTTATTAAATATCTGTTAAAGTAGATGGACTCATGTTTTATATTTGGTGACAACACACCAGAGAGTTAAATTTATGTAGTAACTGAGATATTAAAATGTCTTTAAACAATTTATAATAAGATATGGTTAGACAGGTCAGGCCAGGACTCCTTCTTCCTTCTCTGTCGTAATTGGGGAGTCTAATGAATTTTCAAATTCGGTAGTGATTTTGGTCTTGATATGTTTACATAAGTAGTATAAATTTGATATGATCAGGAGGGAGGGCGAAGATTTGTGAAATATTATAGAGATCCTGATAGCAGCTCCAGAAATCTTCATCTATGGGTTCTGGTAAAAGAGTATTGTCATTATTGGTTTGTGGCCTGTGTTTTTGCATGTGAGTGGTGGCCTGTTTATGGCAAAAGGCTTTGGCCAGTAGTTTGCCTGGCTTATTCCTCTGGGCATAAAATGTACCAAAACAATTTTAAAAATAAACTTTGTGGTTGCAGAGTGAGGATAGTTTAGATGAAAGCTGGGTGAGTTCCTGGAAAACTGAGGGGGGAAAGTGACTTCATGTGTTCTGTCTCAATGGATTTATTTTGGTCAAGATTTGAAACATGTCAGCTGAACATTATTTTTTTAAATGATCCATATACTAATAATCTGCCCCCAGAATTACTAATGGTTCCTCAGACTTACCAATATGCTCCCAGATTTACTGATCTACCCCAGACTTTCCAGTCTGCTCCCCACTTACCAGTATATCCTCTTACCAATGCATCCCAATACTTACCAATATTCCCCTAGACTTGCCAACACATCCTCAGACTTTCCAACATGCCCCTAAACTTGGAAAGTCTGAGGAGGGGGGAAAAAGACACCAGGCATTGGGGAAGGGAGGGAGGGGGGAAAAAGACATCAGACATTGGGGAAGGGAGGGAGGAGGGAAAAATACATCCGGCATTGGGGAAGGGAGGGAGGGGGGAAAGGAACCAGGTATTGGGGAAGGGAGGGGGAAAATACACCAGCCATTGGGGAAGGGAGGGAGTGGGGAAAAAGACACCAGGTATTATGGAAGGGAGAGAGGGTGGAAAATACACCAGGCATTGGGGGAGGGAGAGGGGGGAAGATACACCAGGCATTGGGGAAGGGAGGTAGAGGGGTGTGGGGGGGGGGGGGGAAACACCAGGCATTGGGAGAGTAAGGGAGGGTGGGGGGGAAGACACACCAAACATTGGGGGAGGGTGGGAGAAAAAGAGACCCCAGACATTGAGGGAGGGAGAAAAAAAGACCCCAGACATTGGGGAGGGAGAGAGAGAGAGACCACACATTGGGGAGGAAGAGAGAGATACACACACCAGACATTGTGGAGGAAGGGAGAGAGAGAGGCAACAGACATGAGGTTGGGGGACTGAGAGAGACAACAGACATGGAGGGAGAGGAGAGAGAGACATACATGGGGAGAGGAAAAGACAAACATGGGGGAGAGATACAAAAGAGGGGAAGATAACGGGGGAGAGAAGAAAGACAAAAGGTGTAAACAGACAGATGAATGGCATGGGGAAGAGTGAATAAGACAGGGATAGAGTAGAGGGAGAGCTAGGCAGGCAGGGTGGCATAGAGGGAGAGCGAGACAGACAGGGATGCATAGAGGGAGAGGGAGACAGATGGATGGCATGGAGAGGGGGGTTGCCAATGATATGATCACATTGCATATGGGACTGTGTGTGAATTTGTGGCTACATGTGACATTGCCTTTGTGTGTACATGTGCCTGCATTTGTGTGTAAATGTGTTACTGTGTGTGTAAATGCCTGAGGGCAGGATCAGCAGATGTTGGCAAAATATATGTTCGCCTAGGGTGGCAAAAAGCCTTGCACCGGCCCTGATTAAAAAGCATACGTGGTTCATCCACTCTAAATTATGGGTCTCCCTTAAACAGAGAGCATTACAGCTCTCGCACATTCAGAGATTAGGTTGTCTCCGTCAAAGGCCGTGATCCATTCATCACAAGAAAGAGGTCTAGCCCACGACAGAAAATGTTTTTTCTTCTCTAGATTTTTATAGACTGAGACATGTACATGATATTTTCAGGTATACTTTTCAGGTATCCTTTTTAGACTGTATTTCCTAGCAACATTACTTGATTGGGTGAAGATATTTTATGTTTTACCCTTTTTCATTTCTCCCCTACACAACTTCTTATCTGGATGAACTATTATTGATGTGCTAATTGTTCTGTTATTGATATCAATTTAAACAGATATATGCTATTATATTAGATGCATGCCATACTGTATATTTTATTTATATGCTGTGTAAACTCATGCTCCCCTTCTCTACTTTCCTTTTATTTTCCATATGTTATTCCTATGCAGGGCCGGACTGGAAACAAAAACCAGCCCTGGAAAAAATTTATATACCAGCCCCATCGCATAAGATTTTTAAACCAGCCCATAGCATAATATAATTTATTTGTTCATAGAAGGAACAAATTATTGTTCATAGGGAAAATCATGCATTTTAAAAAGCACATCTGAACAGTGTATTATTTATAGATAAGACTGATATATAAGCCTGTCTAGGGCAATATATATACCTCCAGTATGTACACAGAATTATATGAATTGCCCTGTGCAGAGGTATATATCAGGGCAGTGTGTGAGACATATCCTGTCTCTCGCATATCTGTAGCCTGTCTCTCTCTGTCCTTTCTGTAGCGTCTCTCTCTCTCTGTCCGTTCTGTGGCGTCTCTCTCTCTGTCCTTTCTGTGGCGTCTCTCTCTCTGTCTTTTCTGTGGCGTCTCTCTCTCTGTCTTTTCTGTGGCGTCTCTCTCTCTGTCCTTTCTGTGGCGTCTCTCTCTCTCTGTGGCGTCTCTCTCTCTCTCTCTCTCTGTGGCATCTCTCTCTCTCTGTGGCGTCTCTCTCTCTCTCTCTGTTGCGTCTCTCTCTCTCTCTGTTGCGTCTCTCTCTCTCTCTGTGGCGTCTCTCTCTCTCTCTCTCTGTGGC
This sequence comes from Pelodytes ibericus, assembly GCA_036172795.1. Lineage (NCBI taxonomy): Eukaryota > Metazoa > Chordata > Amphibia > Anura > Pelodytidae > Pelodytes > Pelodytes ibericus. The sequence continues at coordinate 83,546,164 of CM069863.1, read as the reverse complement.
GTCTCTCTCTCTCTCTGTGGCGTCTCTCTCTCTGTCCTTTCTGTGGCATCTCTCTTCCCCCCTTCCCCCTTAGTGTCTTTCACCCCCTCCCCTCCCCCTGTAGTGTCTTTCACCCCCTCCCCCTTAGTATCTTTCACCCCCTCCCCTCCCCCTTAGTGTCTTTCACCCCCTCCCCTCCCCCTGTAGTGTCTTTCACCCCCTCCCCTCCCCCTGTAGTGTCTTTCACCCCCTCCCCTCCCCTTGTAGTGTCTTTCACCCCCTCCCCTCCCCCTGTAGTGTCTTTCACCCCCTCCCCTCCACTTGTAGTGTCTTTCACCCCCTCCCCTCCCCCTGTAGTGTCTTTCACCCCCTCCCCTCCACCTGTAGTGTCTTTCACCACCTCCCCTCCCCCTTAGTGTCTTTCACCCCCTCCCCCTTAGTGTCTTTCACCCCCTCCCCTCCCCCTGTAGTGTCTTTCACCCCCTCCTCTCCCCCTGTAGTGTCTTTCACCCCTTTCCCACTGTAGTGTCTTTCACCCCTTTCCCCCTGTAGTGTCTTTCACCCCCTCCCCCTGTAGTGTCTTTCACCCCCTCCCCTCCCCCTGTAGTGTCTTTCACCCCTTTCCCCCTGTAGTGTCTTTCACCCCTTTCCCCCTGTAGTGTCTTTCCCCCCTTTCCCCCTGTAGTCTTTCACACCCTCCTCTCCCCCTGTAGAGTCTTTCACCCCCCTTCTCCCTGTAGTGTCTTTCACCCCCCCCCCGTAGTGTCTTTCACCCCCTCCCCTTTCCCCTGTATGTCTCACTCACCTTGCTTTCTCTGCTTCCCATCCCGCCGCCGGAACTGCTGCTGCATCATCCGGCGGCAGCAGGCGAACTTCTTAAAGCGGCGACAGACGCCGAATTGCTTAAAGTGGCGGTGCCACTTTAAGCAATTCGGCGGCCGTCGCCGCTTTAAGAAATTCGCCTGCTGCCGCCGGATGCTGCAGCAGCCGAACTCTTCATTTTAAGTGGCCAAGGCGGCCCCGGGCAGGCGGCCCACCGGGATTTTTCCCGGTATCCCAGTGGGCCAGTCCGGCCCTGTTCCTATGTCATTATTAAAAACTCAATAAGAAAATGCTTAACAAATGAATGCAGAATAAATTAAGTTCTTAATTTATAAAAAAAAATAATTAAATGACAAATATAGGAATTATAAGAAAAACGATCACATGCAACCACAAAAGGAAATGTAAACAAAAGAAAAAAAGAAATAATTTAAAAAAATTCTACTATGTCTTTGAATGAGAAGCACTGCAATTTGATTTACTTCCCATGGCCTCCTCATGCCATGGGTTCAATAAATAAACCAATCTAGTCAATGAGGGGATTGTATGTATTCATGTTACATAGTAGTACACACGTGTCCAGTGTTCTTTTCACTGGCGAATAGGTTCAATAATTCAACCCAGGAGTCATGTGTCATTCCACTATATAAAAGGACATTTGTACAGTTTTTATAATAAAAGAAAATTTATATTTGGATAATTTTCCAAAACAAAAAAAAATATTTTTTAGTTGTCTAATTAATTGTTTAAATCAATTTTACATTTAAAATGTAAAAAAAGGGACTGTCTGGTGCCCAAAATGCATCTTCCAAATGTTAATGAATATTAATGAGCTTTCAAAGTAATATAAAATTCATGATTTATATTTTTCATTGCTTAAAATGTAAAATACTTACAGTCACATGACATTGTGAAATTACAGCAGTTTACAAGAAACTGGCACCAGCCACAACAGCCAAGTAAAAATCAATTTTTTTTTTGCTACAGGAATCAATGAGAATAATTTAATTCAAATAAATGGAATATCCTGTTTCTCTAGTGATGTCATCAGACAGGTTTTGCACTGTTAAGAGATCCTTTGTGTACAAGAGCATAGCTACTTAGATTCCACACAGTGCATTGTATTTCAGCTGCACAGGAAGTGACTAAATTAAACAAAACTGTATATGCTCAGTGTCTATATAATCACTGCTGCAGCACCTGTAGTGTACATGCAGGGTATTCATTGGGGAAGGGCTTGAGTCAATTATTAAAAATGTGATTTATGCAGAATGCCTGCATCAAATCACACTTTAAAAAAAACCTGTGCACTTATAAGCAGTAATCACTGCACCAAAGTGAGTTTGGTTGACTAGACTGTCCCATTAAGTGATGTAGGCAAAGTATGTATATCTCTAAGAGCAAATAAATGTAACTGTTTACTAATCATTTATTTTTTAAGTATGTCTATATAACAACAAGCATATTTGGGTGTTAGGTAGTCTACTATTCTTCTGGCCAAACCTCAAACATATGGAGCCAGTTCCTACCTCTACCTGGAACCCATATGACGGGAGTAAGCTCAATATGTACTATATGGGAATCTGACAATTATCCCCCACTCCTTCTTCCCATCCGGTGCTTGTGGGAGTCATAAATTAACAGCTAATAAAATCTGGTGCTGCGGTCCCAATCCCCAAAGTCAAATAAGCACTGATAATGTTCAGTCCCAGCACTTGTGGGCTGCCAGTTCCATCATTTTCAGCAAGCTAAATACCGTATAACCGATTGGAACTGTTGCACTACAGTGCCACTCTGACACCTTAGTGCAGTAAACTTGAAGTGTGGTACATGGATATTATAAAACTCACATGTTGGAAATGCCAAGTTGTGATAGACAGGAGCCAGTAAGAGAGCAGGGGTGTATCTTATGACATATGTCTTATGCCGGTGTTTGTTTTAAATGCACAGGTAATCTAGTTACATCTTATGTAAGTGGTAATGTCCCTTTAAATGGTGTTTTTCCCTTATTGCAGTACCAGTGCCTTAAGGAACAGTATATCCGAGGTCCCCATTGCTGTTTAATTGCACTTTATTTTTTCAGGAATAATATGCAGAATTCTAACTTTAGCTTTTGCCAGACTTAATGGTCGGTATAGACTCAAAGTAGAGTTGACTCATTATAGATAGTATACACTCAAAACATTACACATTTGGGCTTTATTGGTGCATAATGCATTTATCTATCACATTTCTAAAAGAAATAAATAATAAGGAAGCAAAATAAACAAATACATAAAAACTGCAATACACCAAAATGCACTGCACCTGCATATCTTGAAAATGTATTTTGTTTATAAATATCAGATAAACATATATGCCAATCCTACATTTAAAAAAACTATATGGTTCACTATTTAAAAAAAATAAAAATAAAATCCAAGAGCTTCAATCAACACTTTCATTTTGCACTCAGCATGAATAAAACTTCAAAGCTTTTTGAAGAAAGGTGGGGGGAAAGCAAATTGTATTCACTCGTCCACTGAAAGTTTATGCCTGCCAGAACCATTTAGTGGGGCTGCATAACAGCTTTGTTGAGGTGTTTATCCGTTCAAGAGAGTTCATAGCTCTCGGGGAATAGAAATAGATTCAGACTATGCCAAACATTCAGGACAATGTTTCCTAGTCAGACACAATGTTGCAACTCATCTGCATAATCCCTTCATCCTGTTTGAGATAGGGAGAGGCCGTGGACAGTGGCATGTCATATTTGACAGCTATATTAAATTGGAAAAAAAAAAACTACACGGCTTCTCCCGCTGCTTTAGTACGAAAACACAAAGCCATAGATCCTAGAGAAAATTGCTTTTATTCTAAGAAACTAGAGAAGGTGGTAAAGAAAAGAATTACTTCAATATTCTGGTTAACACAAGCTTTGTATTTCATGCTGTCCAAGTAAAAATAAATCTAAAACATTGGAATATTTCTTATGAGATGTAGTTCATATGTATTATATTTATATGCATATTAATATATATTTAGTAGCATTTTATTTTTTGTGCATAAAAAATTATATTATAGATGAAAAGGGCTAGTTACTCATTAAACAATACAGAATGAAACAATGCAATGTACCTCCTCATGAAAAATACAAGGGGTTTGTGAGGTAAGCTAATGATTGGGAGAGCAAAACTGTGACCCCCCACGGGAAACCAAATTCTCTTTGTGTATGTGAAATGCATGTTAGTTGAATAAAACACATATGCTTGTAGGCTATTAACACAAAGTGCCAGGTAATCTAGACTTCTATTGCAGCCTTGCCATTTCATATCATTTTCCCCAGTACAGGATTATCTATAATGCCGATTAATCAATTGCTCCAGGGAGCCAGTGTGGAGGTGGTGGGTGACAAATCAAGATAGCAGGGACCATCGTGACAAATGGGATTTTAAATTGCTTCAGGGCTTCTAATTTGACATATTTTATGTATACTATACTTATTCAGTGATGCTCATTATGAACTTACCATTTACCAAGCACACAGAGAAAATTAAAACATTACATTTAAAATATATTTATTCGGGTTGTAAATGGTGATTTGTATACAGATTTATTATCAGCCATTTTTTATATGATTTAAATACATTTTACATGATGCTTTGTAGCATGTACTATGTTTTTATGTTTTGTTTTGATGTTTTGCCTGTAGAATAGTTTAACAAAAGGATGAGCATCAGAAAGCAGGAAGTAGAATGGGTGATGAGCATTAATAAGCAGGGAGTAGAATGGGTTGACAAAAGGATGAGCATTGATAAGCATGGAGTAGAATGGGTTGATATGACAAAAAAATCAAGATGGTTGCTCCATCTTGTAAACAACAGGCATTTTGCATTATCAGCCATGAAAAAATTGATGTTTAACCCCTTAGTGACATGACTTTTTTGGCTTGTCCGACGCTTGGTGACATGGGCTGTTTTAACATTTCTGAGGTGTTTGTGTTTTGCTGTAATTTATTTCTGTCTCATTTAGTGTACCCGCACAAACTATATATTGTTTTTATCGTTATAAGAAGGGCTTTCTTTTGATACCATTATTTTGATAATAGCATATAATTTGATGTAAAAAAATAATAAAATATGGCAAAAAAATGTAAAAAATACTTTTTTTATGACTTTTATTTGAAAAATCGTATACTCATGTACAAGAGACAACAAAAAAATACTGCTAAAAAGTTTCTAATATATGTCCTGAGTTCAGAAATAGCCCATGTTTTTATGTTTTTGTGCTTTTTTATTCATGTTACAGGGCCAGAACTATAAGTGGTGCAAAGCTATTTTAAAATACTTTCTTTCAAAATTAGCGATAGTGACATTGTAACACTGATTTCTGTACTAAATCCATGAATGACCCCCAACATGTACATATTTTTGAAAACTAGACAACTCAGGGCATTTAACTTGGGGTATTTTGAAACATTTCATGTAGCCATTTTACCACCAATCTATGCCATAGTTTGCAGCAAAAAATCTTTTTTTTTAATTTTTCACATATATTGCAATTTAGGTAAACATTACCTTAAAATGTGAAGGGGTATTTCCAAATAACACCTCAATATGTGTTCAGCAACATCTCCTGAGTACAGGGATGCCACCCATGCATAGGTTTGTTGGTTTGTTTTGGGGATAAAAGGCCACATTTAGGGGGTGCGCATTTTGGTTTTCCAACTTGGAATTCTGACATGCAGAAAACTTGTGCCCATGTCCCATTTGGGACATTTTTGAAACCAGAAAGTGTATTCTACCCCACAAAACCATATATTTTTTTAAACTAGACACCCTAGGGTATTTCAAATGGTAGTATTTTAACACTTTCCATGCACTAATTATACTACCAGCCTATGTCAATGTTTTGGGTAGTAATTTTTTTTCACATACATTGTACTTTGGGCATGAATTCACAGATCCTGTTATATGTCAGTGCCAAACAATACCTCAATATGTGTTCAGCAACATCTCCTGAGTACAGGGATACCACCCATGTATAGGTTGGTTAGGTTATTTGGGGGTTAAAAGGCCACATTTGAGAGGTGCGCTTTTTGGTTTTCCAACTTGGAATTCTGACGTGCAGAAAACCTGTGCCCATGTCCCATTTGGGACATTTTTGAAGCCAAAAAGTGTATTCTACCCCACAAAACCATATATTTTTGAAAACTAGACACCCTAGGGTATTTCAAATGGTAGTATTTTAACACTTTTCATGCACTAATTCTACCACCAGCCTATGTCAATGTTATGAATAGTAATTTGTTTTTCACATTCATTGTACATCGGGCATGAATTCATAGATCCTATTATGTGTCAGTGCCAAACAACACCTTAATATGTGTTCAGCAACATCTCCTGAGTACAGGGATACCACCCATGTGTAGGTTAGTTAGATTATTTGGGGGCTAAAAGGCCACGTTTAGGGGGGGTGCATTTCCAACTTGGAATTTTGACATGTAGTCAGCCTGCGCACATGTTCCATTTGGGACACTTTTGAAGCCTGTCAAAGTATTTTACCCCATAAAACCATATATTTTGGAAAACTAGACATCCTAGGGTATTTAAAATTGTGGTATTTTAACACTTTCCAAGTGCTAATTCTACCACCAAACTATGTCAAAGGGTTGGGATGTCATTTTTTCCCCACACACATTGTAGTTCAGGCAGGAATTTTCAGATTCTGGTATTTGCCACTGCCAACCAACACCTCAATATGTGTTCAGCAGCATCTCCTGAGTACAGGGATACCCCCCATGCATAGGTTTGTTGGTTTGTATTTGGTCTAAAATTCCACATTTAGGGGGTGCGCAATTCCAACCTGGAATTTTGACATGTAGTCAGCCTGCGCCCATGTTCCATTTGGAACATTTTTGAAGCCGTCCAATGAATTTTACCCCATCAAACCATATATTTTTGGAAAATAGACATCCTAAGGTATTTCAAATGGTGGTATTTTAATTCTGTATAGGTACTAATTCTACCACCAGCCTTTGTAAAAGTTTGTGCTAGTACTTTTTTGGGAGTTTTTTTTCCACATGCATTGTACTTCAGGCATGAATTCCCAGATTCTGGTATATGTCACTGCCAAACAACAACCCAATATGTGTTCAGCAACATCTCCCAAGTACAGGGATAGCACCCATGCATAGGTTTGTTGGTTTTTTTTTGGCTAGAAGGCAACATTTGTGAGATGCGCATCTCAAAATTCCAACTTGGAATTTTGACATGTAGTCAACCTGCGTCCGTGTCCTTTATGGGATATATCTTTGAAGCCAGCCAATGTAATTTACCCCCACCAAACCATATATTTTTATCGGTAGACCCCCATCACTACTTGTGGCAAGGGCTCAGCAGCCACCGATACATCGCTAGATGATGTATCAGAAAGCTGAATAGGGTCAAAATCGAACCCTGAGTCCGCGGCCTCAGAATCAGTGCGTAAGCAGTGATCTCGAGCAAAGAAGGGGTTAATAGCTCTTAGAAGAGCCTATCTAGTACTGTAATACATTACAGTACAAAGAAATGAATCCATAAAACAGTGCAGACAGCAAAACATACTGTTGCTGTGCAAGATTACTGCTTACACAGTGATGAATGGCAGGGAAGGGGTTAATACACAGTGAAAGACTTTCATAAAACCTGACAATTTTATAAAATGTTATTTTATAACACTAATACTGATCTGTCTCTTTCCGTCACAAAAATGTAAGTGAGGAGAGGGAGGCAGATCAATATTTGTGAATATTGATCCGACCAATTTTGATCTGACCAGGGCGAATGGTGAGCTTAATTGAGAAATCACCAAACCGCCTTTGCCACTAATTCGCTGTTACTGATCGCTATGCGCTCAGGCAGCTTAAAAAAAAAAACTCAAATATTTTTACTTTACATGTAATCCCCTAGCTGGTATGTGTAAAAAAAATAAATAAAATAAAAATATGCAGACAGATAAAAATTGCTTTGGCGTCAATATCATTGCGTAAGCAGTGATCGACGGCAAAGAAGGGGTTAATATCTCTTAGAAGAGCCTTTTTAGTACTGTAATAAATTACAGTACAAAAAATATTAACCCCTAAAAAATGCACAAACAGCAAAAATAAATGCGCTGATGTGCACGATCACTGCTTATGCAAGATCAGTGGCAGGGAAGGGGTTAAATGCAGGGAATTGCTTTAATAATTTTTTTTTTTATTGTTTTATTATTTGTGTGTTGTGTATTTATTGTTTTTTTTAACTTTTACTTACTTTTAGAACTTTGATCTGTCTCTCTCCCTCACTAAAAAAAAATGTGAGGAGAGGGAGGCAGATCATAACTGGTCAGATCAATATAGGGTTAATATTGATCTGACCAGTCAGTGGGGATGTTCAGCAGAACATCCCCACTACCTGTCAGTGTGCCTGGCAGTCACTGATTGCCTCTGTGAAGAGGCAATCGTGTGACAGCCAGAGAGCACAGGAAGCAGGTACTTCCTGCCTCCTGTGCTCTTGCCCTTAGAAGGGCAGCGTCATCTTGGTCACTCAGTGACCAAGATCGTGCATTTTTTTTTTTGTGTTCCTGATTGCCTCGACTTGCGAGGCAATCAGGAACACTTTCTGAGCATAGGAAGCGAAAAATTTGCTTCCTATGCTCGTTTTTTAATGCCCGTCATTTTAAAGGCGCTGTGCCTTTAAAACCGGCATTTCGATCGCTCTCCGGAGCGATCGAAATGTCGACGGGCATTTTTTTTAGCATTGTACGATGCTTCCATACGGAAGCATCGTTACAATGCGGCTTGAGCACTGAAAGCGGAAAAACTCCGCTTTCAGTGCTCGTTTTGACACAGGACGGACTAGGTCCGTCCTGTGTCACTAACGCCTCGGCACACAGGACGGACCTAGTCCGTCCTGTGTCGCCAAGGGGTTAACCTATGCTTTGTCATTTCCTAATAAAAGGAAATTATGACATCAGCTACATTTCTCTACACACACCCTTGCCGCATCTCCATGTGAGGCAAGTCATTATGACATGTGCAACATTCCATGTGCGTGTAGATTCCAAGCTAAAAAAAAAAAAAGATTCCAAGCTATCCTTTTACACAACTAATACATAGAAACATAGAATATGTCACAGATAAGAACCATTCGGTCCTTCTAGTCTGCCCAATTTTCTAAATACTTTTATTAGTCCCCAGTTCCCGGTCTTATAGCAAGGATAGCATTGTGCCCACGGCCGGCCTTAGGCGCTCAGGCGCCCTGTGCGGGCCACTTCCTTGGCGCCCCCCCCTTACCTAAACATCAAAAAGAAAAAGACTAAGACCTTTTCAAATGTCAATACATTTATGATACCTTAAAGGAGATCCATATCAATTTTGTTTTTTAATAAATATACATATACAAATTGTGCTGATAACCACAAGAAGTTAGTGCAAGTTTACTGTAAATTGTGTATCCTTGCTCAATAATAAGTGACTATTATAAAGGTAGTCAAAATACTACTCTAAATAACAATCATGGTCAGTGTGTCTCAAATTTTTTTTTCAAAAATCGAGAGACAGTTGAATGTATTTTTTTTAGACACACACTGACCATGATTTTTACTCCATCTAAATACAGTTATGAAACTGTATATACATATACAGTAGCTGTTTATGTAATAATGTTTTTTTTTATGTTATTATTATATGGAGCAGCACCTACTTTTTGCTGCTGAGTTTGCTCCCCCAGATCCAGATGTCACACTTTTTCCTACTTTTCAGGGAAGGACTGCCTGGGCAGGTCGCCTCTTACGCTCCTCTCACAGAGGAACGTGTCACATGACCTGTCCAGCGTCGTGATGCGTGACATGACGTCACGATGCTGGACGCTGTCACTTATACTTTGAGAACCGGGCATCCGGCAATGGAGGAGTCGGCAGTGGCGGCGGATAGCCACTTGTATTCACATCGAGAGGGCTGGTGCAGGGAGATTTCCCCGACCAGCGCCTCTGAGATCTCCCCACCAGCACACGCTGCATTGTAGGAGGTGGTAGTGCGGTGCCCTCTGGGGTGTGGCGCCCTGTGCGATCGCACAGGTCGCACACCCCTAAGGCCGGCCCTGATTGTGCCAATCCCATGCATGCTTAAATTCCTTCACTTCCGATGTGTTAATCCATACAGGCTAATCCATACATCCACTACCCTCTCAGTAAAGTAATAGTTCCTTTTATTACTTTTAAATGTTTGCCCCTCTAATTTAAGATGATGTCCTCTAGTTGTAGTAGTTTTTCTTCTTTTAATTATACTATCCTCCTTTACTGTGTTGATTAGCTTTATGTAGGTATGTCTTTCCTCCAATCTATACATGTCAAGATGCTTTAACCTTTCCTGGTAAGTTTTATCCTTCCACCCATGAACCAGTTTAGTAACACTTTTATGAACTTTCTCCTAAGTATCAATACCCTTCTGGAGATACGGTCTCATCAGTGCTCTGTACAATGGTATGAGCACTTCCCTCTTTCTACTTCCAATACCTCTCCCTATGCAACCAAGCATTCTGCTAGCATTTCCTGCTGCTCTATTACATTTCCTACCTACTACTCCTAAATCCCTTTCCTCAGATATCGAGGTTAGTACTGTATCAAATATTCTATATTCTTCTTTTGGATTTTTTTATGGCTAAGGTGCATAATCTTGCACTTATCCACATTAAATGTCAGTTGCCACAGCTCTGACCATTTGCTAGTTTAGCTAAATCATTTGCCATTTGGCTTATCCCGCCAGAAATATCAACCCAGCTGAAAATCTTTGTATCATCAGAAAACAAACATACCTTACCAACAATACCTTCTGCAATATCACTAATAAAAAATATTAAATAGAAAGGTATCCCATTAGTAACAAGACCTTGCATTGAAGATACTCCATTGATTACAATTGTCTGTTGTTAAATAAACTGCAGGTGTGAGTTCAGTATGATATAACATGCTGCCTATGGGGTATAAGTATTTTAAATGCACTTACTTTTTCTACACCACCACTTCAGACCTGTTATCCCCACCAACTGCATTAAGGTCATCCACAATCTGCTGCCAGAGTTCATTTTTCCTCCATTGGCTCTTTGCTGCTGCCCCTATCACATATGTTGGCACAACTTGTGTACAAATTCTGTGTTCTCCTCCACTGGGAAACTCTGTTGGTACCGTATTCTTCGTAACTTGTTACCTTGTCTTATAGCAGTTATCAACAAGTCACACCTCTATTTCCTGAGCAGTTCCATTGCTCCATCTTGTAGCAGTTTTTAATCATTGTTCTGCAAGTCATGTTTCTACTAAAAACTTAATTAATCATAACTTGTGAAAGGAACAATGTAGAGAGCTGAAAATAGTTGTGTTGACTTAGAAATGCCACACACAGAACCTTTGAAACCTATAACATAAGGTCATCAGGATAGGAATCTCAATTGCTGTAATTGTTCTACATCACCAGTGATGTCATAATCTTCTGCTGCCCCTCCCAATGTCTGTTCTAGAGTTTTTAACTCTTCAGACAAACAAACAGACATACAGACAGACCTTTTCTTTTTTATAGTTAAGATATGGCTATTCCAAGAATATAGTCCTTAGTGATCATATATCTTGAACTGAATTATACACATTGGTGCATTGTGAGGTTATAATACATGATTGTTTGGCACTTTGTCAGGAGACACAGAAGGGTCTCTGTTCTAACTCTAGACAGCTTGCTTGCCAAACTGATAATATTGGACTTTCAATGACAGATACTGACAATATACACATCTACCTCTCTTCACCGGAGATCTCCCCTTCCCTTGTCTACTATATCACTAAACAATTCTAATTGGTCTGTATTTTTGCCTTTTTCCTGAAACCCAATCAAGCTATGTGTAAATGATGGGAGTTTGCATAATGTGCGCTGGCCTCAATGCTCCAGGTTGCTCCAGCGCTCATGGTCCTTCAAACTGAACATCTTTGTAACATAGCTTATTACACAAATACAACAACCCAGGGAATGTGGATCATAGGCATCCTCTCATACATGGATTGGGTGAATGGAAAGAGAGTGATTTTTGATTATTATAGGGTGACCAGTTTAATCATTGTTTTCACCTATATGCAGGTGTATATATAACAACTTTAAATATTTACAGCAGCACGGTTCTATGTTCATTCCAGATGGCACTTTGCACAGTGCACGAAGTACCATTTACAAGTGGTTTAAATTTCAAACTTCCTGGCTGCCATATCACAAAGTTAGTTTATTCGACCTGGCAGCACTGATTGGTGTGTAGTGTCTATGACGTCAAACATACCTCCAATGATGGCGAGGATGATTATTTCCACTATTGACTGTGTGCTACGAGATTGTCATGTGCACAGACACTTGACAGAACGAGACTGTTGCTGGTCCTTGAGATGGAATTCCCCTTTGCTTTTGTAAACACTAGTGCTCCTTTATCTTGTTAAAAGAAAAATTAGGGTTTAACACTCTTTAATGTGTTAGCTTGCTTACAATCCTACTGTTTAACCAAATATGCCCATAAAGCCCTGATCATATCAATATGTTGATGTTTTGGTCCCTACAATCTTTGTAGTTTGTTACATTCTTTGTGCTCCATCACAACTATATGTAGATATTCATCTTTTATAAGATTATCATTTTAACACTAGCTCTAGATTTAACAGTTAGCTGAAACTACAATGCTGGAATTGCCCATCACTACTGGATGTGGAGTTATTTTCATACAATTTTTATAGTTCATAAATTTTGTAGAACTGACTACCTGATGTGCAAAACTGCTTTGTTAGTGAAAATCTGCGTTCCACATGCTTAAAAAAAAGAAAATATATTTACATTGAGAAAGTTATATTTCAACATGCCAAGGACTTACACTAATTGTTAAAAATTAAATGAGAAATCTATCCTATGTATCTTTTGTGTTATTACAGCAAGCAGGACTGGATTAAGAGCCATATAATCAAATTGTAGCTCAAGGCCCATTTAGAAAATTAGGCCCATTGACCTATGATAACCTTATGCTTTAAATCAGTTTACTGAGCCACACAAAAACATTTATCTCTAATGGTAACATCCACATTTATTTTTCTAGTACATAACCATCTAAACATACAACCAGGGCCGGCCTTAGGGGTGTGCGACCTGTGCGAGCGCACAGGGCGCAACACCCCAGGGGGCGCCGCCAGCCAGCTAAAAAAAAAGTTAAAAAAAATAAATAAAAGCCGGCAGAGGCACTGGGTGGGGGAGATCAAAAGATCCCCCCTCACCAGCCCTCTGCTCGGCATGCTCTGCTGTGTCGGGGAGGGGGCGGAGCTAACCGGCTGAGCGGTGTAGCTCCGCCTCCACCCTGTGAAGCAGAGAAGCTCCTGCTTCACGGGGAGCTGCAGGCAGCAAAAGAAAGTGCTGCTCGGCTCCCCATGCCTGCATTAAGCATGGGGAGCCGAGCAGCACTTTCTTTTGCTGCCCACAGCTCCCCGTGAAGCAGACGCTGCTCTGTTTCACAGGGTGGCGGCGGAGCTACACCGCTCAGTCGATTAGCTCCGCCCCCTCCCTGATCAACTTTTGCAGGCAAGGGGAGGGGGGGGAAGAGGCAGACTGAACAAGGGGAGAGAGAGACAGATAGAACAGGGGGAGGGGGAGGGGGAGAGAGAGACAGAACAAGGAGAGAGAGAGTCAGACAGAACAAGGGGAGGGGGAGAGAGAGAAACGGAACAGGGGGGGAGAGAGAAAGAGAGAGACAGAATGGGGGGAGAGAGAGACAGAATGGGGGAGTGAGAGACAGAACAGGGGGAGAGAGAGAGACAGACAGAACAAGGGGAGAGAGAGACAGACAGAACAGGGGGAGAGAGAGAGAGACAGAATAAGGGGAGAGAGAGACAGACAGAACAGGGGGAGAGAGAGACAGACAGAACAGGGGGAGAGAGAGACAGAACAGGAGGAGGGGGAGAGAGACCGAACGGGGGGGAGAGAGAGACAGAACACGGGTGTCTGGGGGGGGGGGGGAGAGACAGAACACGGGTGTCTGGGGGGGAGAGACAACGGGGGGGACAGAACAGGGGGAGGAGAGACAGAACAGGGGGAGGGGGGATAGAGACAGAACAGAGGGAGAGAGCGAAAACAGGTATGGGGGAGTTAGAGCGAGACAGACATGGCAAGGAAGAGGGAAGGGACACATACATAGGGGGGGGGGAGACGGGGGCGCCACGGGGGAAGCCCGCACAGGGCGCTGGGACACTTAAGGCCGGCCCTGCATACAACAACACCAAGAGAGTGCAGGTATGTAAAAGTCCATAGAACAACATTAATGTCACACATTGGGTCCAAGATGGTATTATACCCTGAGTGCCCAAGATCAGGAGACCATTGGCAGGAGCCAGGGCTTGATGATGGTTAACTGCATTCCCCCGGTGGTTTGAGACCCGTGGTTCCTGTGGCCACATTTGAAGACCCTGTTGGAGCAGCTGTCATATTCAGTAGAACACTAAGACTAGGAGCTGAAGATACTCCGTAGATATCCTGGAGTAAGCATGGGACACCAGCTTGACAGGGTAGCAGGATCTCAGCAGGCTGAAGCCAAATAAGACCAAACAGAGCAGAGCAAAATACAGACAGAACAGAAGCAAGATGTATGAAATAAAGAGTATAGGGTTACAGGACAAAACTAATGAGCAAAGCCAGAACAAAAGCATACATGAATAGGGTAAATGCATAAAACAATACTACAGAACTAAAGAGACAGACACATACAACATACAGAGGCCAGGGCTAGGAGCTAAGGAATACAATGGTTGGAATGAGGAGCTGGAATCCTCAGACATTCATAAGAGAACCAGATCTAGGATATGGGGAGAGGTTAGAGGAGCTGAAACCATCAGGTGCTTCAGGGAAAGAGGATCAGGGAATATAAACATAAATACAGAAACTAGCCTAACACTAGAGATGGTAAATGGTAGGGTTTGGTTACATATGGCCATTAGATTAAGCTTGCCAACCACATCAAGGTACCCCACAATAAGGCAAGTCCCTAACGCTAAACTGAAGTAGGAAACTAATATTATTTAAAAAATAAATATATAATATAATCTAAAAGACTTACATTAAACAGACACTTAAACACAGAAAATATATTATTTTCCATGCAGCAGGACTGGCAGGGAAATGGAGAAAGTGAATAGAGGAAACAGATGAAGCAGGATACAAGGAAAACGAGGAATAGAACAGCAGAACATAGTCACTGACAGAAAGGTAAACCAGAAATGGATCAGAGCAGAGAACAAAGACATAGGAACAGTGTACAAGAGCAGCGGAGACAGGATAGGGTGGAACACTATGACAGGGCAGAACACTATGACAGGGTAGAACACTATAGGGAGTGCAGAATTATTAGGCAAATGAGTATTTTGACCACATCATCCTCTTTATGCATGTTGTCTTACTCCAAGCTGTATAGGCTCGAAAGCCTACTACCAATTAAGCATATTAGGTGATGTGCATCTCTGTAATGAGAAGGGGTGTGGTCTAATGACATCAACACCCTATATCAGGTGTGCATAATTATTAGGTAACTTCCTTTCCTTTGGCAAAATGGGTCAAAAGAAGGACTTGGCAGGCTCAGAAAAGTCAAAAATAGTGAGATATCTTGCAGAGGGATGCAGCACTCTTAAAATTGCAAAGCTTCTGAAGCGTGATCATCGAACAATCAAGCGTTTCATTCAAAATAGTCAACAGGGTCGCAAGAAGCGTGTGGAAAAACCAAGGCGCAAAATAACTGCCCATGAACTGAGAAAAGTCAAGCGTGCAGCTGCCACGATGCCACTTGCCACCAGTTTGGCCATATTTCAGAGCTGCAACATCACTGGAGTGCCCAAAAGCACAAGGTGTGCAATACTCAGAGACATGGCCAAGGTAAGAAAGGCTGAAAGACGACCACCACTGAACAAGACACACAAGCTGAAACGTCAAGACTGGGACAAGAAATATCTCAAGACTGATTTTTCTAAGGTTTTATGGACTGATGAAATGAGAGTGAGTCTTGATGGGCCAGATGGATGGGCCCGTGGCTGGATTGGTAAAGGGCAGAGAGCTCCAGTCCGACTCAGACGCCAGCAAGGTGGAGGTGGAGTACTGGTTTGGGCTGGTATCATCAAAGATGAGCTTGTGGGGCCTTTTCGGGTTGAGGATGGAGTCAAGCTCAACTCCCAGTCCTACTGCCAGTTCCTGGAAGACACCTTCTTCAAGCAGTGGTACAGGAAGAAGTCTGCATCCTTGATTTTCATGCAGGACAATGCTCCATCACACGCGTCCAAGTACTCCACAGCGTGGCTGGCAAGAAAGGGTATAAAAGAAGAAAATCTAATGACTTGGCCTCCTTGTTCACCTGATCTGAACCCCATTGAGAACCTGTGGTCCATCATCAAATGTGAGATTTACAAGGAGGGAAAACAGTACACCTCTCTGAACAGTGTCTGGGAGGCTGTGGTTGCTGCTGCACGCAATGTTGATGGTGAACAGATCAAAACACTGACAGAATCCATGGATGGCAGGCTTTTGAGTGTCCTTGCAAAGAAAGGTGGCTATATTGGTCACTGATTTGTTTTTGAATGTCAGAAATGTATATTTGTGAATGTTGAGATGTTATATTGGTTTCACTGGTAAAAATAAATAATTGAAATGGGTATATATTTGTTTTTTGTTAAGTTGCCTAATAATTATGCACAGTAATAGTCACCTGCACACACAGATATTCCCCTAAAATAGCTAAAACTAAAAACAAATTAAAAACTACTTCCAAAAATATTCAGCTTTGATATTAATGAGTTTTTTGGGTTCATTGAGAACATGGTTGTTGTTCAATAATAAAATTAATCCTCAAAAATACAACTTGCCTAATAATTCTGCACTCCCTGTATGACAGGGAATTCCAATTGAGGAACTCAGGTCATCCCATTTAGTTGGACACAGGTCCTGAGCAGAAGTCACTCTGGGGGCCAACTGGGCAGGTGCCACTCTGGGGCCAATCTAGGCAGATACCATGTTGGCTATACCCTCTCTGGGGCCAGGTTAGGCAGGTGCTACTTGGGACAAGGACTTGGAGAATACTACCAGGTAGCTGGAACTATGAAGCCACTCTGTGGCTAAGACTGGGAAGTGCAGAACACACTTGGATAATTAGCAGAATAACAAAGAACTCAGGAACAGGAATAACTAATAAGCAGAACAGAATAGCAAAATACCAGATAAACGGAATACAAACTGGACACAAGATGGTCTCAGTGTGGGATGGAACCAGACAACGGATGGATCCTGACAATTAAATTGTTCTTCATGAACCCCAGTAAATGTCCACCATGAGCAATGTTGATTCCTATCACTGTATCAACCAATGAAGAAGAGTACTACACTAAACTTTAGCTTTGATTAAAAGTAACATAGGAATAAATTAATCCATGATGTTTAAATGTTAGAAGGCCTATTTACACAGGCCCGAGTTGGCTCAAGATATGATTCTAGAATCTTCAGCTTGTGATATTCTCAGTGACGGTTTTTCTGTGTTTATCTCGGAATATGTTTACTTGTGGTATCGAGCATTTACACTACCTATTTTTTATGCCTGTTATAAAGGAAGCAAATATTTACTTCCATATATTTGTTTGCAAGATAGATAAAAAATGAATTGCATTTTGCTAACGTTAATAAAATATGTTTTGGAAAGTTATTTTACATGTTGTGAAATTCTTGTTACCATGTGGTTGATTTATTTTTAACTGTGGGCCTTTCACTTATTATTTACCAAATTGAATAGTACATTGTTTTCTTGCAGCTTGCAAATAATTCTTGTCATGTCAGCAATGTAATTTTCCAGTTCAGTACCCTCTTGCCTAATTTACATATCTAACTATAATGTTTGGATTATTAAATATGCTGACTTTTAATACATGAACATTGGTTACCGCAATTCTGTAATCTCTGCTCCCGTGTAACTTTTTTGTCTTAATGATAATTATTAGGTTTGAACATTTATCAAAAACGACATTTCTAGAGGATAATTACTGCACATTTTTGCATAATGACCATCTTTTATATTTAGATTTTGGCAGCCGTTCACTTTTCATCAAATTAAATATTTTGATAATGATTTCATGTGAGAGAGGCCATACAAATGGGGAGGAAGGAAAACAGTACTTTGACAAAGTTAGAAGTTTTATCGTTGTGCACTGCATACAAAGATAATAAGCATTCACATTAGTGATGGAACAGTAAGTGGTGCAACAGGTGTGATGCCCCTTCAAAGGGGTCCAAGGCAGACACTTTGTCCAGTACATCAGCAACAGTTAGCCATTTTGGATTGGTGCCGTTCCCAGAAATTGCTTCTGCAATAGGGCCTTTAACAGTTTTGTTATTCTCTTGACTCAACTGTACAAAAAAGAGTATATTTGGTGGAAAATATGTTTCCTTAGAAATACAAACATATACTGCAATAAAGCCCTTGGTGAAACTAGTTGTGCATTGCCTCCTGGAAGTATGACACCTGATGCATAGGTAGGAGTCTGAAGTGAAACATGTTAATCGAAACTGGGCCCTTTAAGAGTATAGCTAAATCATGAACTTCTGCTGTTGGTAATAAACTCTGTTTATGGATGTACCTCTTGTGTTATAAATATATGCAACAATTTTTTTAATTTTTTTATTACTGATGTATTTATTTTTGATCTACACATATCTTAAATGCTTCTCATTCTCATGGATGCCCAGGTATCCCAACTTACTGGTTATGGTATTGTCCCAGTACATTTAACATTGGTCTCAATTTTTTAGTTACTGGGTAGTAACATTATCCATATCTTAAAAGTGGCACCTTGATTCCTCAAAATCCAAAAACCCAATGGAGAAGCAATATCTTACACTCAAAGAAGTTATGAGATTTTAGAGCTCTTTTCTTTACATTTGATTTGGATTTGAATTTCATTGGATTTATATACTTTGTCCTTTATTCATGTTTGCTCTTTATATGGATTACATTTTATATTTCAGAGGTACTGTATATACAGGGAAAATAAAATCATAACAAAATTGGCCAAAACATTTGCCATGTATTCAAAGGGGGGAGAGAAAAACATAAATCTGTAGCTAATGAATGACTTATCATAATCAACTTAAATGAGAGCGTTCATAAATAAAATGTATATTTAAGAAATATAAACAGAACACAAGCTTCTGTGGCATAAACTCAGTGCGCTGTCTGTGCCTTTACCAGGTCAGGTAGGAGTTTCAGTGCAGGGATAGAGGAGGTGTCTGGTTGAATGCTGATATTAATTGTGCAGGGTGAGAACAGATATAGAAACAAAGAAATAAGTGTTGGAATAAAGACTGAAGCAGAGGCAAAGGGGGACTTTAGAAAAGGACTGCAGAATAGGAAAAGAGTTAGAGTAGGAACTGCAGTATGAGCAAAGAGCTATAGAAGGGACTGTAGACAAAGCAGAGGTAGGGGTAGAGAGAGATACACGGGGGGAGGCCTTAGGTAAAGGTAACTAAACAGGAGCACACTAGAGGGTGAGATCTGCGAAGGGTAGCTAAACAGGAACACCTGAGAGAGTGTGAGGACTGAGAAGGAAACTAAGCAGGAGAAACACCATAGAGAGGCAGGGCCGTCTTTAATGGCAAACGGGGCAGCTGCACTGTGCCCAGTTACTCATGGGGGGGCCCAAGGCAGCTGTCCGTGGGCCCCCACCTCCTGCTTGCCATGTTCACAGCGCATTGCTCTTGTGAACATTTTTTTTCCGGCAAGCCGCATCTGCTGGATGCGACAACCGAAAAAAAAACAAAAAAAAAACTGGCGCTGGATGTGATGTCACGTCACATCTGGTGACTGTTTTCCTCCTCCGTGCACGGAGGAGACGTCCGGCCGGGGACACGGAGCAGACGCATTCGGTAAGTACTGGGGGGGGGGGGGAGGAATTACAGGCTACTGGGCTCTGACTGGCACAATATTCCTGGGCTCTGACTGGCACAATATTCCTGGGCTCTGACTGGCACAATATTACAGGCATCTGACTGGCACAATAATACAGGCATCTGACTGGCACAATATTACTGGGCTCTGACTGGCACAATATTACTGGGCTCTGACTGGCACAATATGACTGGCATCAGAATGGCACAATATTACTGGCATCTGAATGGCACAACAATTATGGCATCTTAATGGTACAATAATATTGGTATCTTAATGGGCAAATTGGCTGGGGCATCTTAATTGTACAATATTACTGGTATCTGAATGGCACAATAATATTGGCATATTAATTCAAAAATATCTGTGGCATATTAATGGCAAAATAATACTGCATATTAATGGCAAAATAATACTGGCATATTGATGGGCACATTGACTGTGGCATATTTAATGGACAAACGGTATCATATTTTAGCAGGCAAACTGTCTGTTGCATATGCAATGACAAAGTGACTGTGGCATGTTCTGTGGGGAAAAAGAACATGTACTATGGGGGAAAGTGACAATGTGGCTTTTTTCTGCATGGGCAGTTCAGTGGAACAAAGTGAAACTGTGGTATGTTCTCTCGGGCAAATTTACACTGTAGCATGCAAAAATGTGTGGGTTCAATGTGGGTGCAAGCCATGTGCTGTTGGTGCAATATACGTGCATGACAAGTGCTGTGGGTGCAATATAGGTGCATGACAAGTGCTGTGGCTACTCTATGTAGGATGTGTTAAGTCCTTTAGGTGCAATGTGGGTGCAGAAAAAGGGAATACAAACAAGAAATGCAACTCTTCAATAACATTTTTATTACATATGAAAATAGTTGAATATAATATTAAGAAGTCCATATAAGTATAAATGCAACTAGTGAGAGAGAGTGAGATGTGTATAGTTATTTATAAATATATATGAACATATGTAAGTGCTATCTAATATCTATGTATATTTTTGTCATTTAGGTAATGAGTAAGTGTAGTGCAGTGTTGCATAGTAAGATGGTATACATATTGCAGCCATATATACACATTTTGTATCCAAATATACAGTTTATACACTGCAATTATACACGTACTATACATATTTTATACAATGCAATAAAAATACTCACTGCAAGAAATGTCCAATTATGTATGTGCTTATTTTTATGTTTTTGGTGTGTGTGTGGGGGGGGGGGGAGGTAACATTGCGATGGATGGAGTGATTGCATGCAGGGGAGGGGGCAGGGTCCAGGGGGCCCAAGCAAATGCTTGCCCAGGGTCCAATCACAATTAAAGACGGCCCTGTAGAGAGGGTGAGGACTGAGCAGGAGTGACTTTAAGGGAGCTACTTAGCTGTATTTATACTGTATGTGGTTTGGGTGGGCAGCATACTATGTTTAAGGTTTATTTTGCATATTTCATGTTCAAAACGTAGTTTAACACGCCAGTCATCCAAACAATTTACACCACGTGTGTGAAAATGCAGCCCTCCAGCTGCTGATGGCCAATATCTCCCATAGTACTTTGTAAGTTAAGAGGTTGGCAGGGGAGCATGGGAGATGTAGTTCTCCAACATGGAGTGATGACATTTGCACCCCTGAAGACTTCATGATTAAAACTGCCTTTTTTTAATATTTCTTTCCTTCCAAAAAAAAAAAAAAATCTGTTACATCAAAACTCATTTAAGGAGATCCAGAGCAGATTGTCAGGATCCCTACATCACTCCGCAATGATTATCAAGAATCCCATGACTGATGGTGACGTGATGCTGTAGAGACGTCGATGCGAGTGGGAGGACCAAACAGCCATCTCTCTCCAATACTTACCCACAATTTCAGGATGTGACGGCTGTTGACTTTCTCAGAGAGCAGGCTGACCTTGGTAACTCACCTCTGAAAAGCAACGGCAGAGAAAAATTACACTTACTGGAGGCGGTAATTTTTTCGGCTTGCTCGACCAGTAATAAGCCAGACGAGCTATAACCTCGGACTTCGGCAGATTCAAAGAACCTCGGTGGGATGACTATAATACCTCCATTAAGGCACTGCTGTAATCCAAACAAAGGAATCTCATCTCCCTGTGCCGCGTGGTGGCCCAACTCCATCTACTTTGACACAAGATCAGAACGGAGCAGACCACTGGCTCTTATTTTGTACCTATTGGAGGGTTGAATATAGCAATAGTTTAACCTATCAAAAACCGATACAATGCTCACTGAGGTACAGAAATAAAAGTGGTCAAATAAGGAGAGGATTACTATAGCTGGTGAAGCAGTCATCTCGAACTGCCCTCATTCAATATTGAGCCCTACCGACTCATGGGGGTCTGCAATTAGTGAAGCAGGTACCTTGATCGGTCTTCACTTAATACTGAGCCCTATTGATACTAGGGGGTTCACAATCCGATACCAGCCTGCGGTCAAAATAGCCTGCCTAGGTAAATAAAGTATTAAATACTGGTCCTCCCACCTGAAGAGTTAAATTTCATGGGGGACACCTGTTGAAGATATTTGCCTACTCCCTACTGGTCCAAAATTGATCTATCCTTGTCAAATTTTCAGACCCATAGAGCGGACAATGACAGAGAGGAAAAATCCGAGAAGAATAAAAATACAGGGGAGACGGCTAAAATACCTCTGATAAGCACATTTTATTCCCCGCGGAGTCAAGCAGATGCTTCTACCCTGTCCGAAAAAATATTTTTGGACCGAAGAAGTGAGGGCAGTATCCTGGACACGGATAATTATGTCTCACATGCAGATCTCTCAACTGCTTTGGATTCTCTCTATCAAAAGATAAGAGCAGATCTAGACCAAAATCTAGTTGAATACAAGGAAGAATTCCTCCATGTAAAAGCTACTATTCTCTCACAGTCCAACGAGATTATTCTCCTCCAACAAAAAGTCAATGACCTTCAAGAACAGAAATCAACATTGAATTCAGAAATTACCACGATGAACTTGAAGATTGCAGACATAGAGGACCGCTCAAGGAGACAGAATTTAAAAATAAGGGGTGTGCCAGAGGAGATCACAGATATTGAGAAATATGTGACTGAGCTACTTATAGTCTATATCGACCCGAAGATAACCGGCCCACTTCCAATAGAAAGTGCTCACTGACTCCCAAAGCCCTCTAATCTCCCAGTATCTTCTAGTAGCAGAGATGTAATTATTCAATTCCAGAGCTTCAGGATTAAGGAAATGCTGGTCCACAAGATGAGGAAAAATCCGGCGACGAATATGAGATTTGTTGGATTGACTAAGTTTGCTGATCTATCAGCCTCAACTAGAGGCTTCATGTTTAAGAAATAATAATATTGCGTATTCCACTCGCAGCTTTGATCCAGAAATCAGGGGACATTAAAGGAATTAGAATAGGAAATAGAAGTCACACCATCATGCTATATGCAGATGACGTCTTGTTAACATTATCTTCCCCTCAGTATTCAATCCCGGCTATGTTGGAAATGGTCTCCATGTTTTCGAATATGTCAAACTATCATTTATCTAAAGCCCAGGTCATCTCGCTCAGATGACTTGGGTTGGATTAATATCAAAATGGTGGGAGCTGGAAACATGGACTCATTTCTCTTCCAATGGCTGAGCCCAGAATTGTTTAGAAAATTAAGACTTCATAATAGAAATACTAGAACCATTATTGAAAATATACATAGACTACATAGAACAATGGGACCACTGAAAATGATCACACAAGAGACTCCACTAGATGTGATTCCTATGATGATATGGGATATAAATCTATCCCACTGGGGCAGCAGTAGGATTTTCAGATCTACAGACAGAATATAGTTTGCCAAGTGCAAAAATATTTACATATTTAAGACTTTAAAAAAAATTCTGCGAGATCACCCCAACTGATGCCTGGGGAGACTTTGTTAGATAGAATTATTTCTAAGCTGCTAGCCTTCCTGGAGGAACTCCAAGCACAGAATAAACCTGGGGAAATAGCAAGATGGCAGATAGACCTGTCACTGAATGAAACATTACAGAAATGGCTTAAGGCTTGGCAGTCCACTAGGAAGGCCACTCACTGTGCAAATTTACAATAACAGTATTTTAAACTTTTATATCATTGGTACATGGTACCCACACGCTTGTTCAAGTTCCATCACCTACCAGATGATTTATGTTGGAGGTGTTGTGGTGGCCAAGGGTCCCAGATCCATATCTGGTGGGAATGCACCAGGCTTAGTGAGTTGAAGAGGCAATTGACCATCATATGTCAATAGATTTTTGGTTTGTCCATGCAGCTACTGCCCCAAACCTTTTTGTTCCATATGGATATTCCATATAGGGATAGGCATAATAAAATACTTTTTATGAATATTCGAATGGCTATAAAAATTTGCCTAGTTAGATACTGGCGAAGACCAGAGACACCAACCCGGCTAGAAGTAGAAAGTCAATTGGGAAATCAGACCTGGGCAAAGTGGAACGTGGCGAGGATCGAGGGGGACCCTGTGACATAGGATATAGCTTGATGGCATGTTGGAGGGGAGCGTCCGGGAGTGGCAGCACACCCCTGCCCTGGGGGGGAAGAGGGGGGAGACCATAAGAAAGAGATTGAATGAATGAGAAAATGAGTGGAAATGATACCTGGAGGTACGAACATTATATGATGAAGACAGAGTATGGGATATTAGGTTAATCCCCGGGGCTTACTCTCTTTTGACTAACATTTTTGGTCCACATGGGACGTAGGGGGTGAGCTGAACAGAGGGGAGGGATGCTAACTCGTAATCACTTGTAATGTCCAAACTCGCCAGGCTAAGAGAATGCAAAATGCAATAATGTGCAAATCCTCTAGAGCGATTTCCATAGATAAAGCCTAGTAAAAGATGGTGAAGTGAGGGGAAGATTTAATGGAAATTAAAGGAACAGAGGGATGATACCTAAGACAACTAAAAATCTAAAGTATAGTTAATCCCGGTCCAAATAAAGCCCACTCGGAATGAAATATTATATCCTGTATATGTATTTTAACTTGATGATAATTGTATTGTTAATTGCATGTAGAAGCTGTATGTGTTATCGTTTAATGTTACATTGCGGGACATATATATATATATATATATATATATATATATATATATATATATATATATTATTTTTTTATTTTAATAATGAAAATTAATGAAGATGAATTGATTAAAATAACTAATTTAAGGAAAAACCTGGGGGCAATAGATGAGAGATAGACCTGTCGCTGAATGAGGTTCTGTATTCAGACTTTCAAAGAAACACAAATCTCTATTGAAAGATACTTACCAGGAGCCATTTTGATCAGTCAACACAAGGTGTTCTGGATTAAAACTTAAATGGGAGTGTGTGGTCCCTCTTTTTATATTAAGGAAACATGCATCCACAAATATATATATATACACACTGTTCACTGGATATATGTTTGTAGAGTAGATGTTGTTACCATATAAAAGTAAACTGCAAATATAGAATCTATTATAGCATGGTCTATGGTTTATTGTATTTATCACAACAAAATACAGAATGTGCAAGGATATGTGATGCTTCTATTATACACATTCAACTTGTGCAAATTATCCTTTACATTGTTCAAGCCAGTGGCATCCCAAGAGGGGGAGCAAAATGCACCAGATGACACCACCAGTGGGGTGACACCCAGGCTGACACCCTTTTTGACAGAATTTTTTTTCAAATAGTTTTTCGTTCTTTTCAGCAGCCACATCCCTTTCATTGCCACCGGATATGACAACAAACAATTTACGGTGGCTATATGTACCTCCTCCGTGCTGGAGAGAAGACTGAAGGAAAGGGGGAGCAGGGTGAACAAAATAACACTGGCATATTAATGCCAAAATTGGCTGTGGCATATGAATGGGCACACTAACACTTGCATATTAATGGGAAAACTTACACTGGCATGTTAATGGGCAAAATAACACTGGTATATTAATGGGCAAATTAACACTGGCATATTAAAGGACACACTAACACTGACATATTAATGGGCAAGCTAGCTGTGGCATATTTATGGGCGAACTAACACTAGCATATTAATGGGCAAACTGTGGCATATTTAATCGACAGCAAAATAGCATGTGCTGTGGGGCAAATTGGCACTGTGGCATGCCAAATTGCATGGGTACCATATGAGTGCAAGCTAAGTGCTGTTGGCATAGGCATCCGCAGAAATTTTTTTCGGGGGGGGGGCATAATTTTACCGTCATCCTTTCTGCGCCGTGCCTCTTTTTGTCATGAAGTTATCATGAAGTGGAGGAGCTTTGTCATTATCAGTGAAGGCATGCAAAGGGTTGATAAACCCTGCACCAGATACAGATCCACAGCACCAGATATAAACCAACCACACTAGATATAACCTCACTGCACCAAATATAGATCCACTGTGCCAGATATAGACCCACAACACCAGATATTAACCCACAGTACCAGCTAAAAACCCATGACACAAGATATAAACCACAGCACCAGATAAATATCCAGAGCTCTAGCTGAAACTCCACAGCAACAGATAGAACAACCTAGCAAAGATATAACACCATAGCACCAGATACAACACTATAGCACACAATATAACCCAACAGCACCAGATAAAACACTATAGCACACAATATAACCCTACAGCACCAGATACAACACTATGGCACATAGTATAACCCAACAGCACCAGACACAACACTATAGCACACAATATAACCCAAAAGCACCAGACACAACACTATAGCACACAATATAACCCAACCAGGGCCGGCCTTAGGGGTGTGCGACCTCTGTGAGCCGGTAGAAACACTGGATTAGGGAGATCAAAAGATCCCCCCTCACCAGCCCTCAAAGGGGCGGAGCTAACCGGCTGAGTGGTGTAGCTTCGCCCCCACCCTGTGAAGCAGAGCAACGTCTGCTTCACGGGGAGCAGCGGGCAGCACTTGCATTAAGCATGGGGAACCGAGCAGCACTTTCTCTTGCTCTGCTTCACAGAGTGGGGGCAGAGCTACACTGCTCAGCCGGTTAGCTCCGCCCCCTCCTTGGATCAACATTTGCAGGCAAAGGGAGGGGGAGAAAGAGACACAGAACAAGGGGAGGGGGGAGAGAGAGAAAGAACAGGGGGAGGGGAGAGAGAGAGAAAGAACAGGGGGGGAGAGAGAGAGAGAGAGAGAGAGAGAGACAGAACAGGGGGAGAGAGAGAGAGACAGAACAGGTGGAGGGGGAGAGAGAGACAGAACAGGGGGAGGGGGGAGAGAGAGAGAGAGACAGAACAGGGGGAGAGAGACAGAACAGAGGGGGGAGAGAGACAGAACAGAGGGGGAGAGAGAAAACAGGTATGGGGGAGTTAGAGAGAGACAGACATGGCAAGAAAGAGGAAAGGGACTGGGCACCCCAAGGTCCCCCCTCATTAATATTTTAGGGTCCCCACCCACCGGCAATGGGTGGGGACTGGGGGGGGGACATTAGGTCCCCAATCATTATTATTATAGGGTCCCCACCCGCTGGCAATGGGTGGGGATGGGGGGGGTACATTAGGCGCCCCCTTCATTGTTATTATAGGGTCCCAACACGCCGCTCATGGGAGGGGACCGGGGGGGGACACTAGGTCCCCCCTCATTATTATTATAGGGTCCCCACCCAACGGCAATGGGTGGGGACCGGGGGGGACATTAGGTCCCCCCGTCATTATTATTATTATAGGGTCCCCACCCACCGGCAATGGGTGGGGACCGGAGGGGACATTAGGTCCCTCCCTCATTATTATTATAGGGTCCGGGGGGGGACATTAGGTCCCCCCTAACATTATTAGGTTCGGGTTCGGGGTCAAGTTCGACCCTGAACCCGGACTTTTTTTCCCGACCGGGGGGGGGACATTAGGTCACCCCTAACATTATTAGGTTCGGGTTCGGGGTCAAGTTCGACCCGCCGAACCCGAACATCCAGGTGTCCGCTCAACTCTATTTTTGTGCACTATTGATATTTATGTATAGTTAATATGATGATTGTTTTTATATATATATATGTGTGTTGTCTTGTCTTTTATATTGGAAAATAAAGAATACATAAAGTAGAAAAAAAAAGTTAAAATAAAAATGAATTGTAAATGAGCTAAAAACAAACAAACAACTTCTTCCGTATTTACTTCCACAATGCTAACATTATAATCTCCTATAAAGCTGTTGTATGGAAAATGGAAAGCAAATGTCATGCCAAGATGAGACATTTACAGATCCAATAGCAATTGCTGGCATTTATCATACAAACTCTACACTGGGGACCTAAACAGCATTTTAGATGTTAAGTTAAAGTTTGCTATGTGAAAACATAAGGCAAAACAAATCCCAGCTTGGTGTGGCCTTTCATAAGCGTCAGAAAAAAAGAAAAGAAAAAGGCAAACAATAAATTTAAATTCACTATGCACACAAACAAAGCACAATTAAATATATGTGGAGAGATTTCCTAGAAATGAACTAACTAAATTCTACTGCATAGTAATGAAAATAAAAAAACAGTAAATGTTACGTGCTTGTGATTTATCGAGCTGTAATATTTTTTAAACAGTACACTGTGCGGTAATATTTCAGTTATGACCTTTAAGAGCAAAAGGCGACTTGGTTTTATTGTTCATTACATAGACAATTATGTCAATAGATGTCAATTGTGAGTTAAGAAGTTGACTGTTTACTTCACATATGTTCACAAGTTATAGGTAGCCGACTGCGATACAGGAATCCAGATAAGGGAACCACTTGCACTCCTCGATCCAAACGGAACAGATCATTTATTGATAAACAAGGTTACATGATATTCAAAAGTGCAGAGGGAGACAGAAGACACTAAATGCATTTCGTCTTATTCAAGACTTAACATACAGATTACAAATGGATGTACGCAGATTTGTTTTAGCCTTCATGTTAATGGGTTTGACTGCTATGCTGCAAGAGGCTGAAAAAATATTTGTAAAAGTATACATTTTAATCTATATATTTAAATATAATTTCTATGGTCCCAGAGCAGGTTCCATTTGGTGCAAACATACCCATATACTAATATGGCTTCCATTTTCCCTGAAAGTCTGAGGTCTATAGGTTGGTGGAAAACAAAAACAATATGATTTGTTTGGTTTTAATCTTTTTAATGGCAAACGTGGCTCAGTGTAATAGTTGTTTTGCATTGGTTTCACGTTCTACTTTGTGGAGCTGTGGATGCTGTCTAATATGTAGACAGTTTTCTTTATTGCAGCATAATATTGCACTTTTGAAGTCTGAGATTTGTAAATTGTCTGTTAAACATACTGAGGCTGAGAGTGTTGCAAAGACACTGCCGCAGAGGATTCCTAGGAATGGCAGATAGATTACTGTAGGATATGGTAGACTTAGAATTGTAGATAAAGATACAAGTTGGATTTATCCAGGAAACACACTGGGACTCAAGGGGTCACCTGTTATGGAAGTATCGGAAATTCTCAGAGATTTATGTTTCTAGTTTTGCGCAAGCTAAAAAGAGAGGGGTTACCATAGTGATCTCAGATTCTATTAAATACGAATATATATATCATGAAGCTGAACTAAGTGGCAGATCCCTCATTTTGATATGCAAACTGAATGACATTTTGTACACCCTAGTCAATACTTATGCCCCTAATGAGTCACCAGTGGGTTTCCTGGCTACAATCGGGAAGAGACTAAACCAGATAGCAAAGGGAATGATAGTTTGGGCTGGAGATATGAATTGCGTTTCGGACCCTGCCTTGGATAAAAGCTTACCCAGAGGTAAAACTGCAGATCCTAAAGTTAAATCCCTGGCCATAAAATTAACCAAATGGTTATACAATAATAACTTGTTTGATATTTGGCGGGTCCACCACCCAATGGCTAAGGACTTTTCATATTATTCACCACCCCATATGTCATACTCCAGAATTGACGCATTCTTCGTAACTGGTCCATTCCTGGAGAGATGCCGCTCATCTAGTATAGGCGAAATTGTCTGGTCAGACCATGCTCCAGTCTTCTTAGAGATCGAGGACTCTGTCTGCCGGTCTCAGAGGAACAGCTGGAAAATAAATGATTTCAATCTGAGGTCTGATGATCGGAAAAAAGATCTTCAGACTCAGATTGAACAATTCCTGGAGATAAATGATAACAATACTGTTTCCCCAATCACCCTATGGTGCTCACTGAAGTGCGTTATAAGGGGTTATCTGATTAGCGCAGATGCCTATTGGAATAAACAGAGAGGGAAATGCTTAGCGGATTTATACATAGAGTTGGCCCGAAAGTCCACTCTCAATAAAATATCTCCATCAGAGTCTCTAGCTAGTCAAGTGTTATCTATTCAGCAAGAAATTAAGGAAAAAATTGAATTAAAATACAACAGAATGATTTTTTACAACAAACAAAAATGGTATTATACAACCAATAAAGTAAACAAAATCTTAACGAAAAAACTAAACACTCAATTTAAACAGAAGAGAATAGCTAAGTTAAAAGTTAAATCGGAGACTATCATAGACCCTGCCCAAATTAGTACCGCTTTTAAGGAGTATTACAGCTCCCTGTATAATTTAGAGAATCCCACTATGCCTCTCCTTCAGACTAAAACATTTCTCCAGAAATTGGACCTTCCGAAGCTTACTGAACAGGAAACTCGGAATTTGAATCTTCCCCATAGTTTATCCGAAGTAAGAGATGCAGTACAGGGACTTAAATTGGGGAAGTCGCCGGGTCCAGACGGATATTCCGCTACATTTTACCAGCTTCTGGACCCGTGGATCTCCCCGATACTCCTCAGGGTATTTAACTATATTACAGAGGGTAACCCTTTTCCACCAGAGATACAGGCCTCTATCTCCCCGATACTGAAGGAGGGGAAGGATCCACAATTCATAAACAACTATAGGCCGATCTCATTAATTAACAACGACATAAAAATCTACTCGAAAATTCTTTCGTCCCGTCTTGGTCCAATACTCCCAAGACTGGTTCATTTGGACCAGACTGGGTTCATTTATGGGAGAACAACGGAGGACAACACACGTAGACTAATCAACCTCATCTCAGTAATTAACACTTCAAAAATACCATCTGCTTTTTTGGCACTGGATGCCGAAAAGGCTTTTGATCGTGTAAGCTGGTCATTTTTGAGGGAGACCTTGGATGCGTTTGGTATTCAAGGCTCCTTTAAGAATTCTATTATGTCCCTTTATCATTTCCCCCAAGCTTATGTTACAGGCCCCTCCTTAAAATCTGACCTCTTTACAATTCATAATGGCACTAGACAAGGCTGCCCCCTATATCCAATGTTATATGCCTTAACGATTGAACCATTGGCTGTAGCAATAAGACAATCGCAACTGGTGAGGGGCATTGTAGTTAAAGCACAAGAACATAAACTTGCATTATATGCAGATGATGTGATATTGTCCCTATCCTCTCCACGCATATCGATCCCAGCAGTTTTGAATATTATAAAAGAGTATGGGGAACATTCAAACTATAAACTTAATCTCACAAAGACTCAGGCAATAACCAACTTCCTGGAATCAGAGCAAACAGCACAAATCAGTGCCCTTCACCAGTTGGATTGTTCAAATCTAAATATGGAAAATCTAGGTACTAGAATTACCTTTGATATAGAAGGACTTGTGAACCTTAACTACCAGAATTTGATTGTGAAGCTAAAAGCGAAGCTACAAAAGTGGAGGGGAGTTGAGCTCTCCTGGATTGGTAGAATAAATGTACTTAAAGCCTATTTGGTTCCCAAAGTGCAGTACCTGTTTAGAGCAATCCCTCTTAATGTCCCCAGACGTATACTAGATGTTATCACACGGTTGTTTCTGGCTTACGTCTGGCAGGACAAAAAGCCGAGAATAACAAAAGTGGACCTTATGAGGAGCACTAAATTTGCAGGACTGGGTTTCCCAGACCTTTATAAGTTACATAGGGTATCTATGCTAGCCCACGCCCTCCAATGGAATACGAAGGCAGATACTAATCCTAGATGGCTTCAACTGGAAAAAAGTCAAACTTTACTTATAAACCCTTTCTCCCTATACTGGGTAGCAATTCCGCAATTTAAAAAATTGGAAATAAAATCACCTATAATAAAGAACATCTTTAATAACATGGAAAAAATTAGATGTAGCATTGGTACGAGCTATCCATTAAAAAAAGAGGCACCAATTGACGACCTTAAATTCTATATACCTGATATAGATGTTTTAGCTTGGAAGCAGAGAGACATAATGTTAATATCTGACTTGATGAATGGGGATAACTTAATCACCTTTGAGGAGGCGCAAGATAAATTTGCTCTCCCTAGCTCAGAGATCTTCACATTTCTTAGAATTCGGAGTTATCTTAAGAAAATCCAGTTGGCCCCCCGGGACTCCTTGGGCGGTTTTATTGAGACCCAACATAAGACAAAATTAATCTCAAAATTAACTAAATATATGGATGAGGTTCAAAATCTGCCACTTCCCGCTGCCATCGGTAAATGGGAGAGGGACCTGCAGAAATCATACCCTGGAGAGGAATGGTATAATGCTGTGGATCTTAATAGATCTGCGATTCACTGTGTCTCTCTCCAGGAAGTTTATTATAAGATCTTATACAGGTGGTACATGGTTCCCAGCCGTCTAAGCAAATTCCAGCAGGGTACCTCAAACTCATGCTGGAGGTGCGGAGTAGCTCCGGGCACCATGTGCCACATTTGGTGGGAGTGTACAGGGCTATCGGAGATGAAAAATAAACTGCAGCAGTTTGTGTGTGAAACTTGTGAGTTTCGAGGCTCACTCACTGCACCTTTATATCTATTTCTACTGGACTGTCCAACAAAAAATAAAATTCAGCAACACCGTCTTGCCCACATGTTCTCCGCTGCAAAAATTTGCCTAGCTAGACACTGGAGGAGCCCCCACCCTCCAACCTGGCAAGAGATTATCGCACAATTTACCTTTCAAATACAGATGGAGAGCTCCATTTCTACTCAAGAGACTGACTCTCAGGAACACAGCCTTTTTAGGCATATAATTAGTCTCCTTAAACCCCCCCTATGGGTAATCCCCCTGCACCCTCCTTTTCTCCTTTTTGCTCCCCGCGGTTTCAGGCTGAGCCACACTACCATCTTACCCAATGAGTTTGTGACAGATTGTATGATTGATGAATGAATAGAAGTATATGTGACTGTAAAGATTGAGACTCGGATATACTCATGAGAGGTAGTCTACACTATTCGCACTCTATAAACGGATAACGAATTCTGCTTAAAAAAAAAAAAGAATTGTAGATAAAAGGCATGTCACTTAGTCTGTGACTCTCCATAATTCATTTGCAGCACTTTCCGTGTTTAGTGGTGTTACATAGTTACATAGTAGTTTAGATTAAAAAAAGACTTGCGTCCATCAAGCTTAACTCTTTTTTTATGCCTAGTTTACGTTGCTGATCAAAAAGACAACATTTAACCTTATTCAGCAATTTTGAAATCTGCTTTCAGTGAGGAAATAATTCCTTCTTGACTCCAAATGACAATCATATTTCTCCTTGGATCAACAGGAACTAAATAAATATTAATGCTTATACTAACATGCATAGCTCTCTATGTTCTGACTCAAGAAAAAATATCTAGGCCCCTTTTAAAGGCACCTAACGAGTTCTCTAGATTTTTCCTTATAATAAAAAATTGTAAGTCATAGACTAAATCTCCTTTCTTCAAGTCTTACTGTGTTTTAATGGGTGACCTTTTGTCCTTTGTACTGTTCTGTTAATGAATAGGCCCTGCACATGTTTATATAATATTATCATATCTGTTTCTCTAGCATATACAAATTTAATTTTCTATCCTTTCTTTGTAACTAAAACTTTCCATATTAGTTATTAATTCCATATTAGTTATTAGTATTAGTTTTGTAGCACTTCTCTGCAATTTCTGTATTTCCATAATGTCTTTTTTTTTTTTTTTAAAGGCTCCCAGAATTGAACTACATCTTTAACCCCTTAAGGACAGAGCCTTTGAAACATTTTTGTCCTTTCTGGACAATGCCTATTTTAACATTTCTGTGCTGTTTGTGTTTAGCAGTAATTTTCTTCTTTGTCATTTGCTGTACCCACACATATTATATATTGTTTTTATCGGGACAAGAAGGGCTTTCTATGGATGCCATCTTTTTGATCATATCTTATCATATTATTAAAAAAAATAATAAAATATGGTAAAAAAAAAAAAATACACAAATTTCTTTGTTTTTATTTGAAACAACTTCTCCTCATCGACAATAGCGAACGAAAAAAAATGCTAAATAGATTCTACTATTTCTCCTGAGTACAGGGATACCACCCATGCATAGGTTTGTTGGGTTGTTTGGGGGCTAAAATGCCAAATTTGTGAGGTGCAGTTTTTTGTTTTCCAACTTGAAATTTTTACATGCAGACAGCCTGCACCCATGTCCCATTTGGGACATATTTGAAGCCAGCTAGTGTATTTTACCCCATCAATCTATATATTTTTTAAAAGAAGACACCTTAGGCTATCTCAAATGGTGGTATTTTTACACTTTCCATGCACTAATTCTACCACCAGCCTTTGTCAAACTTTGTGGTAGTAATTTTTTTGTGTTTTTTTTCACAAACCTTGTACTTCAGACATGAATTCACAGATTTTGGTATGTGTCACTGCCAAATAACACCCTAATAAGTGTTCAGCAACATCTCTTGAGTACAGGGATACCACCCATGCATAGGTTTGTTGGGTTGTTTGGGGGGTAAAAGGCCAAATTTGGTAGGTGCAGTTTTTGGTTTTCCAAATTAAAATTTTGACATGCAGACCGCATGCACTCATGTCCCATTTGGGACATATTTGAAACCAGCCAGTGTATTTTACCCCATCAACCCATATATTTTTTAAAAGAAGACAACTTAGGCTATCTCAAATGGTGGTATTTTTACACTTTCCGTGCACTAATTCTACCACTAGCCTTTGTCAAACTTTGTGGTAGTAATTTTTTTGTGGTTTTTTTTCACAAACCTTGTACTTCAGACATGAATTCACAGATTTTGGTATGTGTCACTGCCAAATAACACCCCAATAAGTGTTCAGCAACATCTCTTGAGTACAGGGATACCACCCATGCATAGGTTTGTTGGGTTGTTTGGGGAGTAAAAGGCCAAATTTGGTAGGTGCAGTTTTTGGTTTTCCAAATTAAAATTTTGACATGCAGACCGCCTGCACCCATGTCCCATTTGGGACATATTTGAAACCAGCCAGTGTATTTTACCCCATCAACCCATATATTTTTTAAAAGTAGACACCCTACGCTATTTCAAATGGTGGTATTTTAACACTTTCCATGCACTAATTCTACCACCAGCCTTTGTCAAAGTTTGTGGTAGTAATTTTTGTGTGTTTTTTTTTCACAAATATTGTATTTTAGACATAAATTCACAGATTTTGGTATGTGTCACTGCCAAACAATAACCCAATATGTGTTCAACAACATATCCTGAGTACAGGGATACCACCCATGCATAGGTTTGTTGGGTTGTTTGGGGGCTAAAGGGCCACATTGTGAAGGTGCGCATTTTCAACTTGGAATATTGACGTGTAGTCAGCCTGAGCCCATCTTTCATTTGGGACTTTTTTTTAAGTAGGACAGTGTATTTTACCCCAAAAAGTATATATTTTGTAAAAGTAGACACCCTAGGCTATTTTAAATGGTGTTATTTTAACACTTTCCATGCACCAATTCTACCACCAGCCTTTGTCAAAGTTTGTGGTAGTCATTTATTGTGTATTTTTTCCCACATACATTGCACTTTAGACACAAATTCACATATTTCGGTATGTGTCACTGACAAACAATACCACAATATATGTTCAGCAACATCTCCCGAGCACAGGGATACCACCCATGCATAGCTTTGTCAGCTTTGTTAGGGGTTGAAAGGCTACATTTGAGAGGTGCGCTTTTTGATTTTCAAACTTGGAATTTGAACATGTAGAGCAAGGAAGGGGTTAATAGCTCTTATAAGAGCCTTTGTAGTACTGTACAAAAAAATTAACCCCTAAAAATGCACAGACAAGAAAAAAATTTCTGCTGTGCAGTGATCAGTGGCAGGGAAGGAGTTAATACACTACACTATACAAAAGGTATGGCTTTTATAAAAGCCCTTGGGACTCACAATTTATTAACATTTTATTTAATTTATTACAATTTAAAAATTATGTTATACAGATCTGTCTCTTTCCCTCACTAAAACTCAAGTGAGGAGAGGGAGGCAGATCCATATGGGTCAGAACAATATTTACAAACCAGACGAATGGTGATGCTCATCTGAGAAATCACCAAACCACCTTTGCCACTGATCGGCTGTTACTGATCGCTATACACGCGTTCAGACAGCTTCAAAAGGAATACACGTAATCCCCTAGTGGGTATAATTAACCCCTAGTGAGTCTGACAAAAAAAATGCTGATAGCAAAAAAAAATCCTTCGGCGACTAGATTTCTCCATATGCGCTGCTTAGGCAGTGACCATATGCACTGCTTAGGCAGTGACCATATGTGCTGCTTAGGAAGTGATATACGGCAAGGAAGGGGTTAATAGCTCTTAAAAGAGCCTTTGATATACTGTAATAAATCAAAGTAAAAAAAAATAACCCCTAAAAGAATTCACAGACAGCAAAAAATGTGCTGCTGTGTAAGATCACTGCGTACACAGCGATCAATTGCAGGGAAGGGGTTAAATACTGGAAACGGCTTTTATAAAAGCCTTTGGGTCTCAATTCTATTAAATATATTATAATTAAAAACTTACATTATACAGCTCTGTCTCCCTCACTAAAACTCAAGTGAGAGGGAGGCAGATCTACACGGGTCAGATCAAATATTTACACATATTGATCTAACCAGACGAATGGTGATGCTCATCTGAGCAAACGCCAACCCGCCATTGTCACTTATCAGCTGTTACTGATCGCTATACATGCGCTCAGACAGCTAAAAAAATTTTTTTACGTTAAACGTAGTCCCCTAGCGGGTATAATTAACACGTGACGGGTGTAATAAAAAAGTTTTAAAAAAAATTAAAAATGCTTCTGCAGCAAGATTGCTGCATTTGCGTCAGATCGCTGATTAGGCAGTGATCTACGGCAAGAAAGGGGTTAATCTCTCTTAAAAGAGCCTTTTTTTATACTGTAATGAATTACAGTAAAAAAAAATAACCCCTAAAAAATGCACAGACAGCAAAAAATGTGCTGCTGTGTATGATCACTGCGTACACAGCGATCAATGGCAGGGAAGGGGTTAAATGGCTTTTATAAAAGCCCTTGGTGTTTAAAATTTTATTAAATATTTTTTTTATTATTTTATTTTATTTTTTTACTTGATCTGATCTGTCTCTCTCCCTTACTAAAAGTAGTAAGGTGAGGGAGGCAGATCAATACTTGTCAAAGGCAATATTTAGTAATATTGCCTTTGACAGTATGGTAAGTGCTCATCAGAGCACTTACCATACATGCCTGCACACAGATCACACAGATCTGCTGTGCCGGCATTGATTGGCTCCCCCTAGAGCATCGGAAGTGAAATACTTTCACTTCCGATGCTCTTGCCATTAGAAGGGAAACGCTGCCTGTACAAGCAGCATTCCCTTCTACTGAGCCGATGGGGTCGCTCAGGAGAGCGACCACCATCGGTTCTGGGGAGCATCAAGGTGTTGTTAAGTGCCTCGCTGGCGAGGCACTTTAACAACACCGGCGATGCTTAGAAAGCGAATCGTTCGCTTTCTAAGCACATGTGTGCAGCGGGCGCAGCCATTTTTAAATGGCTGCTACGATCACTCCGTGGAGTGATCGTAGCGCGCCCCTGCACATTTGGGGGGTGTTAGACAATGCCTCTACCTAGAGGCATTGTAGCAACACCGTTAGAGTAAAGAAAGCGACCGCTGGTCGCTTTCTTTACTCCATTTAGTGCATGACGTGCCAGGCACGTCACCTGTCGGCAAGTCCTCGATTTGCCGTGACGTGCCTGGCACGTCACCTGTCGTTAAGGGGTTAAGGTAGGGTCATACCATGGACCTGTAAAGAGGCAGAATAATATCGTCCTCCCTTGAGTCAATACCCCTTTTAATAGATCCCAATATCTTATTGGCTTTTGCAGCTGCAAGCAGACACCAAGGTTGAGAACCAACCTTCCTCTTTGTCTAAGGTACGCAAGACTGCAGCCAATGATAAAAAATAAAAAAAAGGACAAGGTGAGGCCTGATAGAATCACCCAACAACAGGAACTCTGTTGCTGACATAGGAAGGACCTAATCTGTCCTGCAGTGGAATGAGCTGCTCAGGTGGTGTTGCTGTGATGACTATCTGTCGAGGCATTAAGCAACACCAATATTTGTTGCCACTTCTCCAATATGCCCTCTTGTGGGTAAAAGCTTTGGAAGTGAGCAGTTCTCAGTTCCATTGATTTTTTGCTGTTGCTAGAATGCCCCTAGAGGTAATTAAGATTGTAAGACAAAAACAGGTTAAGTTAGGTT
This sequence comes from Pelodytes ibericus, assembly GCA_036172795.1. Taxonomy (NCBI): domain Eukaryota; kingdom Metazoa; phylum Chordata; class Amphibia; order Anura; family Pelodytidae; genus Pelodytes; species Pelodytes ibericus. The sequence continues at coordinate 83,507,839 of CM069863.1, read as the reverse complement.
ATGTCTAGGGTTATGGTTATCATAAGGGTTAGGGTTACATTAAAGTTACATTAGGGTTAGAGTTAGGGTTAGCTTTAAGGTTAGGATTGGTTCAAAATGCCACTGTAGGAGGAAATTATTAGGAAACAAAATGTTTCTTTTGGGTCAAATAACTTGGGTTATATGACCTATAAAAAAACAACAGAAAAACATGGCATATTTCTAAATTCAGGACAAAATTTAGAAACTGTATGATTGCAGAAATGTTAAACATTCCATGTCACCAAAGGTGAGATGCCAAAAAGTAAAATTTAAATAAAATCAAAGTAAAATAAAAAAAAAGGTTAAAAATAAGAAATTGTATACAAATAACAAAATTAAAATTAAAATAAGTTAAACAAAGTAAATAAATATAAATATATGAGATAGTAATGTTATATATAATATAGTAATATATACATAATATGATATACTAAAAACATTACAAATCAATCTTTCATTGGTATGGTAATATGTTAATAGTTTTAACATGCCACAATAGCATATTTATTGTTATAAAAAAAATAGGATTATTTGTTACTAAAATATGTTATTAGGGCATATATGGTGCAATTACCTTGTTAATGAACACATCATCAAATATAAAATACACATATCACATACACCACCTTGTTACCTAAATAAAACTTGGCAGGTATACACAGGGCTGGTGCTTCCTATGGGCGAATTAGGCATTCGCCTAGGGCGCCAGCTTTGTGGGAGCGACATGTATCCCAACCGCAGGCAACCACAAGATTTTTTTTTTCTTATCAGAGGGGGGTGGGGGCGGACTGGTGCCGGTCCACCCACATGTAAAGGAGCATCTTGATGCTGCAGAGCATCGGAAAATATGATGCTCTGTGTCATCGCTACGAGCGGGAGCATTATGAGCAGCGCTGACAGAGCTCTTCTGCTGCCCGAGGTAAGATTTGGGAGGGAGGGATGGGAAAAAAAAAAAGACACCAGACAGTGGATGGGATGGTGGGTTAAATAAAATAAATTGGGTGGGAGGGTGGGGGGAAAATATAGACACGGGGCATTGGGTGGGAGGGTCTGGGGAAAAAAAAGAAAGGATCACATTGCAGATGTAACTTTTTGGGAATGTGTGTCTGCATGTGCATGTGACATTGCATGTGTTAAGTTTGTGTACGTGTGGCTGCATCGGACATTGCATGTGTGTGTACATGTGCCTGCAAATGTATGTGACACTGTGTTACTGTGTGTGTAAATTCCTGAGGGTAGGATCAGAAATGGGTAGCAAAATATATGTTCGCCTAGGGCAGCAAAAATCTTGCACCGGCCCTGGGTATACATACATATTTACATTATAATACATAATTTTATTCACTGCCACAACAGCTATTGTGGCATAGCAATGCCGGTGATGTCATGCCAAACATAGGTTGGCATCAAATCACTGGTTACTGTTCACTGTCAACAGCTGTTATGTTATACTTACCCTCCTGCTATCAGGCTACATGTATTACTGTACCATTCCATGTCTATGTGGTCATTCCTACCATGAACATGAATACAATGGAACCATGATACACATGGCCTGACAGTGGGAGGCTACGTATAATGTAAATTGACCATATTGTATAGAGGACCAAGGCTAACATTTCATCAGCCGAGCGCCACAGAATTTTGAGATCCCTTTAGTGGTCTCTCAGTAGCCCGAATTTAAGGGCTACTATGATCACCAAAAGTGATCCGATTGGTCAGAAAGTCGGAGTTGACCCACATGAATGATTGAACTAATTACATTTTGTTCATTGCTCCTTCATTTGTTTTAATTTCATATTAATTTTCAGCCGAATGGATGAAAGATACGATTTTCATCCAAAAAAGAATGCACAAGTCTATTAGGTTCCTTAAACACAAAAATATGATATTAAAGCAGTATTTCCCATAAAATAACAGTTTTACTTGCTTCTAATATTATGTGACCTTTTTAAAGATGTATCATTCCAAAATGAGTCATCCAGTGCACAGCCAAATTCGTCTTCATTTTCAAAGAGGTCCTTTTTTCATACAGATGTGCATTTTTTTCTATTTCTGTAGCAACCCACAAGTATCTTGCTGAGTATCTGCAAAATCAGAGTCATGTGTTTGTGATTCACCTAATGTAAGTGTGTAGTGCAACTATTTATCACAAGATATTAACATACATTTATATATTTCAACATTGTACCTTATTTCATGGGTCATGGAGCAAGATATTATTGCCTCCAATTAATGTGTCTTGAAAAGCATTATTTTGTGTGTAACCTTCTGTGTTTTACTTGATCCTTATTTCTTTAAGTTGGATCTTCAATCCTACATGGTAGTACAAAGATTAACAATTAAAACTACACCTCAAACCTTGGTTAAAACTGTGATGATAACAGCGCTACAAAATAAAATCAAAACTGGGAAAAAAACTAAATTATGCTAATGATCAGAAGCTCACTGCTTGTAGGACCTTCTATGCCATCCTACTTTTTAGTGCCTATATGCTAGTAGGGCGGCATAGAACATCCTGCATTTAACAGCTTATCATGGCTCCCTGCAATGAGCTGTGTGCAGAACCCACTGCAGGTATCCCCACAGTCAGTTGTGGCCACTTTGAGTGGGCTCAGTCTGTCAAAATGTAGCCAACACACAAACCAAGCGTCCGCTACATTTTTGGCATCCCTGTGTGCCCAAAACTCTGTGGGAGGTTGGCATGGATCCACTCTCTGCTTTTGTGTTCCTGGCTCCCGAACACGAAGTGCCAAGAACACAAAGACACCGGTTTGGTGCTTTGGTCGTTAAGGACCAAAGCACCATCCAGCATCAAGGGGTTAAAGGAGGAGCTCCTGTTAAATAAAGAATAAATAAACAATAACTGGGGCGCTACAAAATAAATAAATATAAACTGTGCAATATAGTATAATATAGTGCATGAAAACACTATTTTTTTTATTTTATTGCACAGTTAATATTTATTTTGTAGTGTTCCAGTTATTGTTTATTTATTGTATCAATTGGTTGCCTATTAATGTGTTTATATTCAAAATTTATAGGGAATAGATTACATTGTGTGAGCAGAATTGCAAGTAAATACATTACATAGATTAAGAGAAAAATGAAGAGAAACTGAAATGGGTCTGTGGTGTGTCCGGTTTAGGTCATCACCTGTGGCTTGATATGCATATAAACTCCTGTGCATGGGTAATGTGCAATTTGCATATCAAGCCACAAGGTGTCACATTGGACATTAAAACATATTTCTCTCATTTTATGCGTTAAATCCTGCTAACGCAAAATATTTCTCAATTTTTATCATGTTTCATTTATGTTTTATTCCCTACATTCACAGTATAAACATTTCTTAGATGTCAAAATCCTTTTAACACATGAACGAGGATCACAATGACTTACTTTTTAAGATCTAGATTTATTAAGAGAATCTAGATGTCTCCTGATGTTTTAGAAACAGTGTTATCTGTTTGTGGGAAAAGGTTGGGTTTTTTGTTCTGTCTTTAAAGGAAAATAATCTATCCCCAACATAAGAATATCAATCAGTGTTTAATTAATTAGTTTACACAATACCTTTACAATAAAAAAAAATACATGTAAATTATACAGGTCAATAAATCCAGTATAGATTGAATCCTCGTCAGTAAAGCATATAAAGACATACCTCACACGTGTCCGCATAATAAACTAATTCCATTATAGAAAATAGAAGCAGGTTAATAAATTGCCTTTCAATCTTTAACTCAGGCAGTGCTCTGGCTTACACATTTAGACAGCGCTCACAGGTGCAGTTGCACAGTTAATTAAAGATATACAATTTAGACGATTTTAAGGCTTCTTGAAAAAAATGAATTTAAACTAGTTTTACATTACAAGAGAGAACATAAAAAGAACAGTTTGTGCAGGAAAAAAAATATGTTATGAAAATTTTAGTTTATCAATTTTGTGTGAGCATACAGTGGATATAAAAAGTCTACACACCCCTGTTGAAATGTCAGGTTTCTGTGCTGTAAAAAAATGAGACAAAGATAAATAATTTCAGAACTTTTTCCATCTTTAATGTGACCTATAAACTGTACAACTCAATTGAAAAACAAACTGAAATCTTTTAGGTAGAGGGAAGAAAAAAATATAAAAATAAAATAATGTGTAACGACCTTCGGTTTATAGACTTTCGGCATTTGTAATGAATGTAATAGTAGTACTATTGGCTTTCACTACATGGAGACAGAGTCTCCATTCATATATTTATGAATCCGTCTCCGTGTAGTGAAAGCCAATAGTAAACGTTCGGTTCAGGGTAAAGGGTACAGGGTCAGGTCAAAGTTTACTCAATGATAAAGAATAGGGGGCGGACCGAACATCGCAATTGTTCGCCCGCCGCGGTGAACACGAACACGCGATGTTCACCGGGAACTATTCGCCGGTGAACTATTCGCGACATCTCTACTTGAGATATCTAACAGGCAACTGCTAGAGAACAGGAAAAGCGATAATTGAATGGTCTACACCAGGCCCGGACTGGCCATCGGGCACACCGGGCAAATGCCCGGTGGGCCGTGGTGGCCATGGGCCGAGGCCAGCAGTGGCCTCTGGGTCCCAGGATCTCCCCTGCCGGTCTATGCAGGGCCGGCACTATCCGAGCGCCGGCCCCGCTGTTTTCCATGAAGGGCCGGTGAGGACATCAAAGATCTCCCTCACCGGCCCACATGCTTTCAAATGGGGCCGCCGGCGGGGGGAGAGAGAGGGAGACTGGAGAGAGGACCCGGCGGAGCTCTAACTTGCAGCTCCACCGGGTTCCTCTCGCGAGATCCGGAGCATTGCCATGGCAACGACCAGATCTCGCGAGAGTGAACTCTAGCCCGCAGGCTAGAGTTCACTCACCACGAGGACCACCAGGGAACCCCGCCTCCCAGTCCCAGGCTAAAGGTAAGAAGGGAGTGATGGGTGTGAGAGTGCTGTGTGTGAGTGCTGTGTGTGAGTGCTGTGTGTGAGAGTGCTGTGTGTGAGTGCTGTGTGTGATGGGTGTGAGAGTGCTGTATAAATGTTAGAATGGATTGTGTGTGTCTGTAGGGGGGGGGGGGTAAATAAACAAATAAAATAATAGGCATTATGTCCCCCCCCCCGGACATAATGCCTGTTATTTTATTTGTTTATTTACCCCCCCCCCTCCTACAGACACACACAATCCATTCTAATATTTATACAGCACTCTCACACCCATCACACACAGCACTCACACACAGCACTCTCACACCCATCACACACAGCACTCTCACACACAGCACTCACACCCATCACACACAGCATTCTCACACAGAGCACTCTCACACCCATCACACACAGCATTCTCACACCCATCACACACAGCACTCACACACAGCACTCTCACACCCATCACACACAGCACTCTCACACACAGCACTCACACCCATCACACACAGCATTCTCACACAGAGCACTCTCACACCCATCACACACAGCATTCTCACACCCATCACACACAGCACTCACACACAGCACTCTCACACCCATCACACACAGCACTCTCACACACAGCACTCACACCCATCACACACAGCATTCTCACACACAGCACTCTCACACCCATCACACACAGCATTCTCACACCCATCACACACAGCCCTCTCACAGCCATCACACACAGCACTTTCACACCCATCACACACAGCATTCTCACACCCATCACACACAGCACTCTCAAACCCATCACACACAACACTCTCACACCCATCACACACAGCATTCTCACACCCATCACACACAGCACTCTCACACCCATCACACACAGCATTCTCACACCCATCACACACAGCACTCTCACACCCATCACACACAACACTCTTACACCCATCACACACAGCATTCTCACACCCATCACACACAGCACTCTCACACACAGCATTCTCACACCCATCACACACTGCACTCTCACACCCATCACACACAACACTCTTACACCCATCACACACAGCACTCTCACACCCATCACACACACATAGCACTCTCACACACAGCACACACAACATTCTCACACACAGCATTCTCACACACAGCACTCTCACACACATCATAGACAGCACTCTTGCACTCTCACACACATCATACACAGCACTCACACACATCACTCTCACACACCGCCCCCTCATCACACCGCACCCCTCACACACACATACTGCACCCCTCACATACACACAGAACCCCCCAACACACTGCACAACAGACATACACAATACTTCCATATATATATATATATATATATATATATATATATATATAAACACACACACACAGCACCCCTCACACACATACTGCATCCCTAAACACATTACATTCCAGACACACACACTAGATCCGTTACCCAACTCTGGATCATCTACACACATACACACGCTAGATCCCTATATACACTCTGAAACCGTTATAAACACACACTCACTAGATCTCCCATACACATTCTGGGTCCTTCAAACACACACTAGACTCATATATATATGTGTATATATACACACACTAGATTCTTTGTAAGCAAACACATACTACACCCCTAAACACACACTACATCTATATATACACACACACACACACTATAGCCTGTATTCACACACTTGCTATATCCCCTATACACACATTCTCTACAGCCCCTAGCCACATATGCATCACATTACACCACAAACACAACACAACTAAAACCGACCTTATTACACAATACCACACCACAATCAGCTCACTCTACACACACGCAATCCCACAAGCAGGCTCCAAACACATGCTCAATACTCTTTCCTGGCATTTTTGTCTCTTGGTATCCATTTATAGAGATACCAGAGACAAGTTGCAGGGAAACACAGTGCAAGCATGTTATTAAATTTGCTTGCACTGTGCAGAACAAATACAGGGCTTTTTTCTCATGCTAGAGCTCTTCAGCAGAGCTCTGCGCATGGTCTGCCCTGGAAGAGCATTAAACCAACATGCTCACTTTGAGAGGGTGCGTGTTTGTCATTGGTGATGACAAAACACACCTCCTCTGCCCCGCCCCCTTCTTAGTGGGCCGCTGTGATAAAAAAATGCCCGGGCCGAATTTTTATCCCAGTCCGGCCCTGGTCTACACACTACAGACCTTCATGCTAAGTTATCATCTTTCCCTTTTAACTAAGTAGATGTTAAATGTCAGGTGTGGGGAAAACATCTAGGGCCACCACTGCATCCTGAACACCGGAGATGGTGGTGCACAGAAGCCTAACAGGACCTCCATGACTGTTCACTGTCACAATGACATAATAAAGACACATGGGTCTATTCACTAAAATCAATGGGAGGCGAAAAAATGAAAGCTATTTTTGAGACTAAGTCAAATTCAGCACCCGAGTTTGACGTAGTCTCAAAAATAGCTTAGATTATTTTGCCTCCTGATAATTTCAGTGGGGAAGATTGAACCTGGGTGCCAAATTTCACATAGTCTTAAAATGAAAGCCAACCTCCAAAGTCTAATTTAATGAATAGACACAATAGAGGCATGCTGGATTATAAAGGCCACAGTGTTTATGAAATCATTGCATCAGTTGTATTATATATTTAACAAATTAACAAATATAACTATATAACCTTATCACTGAATGGGTGACTAACTGAATTTATTCCATAGAAATTATATCATGCAGTCCTTGAGAGTAGCGACACAGGCGTAATATTGATCTTGCCGAGTGGCTATCGACACAACATTCCGGTAGCCACAACACTGTTTTTCATGGTCCCTATCCATTGAGTATCCTGTACTTAGCTACTGTGCTAGTGCCACTCAAGTTAGCTGTACCTTGGACAACAAACTCCTGCACCAATGTCAGATCTGCATTTAGATTAAACTGAAATAGAAAAAGTGCGGGAGGGAAAAAATTCCTTGTGGCAAATTATTCAAAGAGGGATGGCATCATCACACTTGAATTCTGCCAGAGCTGCTATTGAATTTTCAACTACCCCCTCATTATAATGAGGGTTCTTATCTAGTCTTAACCCCTTAACGACAGATGACATGCCAGGCACGTCACAGCAAATCGAGGACTTGCTGACAGGTGACGTGCCTGGCACGTCATGCACTAAATAGAGTAAAGAAAGTGATCAACGGTCGCTTTCTTTACTCTATCAGTGTTGCTACAATGCTTCTATGTAGAGGCATTGTGTAAGTCGAAAAAAAAGTGCAGAGGCGCGCTACGATCACCCCCCGGAGTGACCGTATATGCCATTAAAAAATGGCGGCACCGGCTGCACACACGATCGTTGGCTTCCTAAGCATCTCCGGTGATCCTAACCTTCAGGCTCCCCCAGATCCGATAGTGGTCGCTCTCCTGAGCAACCCCATCGGTCTCAGCAGAAGGGAACGCTGCCTGCATAGGCAGTGATTCCCTTCTACTGGCAAGAGCATCGGAAGTGAATTTATTTCACTTCCGTTGCTCTGGGGGCGCCAATCGATGCTTGCACATCAGATCAGTGAGATCTGTGTGCAGGCATGTATGATAAGTGCTCTGATGAGTACTTATCATACAGTCAAAGGCAATATTTGTAAATATTGCCTTTGACAAGTATTGATCTGCCTCCCTCTCCTCACTAGTTTTAGTAAGGGAGATAGACTGATCAGATAATTTAAAAATATATTTTTTTAATAAAATTAAATATGTTTAACCACTTCCCTGCCATTGATCGCTGTGCACACACTGATCATATACAGCAGCACATTTTTTGCTGCCTGTGCATTTTTTAGGGGTAAATTTTTTTTTACTGTAGTTCATTACAGTATAAAAAAGGCTCTTTTAAGAGCTATTAACCCCTTGCTTGCTGTAGATCACTGCCTAAGCAGCGATCTAACGCAAATGCAGCAATCTTGCTGCAAAAGCATTTTTCCTTTTTTTTTTTTCCTTTTTTATTACACCCATTATAGGTTAATTATACTCACTAGGGGATTACGTTTAACGGAAACATTTTTTTTTTAGCTGTCTGAGCGCATGTATAGCGATCAGTAACAGCTGATCAGTGGCAAAGGCGGTTTGGTGATTGCTCAGATGAGCATCATCATTCAGCTGGTTAGATCAATATTTTCCAATATTTGATCTGACCCATGTAGATCTGCCTCCCTCTCCTCACTTGAGTTTTAGTGAGGGAGACAGACAGAGCTGTATAATCTAAGTTTTTAATTATAATAAATTTAATAAAATTGAGACCCAAAGGCTTATATAAAAGCCGTTTCCAGTGTTTAACCCCTTCCCTGCAATTGATCGTTGTGTACGCAGTGATCTTACACAGCAGCCCATTTTTTGCTGTCTGTGCATTTTTTTAGGGGTTCATTTTATTACTGTGATTTCTTACAGTATATAAAAGGCTCTTTTAAGAGCTATTAACCCCTTTCTTGCTGTATATCACTGCCTAAGCAGCGCATATGGTCACTGCCTAAGCAGTGCATATGGTCACTGCCTAAGAAGCGCATATTGAGCGATCTATTCGCAGAAGGATTCTTTTGCTATCAGCATTTTTTTTTTGTCACACTCGCTATGGATTAATTATACCCACTAGGGGATTACGTGTATTCCTTTTGAAGCTGTCTCAACGAGTGTATAGTGATCAGTAACAGCCGATTAGTGACAAAGGTGGTTTGGTGATTGCTCAGATGAGCATCACCATTCGCCTTGTTAGATCAATATTGGTAAATATTGTTCTGACCCATATGGATCTGCCTCTCTCTCCTCACTTGAGTTTTAGTGAGGGAGAGAGACAGATCTGTATAATATAAGTTTTTAATTGCAATAAATTAAATAAAATGTTAAAAAATTGTGAGACTCAAGGGCTTTTATAAAAGCCATACCCTTTGTATAGTGTACCCTGTGTATTGTATTAACCCCTTCCCTGCCACTGATCACTGCACAGCAGAACATTTTTTCTTGTCTTTGCATTTTCAGGGGGGGGGGGTTAATTTTTTTGTACAGTACTACAAAGGCTCTTATAAAAGCTATTAACCCCTTCCTTGCTCTACATGTCAAAATTCCAAGTTGGAAAATCAAAAAGCTCACCTCTCAAATGTAGCCTTTCAACCCCCCAAAAAGCTGACAAACCTATGCATGTGTGGTATCCCTGTGCTCGGGAGATGTTGCTGAACCCATATTGGGGCATTGTTTGTCAGTGACACATACCGAAATATGTGAATTTGTGTCTAAAGTACAATGTATGTGGGAAAACATACACAATAAAATTACTACCACAAACTTTAACAAAGACTGGTGGTAGAATTGGTGCATGGAAAGTGTTAAAATACCACCATTTGAGATAGCCTAGGGTGTCTTCTTTTACAAAATATGTGCTTTTTTGGGTAAAATGCACTCTCCAGCTTAAAAAAAAAGTCCCAAATGAAAGATGGGCTCAGGCTGACTACATGTCAAAATTCCAAGTTGGAAATGTGCACCTTCAAAATGTGGCCCTTTAGCCCCCAAACAACCCAACAAACCTATGCATGGGTGGTATCCCTGTATTCAAGAGATGTTGTTGAACACATATTGGGTTATTGTTTGGCAGTGACACATACCAAAATCTGTGAATTTATGTCTGAAATACAATGTTTGTGGAAAAAAAACACAAAAAAAATACTACCACAAAATTTGACAAGGCTGGTGGTAGAATTAGTGCATGGAAAGTGTTAAAATACCACTATTTGAAATAGCCTAGGGTGTCTACTTTTAAAAAATGTATGGATTGATGGGGTAAAATACACTGGCGTGTTTTAAATATGTCCCAAATGGGACATGGGTGCAGGCTGTCTGCATGTCAAAATTTCAAGTTGGAAAACCAAAAACTGCACCTCCCAAATTTGGCCTTTAAGCCCCCAAACAACCCAACAAACCTATGCATGTGTGGTATCCCTGTACTCAGGAGATGTTGCTGAATACTTATTGGGGTTTTATTTGGCAGTGACACATACCAAAATCTGTGAATTCATGTCTGAAGAACACTGTTTGTGAAATAAAATAAAAAAATTACTACCACAAACTTTGACGAAGGCTGGTGATAGAATTAGTGCATGGAAAGTGTTAAAATACCACCATTCCAAATAGCCTAGAGTGTCTACTTTAAATATATATATGGGTTGATGGGGTAAAATACACTGGCTGGCTTCAAATATGTTCCAAATGGGACATGGGTGCAGGCTGTCTACATGTCAAAATTACAAGTTGGAAAACCAAAAACTGCACCTCCCACATTTGGCCTTTTAGCCCCCAAACAACCCAACAAACCTATGCATGGGTGGTATCCCTGTACTCAGAAGTAATAGCAGAATCTATTTAGCAGGTTTTTTCATTCGCTTTTGTCGATGAGGAGAAGATGTTTCAAATAAAAGGAAATTTGTGTTTTGTTTTGTTTTTTTACCATATATTTTTTTTATATATATAATATTATACGATATGATCAAAATGATGACATCCAAGGAAAGCCCTTCTTGTCCCGATAAAATTAATATATAATATGTGTGGGTACAGCAAATGACAAAGAAGAAAATTAAAGCTAAACACAAACAGCGTAGAAATGTTAAAATAGCCATTGTCCAGAATGGACAAAAATGTTTCAAAGGCTCTGTCCTTAAGGGGTTAAATAACCTAAACTGGGAGCTCTGTATGTCATTTCTATTTCATACCCCATAAATCAGCCATTTTATGATTGCTTATTACCAGGGCTTTTCTAGCATGTGCAGTAGGTACACTTACCTTGGGGGAGAACTACTGAAAGCTCTGTTGAGTGTAAACCATGCCTTAAACAGAGCAACAATCTTACTTTCATTTCAATAGTGTTTCCAAGTATTATAAACATATCTCCAGAGGCGTCACTAGGGTTGGTGTCACCCGGTGCGGTAACTCATGGTGTCACCCCCCTGGATTTCCTCCAATACCATGCCAAACAGATTCCTTAGTAATGCCAGTCAGATTTCACATTAAATATGCCACACACAGGAGCCCCACAAATTATGTCACACGCAGGAGCCCTTTAACTATGCCACATACAGGAGCCCCATAACTATGACACACAAGAGCCCCATAAATTATGCCACACCAAAGCACCATAAATGATGCCTCACCTTGGAGCCCAATTAATTATGCCACACACAGGCGCCCCTTAATTATGCCACACACAAGTGCCCCTTAATTATGCCACACACAAGTTCCCCATAATTATGCCACACACAAGTGCTCCATAATTATGCCACACATGGGGCCCAATAAATATGCCACACATGGGACAGCCATTAATTATGCAACACACAGGAGCCCCACAAGGTGACAATTGTACAATTCGAAAACAATACATATCTATAAACACAGACATCTCTCTATAACTAGTTGCATTTATACTTATTTGAATTATTTAATATTCTATTTAATAAAAATGTTATTGAAAAATTGCATTCCTTTTTTTTTTTTTCTTTCTTCCTCTGCAACCACATTGCACCTAAAGGACTTAACACAGCACCATACAGTACCCACAGAACTTGCCATGCACCTATAGTGCCCCACAGAACTAACCAGTGTCACTTTCCACATAGTACATGTTATTTTGCCCCACAGACCATGCCACAGCATCACTTTGCCAATTAAAATATGTCAGTATTTACCCTTATATGCCAGGATTTATCCATTCAATGTGCCAGGATTATTTTGCCACTCAATATGCCAGGATTATTTAGCCACTCAATGTGTCAGGATTTATCCATTCAATATGCCAGGATTTTGCCCCCCAATATGGAATTTAATATGGCAGGATTGTGCCCCAAAATATGCCATTTAATATGCCAGGATTTTGCTCTCAATATGCCAGGATTTTGCCCCCCAATATGTCAGGATTTTGCCCCCCATATGCCATTTAATATGCCAGGATTTTGCCCTCAATATGCCAGGATTTTGCCCCCAATATGTCATTTAATATGCCAGGATTTTGCCCCCAGTATGCCATTTAAGATGCCAGGATATTGCCAATTAATATGCCAGGATAATGCCACTCAGTCTGCTCGTTATTCCACCCTCCTCCCCCCATTCCCCAGACCCCAGTACTTACCTCCTTGCTGCTGTCTCCCGGTGCAGGTCCGTGGCTGTGAGGGAAACGTTGTGCGCTCTCCTCCAGCCACGCAGATAAATAAAGTTTGTTTAAAAAAAAGTTTGAACAAACTTTATTGATCCGCACGGCTGGAGGGGAGCGAACAACGCTTCCCTCACAGCTACGGACCTGCTCTGGGAGACGGCAGCAACGAGGTAAGTTTTTGATTTTTTTTTTTTTAATGCAGTAGGTGCCGGCAGCACGGGTGTCACCCCCGCTGGGGGTGTCACCCGGTGTGCCCCCCCCTTGTGACGCCACTGCATATCTCCATAACATAGCCAAGTTTAAACCACATTGTTCTATTTTGCAAGTTACTAGAATCTTTATTTGGAAAAATGTTTTTTTCTCTACATCTCCTGGTGTGGTTTATATTCCAAATTTTCATAAGGTGTGAAAGAATAAGAAATGCCCCTATCAATTCTCACATACAGTATACACATGAATAAGTAGCAGGTGCTTAAAGCAGCATGATGCTACAAATTAAAAAGATTGTTCACAATTACAAATGATAATGAAACTGTTCTCAGTGTTGTTTATACTTAATAATATTCCACTCTAGTTGTGACCCGTGGAGATAATTAGTAAATTTGTCCTGTATCCTTTTGCATAATTCATTACAATCGTTACATCCTTGATTGTCAGGATGCAGATGTACAAACTGCTAATTTTTTTTGTTTGTTTGTACTATTGTCTTTCAGTGCTGAAAAGGGAAATTCATGAAGAAGTGGGTGTGTCAGCTAGCCTAATTGTGTCAATTTGCAAAATCTCTCAACCTTGCCTTTTCCAAATTATTTCATTTATTTCTATTTGACTCAATGTACTGTATATGTTTGGTGATTGCTTTACAAGAGTCTAGCTAAAAATCTTACATTAAGAAGATAGACTGCAGCTAAAACACACTGTTATATAAAAAGATACTTTTGTACACTTTTAGATGCCTCTTTGTTAACACTGGTTGTAGTACCACTTTAACAGATCACTACACATTAAAAAGAATACATAAAATGAATTGTCACAGAACTGCAAAACCTTAAAATATAAAACACTGAAATACTTGTTATAATAGATACTTGCTAAATCCTATTTTTTTCTAAGGCTAATAGTATTATTATGATCATAATAACTGATTTCATAGAATTCTACATAAATACCTGACATGTAGCCTAAGGCGTCATTTTATATTTTAAGAGGGATTCAATATAACCCTTGAAGCTGTAGCTGATTAACCAATTTATGAAGCAATTTTCCATGCTAACATGTCCCAGTTATGTCATGCTCCTGCCTTGGGACATTTGGAATTAGTAGAGGATTGATCAAACCGTTTAAACTATGTATGTGTTTATGTGATTTTTATGTATGCACTCAGATATTTTGTCAGGTAGCTATAGTAAGCTTAGTAGTTGATTATACCTCCATAAATGGTGATCAAAAAATAAATGGGCTATAAAATTTTATGGAGCTTTATTTAAAGGCTGGGTTGTTCATGTTGTTTATATTTTATATATGTGGCTTATGTTGAAGAAAGTAGTTAGGTCATCTTAGAAGTGTACTATCCTTATCTACAAAGAAGCTAAACAAAAGCAATAGAGAAACATGCTAGGCAGAACACGTGTTCATACCTGCCAAGTGTCCCTCTTTAGGAGCTACAGTGACTGTGTTTGAACCAAAACCCCTCTGTCTTTCTTTCCTCTTCTGTTGTCCCTATTTTATGGGAGCTTGCAATGTTTGCTGTGTATCACAAAGTTCCATAGTAATACAACTCACAATATAGAGCTTTATTCATTAAAGAGGAAATTGCAGGAAATTTCAACCTAAGGACAAAGTAGCCATGTTGGAAACATTCTCAAATTCAGCTATTTCTGCTACTTAAGGCCAAAGTAGCCCAGTTTCTGTAGATGAATTTTTTTTGAAATTATTTTGTTAATGGCCGAGAGAGTGTCCCTTCAATATCTTATTGATAAAACAGAAGTTCAATTTTGAAAAGATGTCAGAAATTCAAAAATGTTTAATTAGTATGTGATTGAGTCTTTAAAATAGAAAGTAGAATTAAACAACATAATGTACACTGGATCAACTGTATATAACATATCTATAACACTAACATTCAACAGAAAACAAAAACTTATACAAGCTTTTTTTTACAATGTACATACACTGGTCAGTCATAACATTATGACCACAACAATATTATTGTGTAGGTCTCCTTTTGATGCCAAAACAGCCCTTGGGTCAAGGCATGGACTCCACTAGATCTCTGAAGGTGTGTGTTGGTATCTGGCACCAAGATAGCCGGCAGATCCTTTAAGTCCTGTAAGTTACGAGGTGGGGCCTCCATGGTTCAGACTTGTTTGTCCAGCAAATCACACAGATGCTAAATTGGATTGAGATCTGTGGAATTTGGAGGCCAAGTCAACACCTTGAACTCATTATTACGTTCCACAAACCATTCCTGAACCATTTTTATTTTGTGGCAGTGCGCAGGTGGTGTGTCTCAAAGTAACATCCACATGAATAGCAGGACCCAAGGCTTCCCACCCGAAAATTGCCCACAGTATCACACTGTCTCTGCCGGCTTGACACCTGTCAGAGGTCATAATGTTATGGCTGTTCAGTGTATGTTAGGCTTGATAATGCATTGTATCCCTATCTAGATCTAGAATACTATTCCTGCTCTACAAATCACCCATACTGAATAAAACAGTAAACATACATACCTTCCAACAACTTCAGATTTGGCATCAGTTCTAACTTGATAAATATGAACCTTATATTTTATTTGTTAAAAATGTTTTTTTATCATTTCTGCATGGTGATGTTAAAATGTCAAGGAACCAATATGTGTGCTTTAAAATAATACATTACCTAATGCTTACAGGTTTGCATACTAATCATATTATATTTTACATACATTAACGATAGCTAAATAGTATTCCGTAATCCTATTTTCCAATAATAATATAATAGGTCAAAACACTTTGTCGTCATCTTTATTTTACCAAGTGTTAAAGTATAAATCACCTTTATTTGTCCTTGATTTTAAAAAAAAATATCAAGTGCATTATAATATGCTCAATTGTTAAATACCTTTATGTAAACTGCCATGTGTTGACAATACAGCACATTCATAAGGCTTATTTTTCCCTCTTTGTCCTGTCATTTACTCCTGCAACAATGAAGAATATTTTGATATTCCCAGTAGATTCCCTTCATTTGCATATCAATGTAATTGTGTGTATTTGTGCATTGTTATTTTAGTCAATCAAAATGGTCATAGCTATTAAAATTAATTTGTAGAGGACACAGATTTGTTTCACTTTAGTCGGGAAGTGTTAAATCAGTATGCCCCTGGTAGATTCAATGCAGCTGGTGCTTCTGCAATTATTCAAATATATATATATATATATATATATATATATATATATATATATATATATATATATATATATATATATAAAATAAGATTTCTGTCCAAAGCTTCATATTATTTAGTTTTCCAAATGTGGTTTACACTTTAACTAGAGATGGCTTGACCAATGCTCTTATTGAGTACCAAGGACAAAAATGGGGCAATTTAACACATTTCTCAGAATATGGTATTTTATTTCAAGGGTCTATACCTGTTTTACAGATGTTATTGCTCTAACATGTTATATTTTAACTTGCTTTCCTACTTTTTTTTTTCACTTTCATAGCTTATTATTATCAGTGGAATTGTGTAATCATGAACACTAACAAAATCACAGCACTTCGGGTTAAATATTTCCAAATTTATTTCAGATACATTGTTATACAACAAGTGAGTTATGGCATGAAACTGTTCAAACCACAAATGGTTGTGGACTGATGTTACCATTTGCAGCGCTAGGCATTCTGCTGTTAGTGTATATAGTGACCATTTTGTTGGATGCCGAAGACATATTCTGGTAAATATATGAATTAAATATTTATACTATAATGAAGCTGAACTTGTTATTCATGAAATTTGTGAATGTCAGGTTTACTGTAAAAAAAATAACAAATATCAACTCAACACAGTTTTTAGACAGTTGATAAATAAAGTATATTAATCTTGTTTTATAAATATTTTATTCATTTAGTATACATATATAAACAAACATCAGTGCTCACAAGCAGCACTTAAGTAAACATACATAATGCAATCATAAATATTTAATTCTAACTAACATACATCAAATAAAGGTTGAGTACCCTTAGCTGAAATGCTTTCGGATAACGGATACTTCTGGTTAGTGGATAGTTTCGGTAGCACCAGCTTGCTCACATTGGATTTAGGCAATGCAGAACATTTATAGGACTGGAGCTGCTGAAATGATGCCACAATCAGCTGCTAAAAACACAATAGTCCCTCCCTCCTCTCAAGGCACTGCTGGAATTACATTTTTAATGAGAACTCACTTTAAACCTACGGCACCCGACAGGCTAAAACAGAGGTGCTTCATAACAAGTAGGACATTGTGCTGCCTGGGGCGAAAAAACTAAATGCTGCCCCCCTCCCCCCCCAAAAAAAAAATCCCACAGTCATGATAATTTAATCTAAAATGAAACTGATCAGGAAGTGATAATTTAATACAAGAGCACCTTTCTATGTGCAAAATGATATGGCGCGAGTATTGGCAGGCTATGATTGAAATATGTACCCTAACTGTTTGAGCATTTAAACTTAATGTACAATATTTGAGTCATGTTATAGGTCAGGGGTCAAATATTATGTTTTGGGACATTGCACAGCCTATTTTCATAATAATGTTTGTTTTACCATTTATTTATTTTCACCTTGTGGGTGAGCTCTTAGAAAAAAATATGTTATTTTGATATGCCCACTAAAGCACTTCTTATATACAAAAAAATAAATACAAAGAGCTCACCCATATGGTCAAAAGAGAGTAATGGTAAAACATTATTATGATTATACCCTGTGCAATATCTTAAAAACCTAATGTGACCAGTTACAGATATGGTCAGTGTTAGAGAAGTTAACCCCTGGATTGCTTGACATATATAGGCAGTGTCAGATGAGTTAACCCCTGGAGGGCTAGACAGATCTAGGCAGTGTCAAAGGAGTTAACCCCTTGGTGGCTAGACAGATCTAGGCAGTGTCAAAGGCATTAACCCCTTGGGTGGCTAGACAGAGGCAGTGTCAGAGGATTTAACCCCTTGGGTGGCTAGACAGATATAGGCAGTGTCACATAATTTAACCCCGTTATCCACACACTCCTTCACACACATATACACACACTTACTCACACTGACACACACACTGGCAGACACACACTCTCACTCACACTGACTTACACACACTCACACTGACATACACCCACACTCTCTGACACTGACATACACACACTCTCACTCTCTCACACTGATATACACACATTCTTACTCACACTGACATACACACAATTTCACTCACACTGACATACACACACTCACATACACACTCACAATGACATACACTATCTCTCAACACATACTGACATACACACACTCACTCACACTGACATACACACACTCTCACTCACATACACACCCTCTCACTTACACACAGTCACACACTGACATACACACTCTCACTTACACTGACATACACACACACTCACTCCCACTGACCTACACACTCACTCACACTGACAGTTTTTAACTTACCTGCTGCAGGCATCTCTGTGCTTTGAGCTCCTTGTGAAGGAGGGGCTTAGCCAATCACGAGAGGCTTCTGAACTCTCAGCCAATAAGGAGAGTTGAGAGGTCTCACCTGATTGGCTGAGACCTCTTTCAAGCTCCACTTTCTATCAAGCTCCCCAGTCTGCCCCATTAAATGGCCGGCCCTGATAACAAGGCTCCAAGAAGGTGAGTATCTCTTATCTAAACTGACGCTTATCCCCCAAAAATGTTTTAGGATGTTGGGTTATTTCGGATAATGGCTCTTCGGATAAGGGATACTCAACCTGTAGTGTAATCAATTTCATAGTACCCAATATACAACACATTTACATAACATATCATAGAGAGATCTACATAAAAAGAAAAAGTTAGGGCCTTATCTGACATCAAAGCGACAAAGCTAAAAAGACTCATTAGGATTTGGACTATATCTATATTCAGATAATTCAAATTATTAAAATGTCATTACATATTTTTTCTATGTCAAAATTGCACCGATGGGTTACATTGGCTAATCAAGTCATAAACAAGAACCACGGGTTCCAAATTTTGCTATATAAATTAACATATTCATATAAATAACCTTTTCCATAAAGCCCTGATAGTTTATTTGGCAACTGATTTCCATAAGACCAGGGGCCTCTTTCTGCCTCTATCTAGAAATACAAAGCTTAGTGGCCATCAGCATATTGACCATCAGATATCTCGATGGTCTAGGTAAATTGGGAAGGTCAAGGTGAAAATAGGTATCTTTCAGGTATTAAAAACTCAATTCCGAAATTTAGGTCTGCAAATAAATTAAGGATTCCTTTTCTGGGTCTAGAACACTTCGGCGCCGCATCTTCATCGCTGACAGTTCAGCGCAGCAGTTAGAACGCTGAACTGTAAGTTCTTACAAATGTAAAAGTAAAACGAAAATAACCCCCCCTAATAAATGATTCCCAAACCCCAATACTAAAATTAACCCCAATACTAAAATTAACCCCCTAAACCCTAATACTAACCCTAATACTAACACCCGAACCCTAATACTAACCCCCTAAACCCTAATACTAACCCCCGACCCCTAATACTAAAATTAACCCCCTAAACACTAATACTAACCCTAATACTAACACCCGAAACCTAATACTAACCCCCTAAACCCTAATACTAAAATTAACCCCGAACCCTAATACTAACATTAACCCCCTAAACCCTAATTCTAACCCCCTAAACCCTAATTCTAACCACCCTTACTAAAATAAACTAAAATAGCTAAAATACTTACCTTTAGCGATGAAATGTCCCGCAATGAAATCTCCAGCGCCGAGCTGTCTTGAGGTGCAGAGTCGGTGGTGAAGTGGCTGCGCGGAAGAAGCCGCGATGAAGTGTCCCATCCCCTCCTTTGCTAACCATATTTAATTTGCAGCAGTACCAACATCTATGTTTAGAGTTGCAGGTTCCTTATGACATCTCCAGCAAAAGCTAGAGGGTGATCGCTGAAATTCACAAAATCTAGTGGGAACCAGATATCACCTATGCAGGACTTTCAGGAAAGCCTCTTGTATGCAGTAACCTGATTCTCTATTTGAACTAAAGTTCAAGTGGAAAAACCCCCCCGAAAGTCCTTTTCCCGCTGGATCGTAGTTTCTATTTTCTTGTCTTCCTGTTTGCTATCATAAAGAATATTGCCTATTTTTGGTGTAATAATAATTGACCCCCATATAATATCTTATCCAATGTAAATTCATCTTTAAGTCATCGAGAAAATATCATATACTGGATGCATACACAAGGAAATCCTAATTAGGTGGCTATATTCAAATGAATGACACACATTTTTAAAATTATTTTTTTAGCACTCATTGTAGGAGACCACTTTCACGGAGGTTCACTACTGTAATAGAATCCATGAAAGGTCTAAGTTACTTAGGAGACATTACTAAGATAGTAATGGCTTGCAAATGCATAAACTAAAGAGAGAAAAGTGTCCTAAAATGTGTGCATTATCTCTTTGCAATAGTAAGTATAGAGGACATTTAAGGAAGTTTGAGAGTTTTCATCAGTTCCAGCCAGAGCCAATTCACTGATGAATTGTTCAGATTGTTCAGGTATAAACCAAAAAATATTGTTCAGTTGGATGGTTTTTTTTTTTTTTAACCATCTTTGGTTACTTAAACATTACTTCTGTAATGTAAAAAGAAAATTACCTTAAAGTTGATTGGCTAATTTAACTGTTCATTAGTATTAAGAAGGCCTCTTGTGACAATATATTTACATAATGGACTGCATTAAAAGTACTTTAAAGTATGCACCCAGTACAATTCTATTACTCCCCACAGCCTTCTAAACAGTTAATCTAGTACTTACAAACTTTGTGAAGCATAAAATGGATGCAATTGCATGTACTCACGGGAAGAGTACCATTATTTTGATCCACTAAGTATGGATACCTGCAGATTTTGTGGATGTTCACGAATATGGAGTTGCCCCACAATTAGATTTTGATCACATTTACAGCTCATAAGTTTAAGTATTGTCCTTCCTGAGTAATTCTAATGAAAGTTCATCTAAAGTGTAGGAGCATGTGTAGTTTAGCTATTCATTTCTCTTTGCAGGTTTAATGTAATCGGTTGGATAATTTGGTTACACAAATAAAATATTATTTTATGTTATCATTATGATATGTTATGTGTGTTAACAATATGTTGATTAGTATTCATTAACCTGAAGCCCAACATGCAGGGCAGGGCTGTGTGTGGTTTCAGCCAGTTGTGTGTGTTGTGATGTAACACATGGAGATAAACAGGACTGTTGCTATGGTGTAAATGTGTAGTCACAATCATCAATTGTGTATACATTAAAGCTTTGAGGTGCACTTCAAGTAGACTGGCATTTGATCTCTGAGGCATCTATCAATGCAAGTTATTGTGAGATAAATACTGGGTTATGGCAGAAGGAATTTCATGGAAGGGCCAGGTACAGTAAATGAGTCTTTTTAATTAAAATATGCTTTTAATAACTTGATGTACCTGCCATGTTTGGCCTGAGTGGAGACAAGCTGCCACAGATTTTCCATACATAGAAGCTACTAAACTTTACAGCTTAAGGTTTTGGCCTTGGTGTTAAGCGATTACCATACACTGTAGTTAACCTCTAATGGTTTGTGTGCAAAACCTTTTAGTTATGCCATGTGAAATCAGTAGGCCTCAGGTAAATTCAGGGCAGCTGGTGTTTCTGTAATTATTCAGACTATATATAGAGTGACTGAAAGAATTACTTGCCATCCCAAGCATCATATTTCTTAGTTTTCCAACACATGTAAATTAACTTTCATTACTTGAGATGGCTTGATCAACGTTTTTATTATCTTGTTTTTATTCCCTTGTACAGACTCATTTATGTCATATCAATTAAACTCTATTTTGGTAATGAATTAAAGCCCTATGATAATATTCATAGAGAATGAGAGTATCTGTACTCATGTGAGAGTTGCAGCGGTTACCACACCTCCCACCACATGTGTAGCTAGAAGCAGCTTCAGAGGAACTAAGTTCCCTGACAGAACGCTGCACATCATGTAGGGTGCGCATAATCACTCCTCTACCCTGCGGTAACAAAATAATTAATAAATAAATCTGTGTGACTGTGTGTGTAAGTGACACTCTCTGTGTGTGTATGCCTGTGTGTGCATGTAAGTGTGACTCTGAGTGTGTGTGTGTAAGTGTGACTCTCTGTGTATGTGTAAGTGTGACTCTCTGTGTGTGTGTTAAGTGTAACTCTCTCTCTCTGTGTGTATGTAAGTGTATATCTGTCTGTATGTGTAAGTGTGACTCATTGTGTTTGTGTGTAAGTGTGACTTTTAATTTATTGTAAATACTTATATAAAGAGGAAAAAATAATATTATTACTTCAGATAAATGATATCCTTAAATATGTGTTTGTGTCTGTCTGTGTGTGTTAGTCTGACTCTGTGTAAGTCTGACTCTGTGTTTAAGTGTGACTTTGTATGTATGTGTCCAAGTATCACAGAAATCTGTGTGGGTAAGTGTGTCTGTCTGTGTGTCTCTGTGTGACTCTGTGTGTGTATTTGCTTGTGGCTGCGTATGTATGTGTTATATTGCTGTAGAGTCTGTGATTCACTCCCATACTGCATGTGTGTGTGTGTGTGTGTATATCATTTTTTATCAGTGACAAATGAAGGTGGCCCACGCACACATACATTTCTGGTGAAGTGGCCCACTGCAAAACAAACTTGGCGACCACTATCCTGGTTGATTTGAGAATATCCCGACAGGTTACTCCATAATTCCCACTTGATCTGCATTCCTGAGGACATCTCCTTCTGTTTTCCAGAATGAAGGAGAGCTGTGCATGTAATTTGTTTCAATTAGCTCACTAAGATTAAAAGCAAGGATTGCGCTAGTATCTTTTAAAGTAACTTCACCGTTATCCAACAAAGTAGAACAGTAATTGCTCTATTAAACTGTCAAAAAGCACACAAAAGGTTTTAGAAAGACAGTGGTGTGTCAACAAATCCTTGCTCTCCTAAAGCTATTTATACCATCAGAGCACCTACCAGATGGTTATTTTTAAAGTTTGGAGGAAGTGTTTACTGTATAATAATCACTTAAGTGTACTTTATGCTTTGTGGGTACAATAACTCCTTCCAGGCAGAAAATAAAATCTTTTTTTTTTCTGACAACACAGCTAGAAAAATAAACCTAATAATTTCTTCCTGGTGATGAAACTCACTGAACAAGAATGCAAGGCCCCAGAGATATGTGGCATTTACACACTTTCCCTACTGCCTGTGTCTCAGATTGAAAGTTTAGATATCCCTGTCACTGGTCTGGCATATACATCAATAATGACAAATAAGTGCATCTGATAATGAAAAGAACAAGTAAAAGGTAGATATAAGAACACAGTGAACATTCTAGGAATATTTGTAATACTTCCTGAGATATGATGAACTGCATAGATAACTGTGAGATAACAATGGTAGAGTCCTGATACACATTACTATGAGAAATATATTAATATAAAAAAAAATGGGTAGAATGCACAAGAGGTAAAAGTACACAGTTAATTTATTAGATCTAAAGTACAGTTATATTGTGACGTGGTAGCAACTATTGTGAATTAAGTGAACTATTGTGAAAGTAAGTTAACAGATTTACAACTTATTATATTATATCGATTATTTGTAAATTACTTATATGACTAAATAAGAATAATTACAACAGGTCTAACTGAAAGTGTTTTTTGTAGACCTATCCCTCTGTTTGTAAGAATTACCCTGAGATTTGCACTTTGGGACTTTATGTTATCATGCACACATTTCTTATCAATTATAGTGACACATTTAAATCATATAGGTCTATTCACTAGAAATTTACTTTGGAGGTCAACTTTCATTTAAAGACTAAGTTAAATTCAGCACACGAGTCTGACTTAGAAAAAAAAAAATCTTCCCCATTGAAAGTAATGGGCGGCAAAATGATCAAAGCCATTTTTGAGACTAAGGCAAATTCGACAAAATGAAAGTCGATATCCAAAGTCGAATTTAGTGAATAGACTAATAGAGTCACATTTCTTTATACATGGAGCCATAGATGTGAGCATACAGTACTTACCACGGAAACCAATGGGATGCCTCTGCTTTCTGCTCCACTGTAAAGTGTAGTTCACCACTACATTAAAAGGATAGCACTCAATAAACTCTTTATATCTAGGAAGTCCTCCTGAGACTGACAGAAGAGGTCTGCCATATGAGCTTTCAATGTATTTGAGAGTTTTTGTGAAGCACGATTTTGAATATTTATTGCATGTACACTTGTTGCTAACCAACATCATTGTCTTGTGACATCACTAGGAGCCATATTTTGTCCACCTGAATTTCACAGATAGCAGAGGCTTGCACTTGAATTATACATGTAAGGGAAAACGTTTAAAATAAATGTCTAGAGTCTCTAAAGTCTCTAATGGCAACATGAAGAGTAAAGAATAAAAGAAATATGACAACAGGCCTCCAGACAAATGCATAAATAAAAATAATTTCAGATTGTCTAAAAAAAATAAAAAAAATAATATCTTTTACAAATTTGGATTAGGGCACATAATTACAGGTAACTATTTTTCTTATTGAATTGCATTGCACAGGGAACCGTCATAAGCTGCACAACAGACACATTCACAAGCAAGTCCACATACAAGTCAAAAGTCATTTGACTCATTACTAGAGTTGTTCTTAGGGGCATTTTGGAGGTCTAAACTATTTATGTGCTTTTGTAGCTGCCTGTTTGAAACACTTTATTTAGAAATGTTTTGCAACATTTTTATATAATACTATATCGCAATGCAACCAGTTCAAAATATTTTCATGGTAAAAAAATGTTTAGGCAATCTAGTGTGAGTAATTGCCACCTTTCCTAGAATATTTAACTATTTTAAACGTTGATGTGACACTGTGATACGGGAACACGAATAAAATAATGTGCCGTAAGATTCGTACATTATTAATGTTTCTCTAGGTCTAAATTGGAAACCTGCAACTCTACCTCAAGGGGGTAATTAATTTGACAAACTAAGGTTTGATTAAAATGGAATGAAATCTCTGACATATAGTCTATTTATCAGATATTATGATATTAAGCTGTCTCATGACTACAGTGCCTTAATTAAGACTTATGCTTCTTCTATGTCGCTTTCTTACTTTTTGTTTTATTTTAGAACCATATTGTCACAAGCATATGGAGTTGATCAGAAGGGCACTTACTATGGGGAAATTATCATGTCATAATGCAAACTCATTATTTGGAACCACAATCATATACAAACTAGCCAATACAAGGTCATTATTTAATTGGCATCTATGCCATTATTATTTGAATAAGTCATGAATATTTAAACGGCATGGTAACATTAACTCAGTAAGATACCAAGTTTCACGGAGTGATTCAATTTGCAAATTAGCTTTTAATTGTTGATTGCTCTTGTCAATAAACTGATCGAACAATTAATTAATGAAGACAAGTAACACAATATGCTAATAAAACTGTTAAAGAAAATTTAATGAATGGTGTTAGGCAATGAGACATCATACACAGAGCACTTGATTTGAAGCATAAAGTATTTGGAAAGGCAGGATATTTTTTACAGAAACTACTAATAAATACATTTTCCTTTTATCCATTTTTAGTGAAGAAACTCTTACTGCATTAGTGAGTTACTGAGACATGTCAAAGAGGGCTCAATAAGGTACTTTATTTGTATTCTTTCATTAAAGCACTTCTATGGAAAATGCATAAACAATGCTTATGTTCAATTAAAAATAACTTAATATTTTGCAAAC
The DNA here is from genome assembly GCA_036172795.1 of Pelodytes ibericus. NCBI lineage: Eukaryota > Metazoa > Chordata > Amphibia > Anura > Pelodytidae > Pelodytes > Pelodytes ibericus. The sequence continues at coordinate 83,481,660 of CM069863.1, read as the reverse complement.
CTTTTGTCCTTTAAATTATACCTGGTAAACGTAATAAGTCTAATAAGTCTAAACAAATCTTCCACATTCAGATGCAGGTGTTTGGTTTTCTTTAAGACTGGTACAATATTGAGCCTAAAAACCTTTTCTCCATTTTATTTAATAGGGTTCAACTTGCCTGAACGGTATACGACTTGATTAACTTGGAGAATGCTAAATGTTCTGAAATGACCATAATGATTTCACATGAACAAAGACAGTAAATAGCTTATTGTTCACAAAAGTTAACAAATCCAATTGTTTTATTACATATAATATAATCTGCACAAAATAAATAAAACAGCCTGTGGATCCTTTAGTTTATGCATCCATCTCAAACAATTAAGCAGCATATTAGCATTACCATTTTATCTGTAGAGCAGCAGTATATTCTGAATCTCTAGGTAGTTGTGAGGAGAGTTATACTGGATGAAGACCAAAAATGCAGGATGGTACAATACAGATATTTTTATTGACAGGGGTTAAATGCAGGAACTTGCAACAGTTGTAGTCCACACTGACAGGGGTTAAATGCAGGAACTTGCAGCAGTTGTAATCCACACTGACAGAGGTTAAATGCAGGAACTTGCAGCAGTTGTAATCCACACTGACAATAAGCAAAACGAAAACAGTCCAAGATCAGGGGCAATAGAGAAGTAGCAAAACGAGAGACAAGCCGGGGTCAGGTTACCAGAGAATCAGAATAACGAGAAACAGTCCAGGTATCAAGGGGCACAGGCAGGCAGAAGGGTAGTCAGGAAATCCAGGTTCAGTAACAATCAATAATGAGGAAACGCTAGGCTATCGAATACACGAGAATCACCAAGCACTGTTTGCTTAGTGATTCTGGCTTTTAAATCTTCCGCGCCTCGCGGGTACGCGACGTGCGTGACGTCATCGGGCGCGCGCCTCCATGGAGACAGGTCACGTGATGACGTGGACGCGCTGGCAAGCGCGTGTGACGGATCTCGGCTGGGAGAGAGGTTGTACTCAGGGGAGCTGCTGCGGGGAAGAACCTGACAGTAGTATAGTACATAAATACATAAGTAGTAAGGTGCAAGAAATTTAGAGGCTGGAAGAGGAAAGACTGCTTGATATAGGGTTGCCCGAATATAAAGCTACATTAGGGGTGGGTAGATGCTTGTACTTATAGAAATTAGAGTAAGTCAGGGTAATTAGTAGACGTGCATTCGTTTTCAGACGAATGCATTTTCGTTCATTCGTTTGAAAAACGAATAACGAAAATGCTAAGCTAACGAAATCCGAATGAACGAATGGTTAATAAACGAAAATCATTTGTTCATTCGTCCATTCGTAGTACTATTAGCATTCAATAAGCTGAAATAGAGTCGGTTTATAGAATACAATAGCATAGTACACTACATTCCATAAACCGACATAATGAATGACTTTCGGTTTATGGAATGCATGTAAGTCTATTGGCATTCTATAAACCGACTCTATTTCTGTTTATAGTAATGCCAATACTATAGCACGAATGGACGAATGATTTTCGTTTATATTAAACCATTCGTTCAACTTCTTAGCTTTCTATAAACCGAAACAGAGTCCCCATTCATAAATTTTTATGAATGGGAACTCTAGTTCGGTTTATAGAAAGCCCATAGTATTACATGTAATCCATAAGCCGAAAGTCTATAAACCGAACGTTCGGTTTATAGACTTTCGGCTTATGGAATACATGTAATCCTATTGCTATTCTATAAACCGAACGTTCGGTTTATAGAATAGCAAAAGGATTATGTGTATTCCATAAGCCAAAAGTCTATAAACCGTACGTTCGGTTTATAGACTTTCGGCATTTGTAATGCATGTAATAGTACTATTGGCTTTCACTACACAGAGACAGAGTCTCCATTCATAAATTTATGAATGGAGACTCTGTCTCTGTGTAGTGAAAGCCAATAGTACTATTACATTCATTACAAATGCCGAAAGTCTATAAACCGAACGTTCGGTTTATAGACTTTCGGCTTATGGAATACATATAATCCTATTGCTATTCTATAAACCGAACGTTCGGATTATAGAATAGCAATAGGATTACATGTATTCCATAAGCCGAAAGTCTATAAAGCGAACGTTCGATTTATAGACTTTCGGCTTATAGAAAACGTATAGTATAATTCTTATGAATGGGTTCATAGAAAGGCACTACTACTAGACGTTTTCTATAAGCCGAAAGTCTATAAACCGAAGGTCGTTCAGTTTATAGACTTTCGGTTTATAGAATACATAGAATTACATGTAATTCTATGTATTCTATAAACCGAAAGTCTATAAACCGGCTTATATAAGAATTATGAATGGGTTCATAGAAAGGCAATACTACTATACGTTTTCTATAAGCCGAAAGTCTATAAACCGAAGGTCGTACGGTTTATAGACTTTCGGTTCATAGAATACATAGAATTACATGTAATTCTATGTATTCTATAAACCGAAAATCTATAAACCGAACGACATTCGGTTTATAGACTTTCGGATTATAGAAAACAAGTAGTACTATTGCCTTTCTATGAACCGAACGAGAGCCCCATTCATAATAATTTCTTATGAATGGGGCTCTCGTTCGGTTTATAGAAAGCCAATAGTATTACACGTATTCTATAAAACGAACGAATAAAACGAAACGAAAATAATGAACGAATTTCGTCTGAAACGAATGCAGTAATAAACGAAATTAGTTTTAGACGAAATAAATAACATTTTCGTCCGAATGGACGAAAACTAAACGAAAATGTTAGTTTTGCACGTCTAGTAATTAGTTATGTGTGGAAATAATTTCAAAATGAAATTTAATATTGGGGCAATCAGTTGAGAAGAGTGATATATCAATGTGTCGGCAGGGGGTGTTACGGGAGCAGACGCTGGCGGAATAGCTCCATCTCCGCAAGTCATGAGTAATGTAACCTCACAGTTGCAGAAGAAAAATACTTGGAAATTGGTAAAAACAAAAAAAAATTCTGATCCTGCTGTAGACAACTCGGTCATCTGAATCTGGAAATGGTGCCAGAAGATCACAAGGCTGAAACAAGCCAAGGTAGAGAGAATGAGTCAAATCTCTCTCATTCCACTTCAGAAGGAGAAATTATGCTGGAGAACTATGCTACACAACACAATATAAAACTAGAAAGGATATTTGTATGTATAAAATCTGTAGGTAATTAACAGAAAATCTGGATTGCTCCTTTTACACTTACAGAAGAAATTCTACTTAAAGGATTTTTCTGTAAAAAAAGGCATAAAGGTCCACATATTGCCAGATATTTCATGGATAATGTTGCAAGCATGCATAAGGTTGAGACCTTTTACAAAACAACTGAAAATGGCAGTCTCTCTTTTTGATATGCACTGAGCATAATTAATAAAAATAAATTTACGGTGAAAAATCCAGAAGATGTTCAGAAATGTCATGACTCTTTACATGTAAAAAATAATGTTGAGATAATGTGTTGTATAGTTGCATACTGCATGTCTGTATTGCATGGTATAATACCACTAGTGAAATGGTTGTGAGTGTAAAATCATATAGGGGTTTATACAGAAAGTAGGATTGTGATGGGCTCAATGGGAGGAGCCCATTGAAATTATGAATCAGTTTACACTTAAGCAAGGCTGGTTGAGAGGATTACGAAGGTATATATGGTTACTAATAAGTATAGGATTATGGGATATAGATATGTTAAAGATTTCCCTTCAGCTATTTATGAGGTCCGTGACTGGTAGACTGGAAGTGTTTGCAGAAGGTACAATTCTCTTTGGGGAGGGGGGATTTTCATTTTGCAATAAACTACCTGCTGACTTCCTTTTTATATTAAAATACTCAAAGATAAAACAAATAAAGTCAGACTTACCCAAATTACAACTAAAAGATATTTGGAGGATTAAAAATCCAGTTGGAGGGAATATACATATTATCCCCCCCCCACATGCCCCTCCCCCCCCCCCTTAGGAGATACGTCAGATTAGACTATTTACTTTTGTCCAAAAGAAACATATGATGGGTTAAACGTTCAAACATAGGTAGTAAATTGTGGAGTGATCACATACCAATTATTATGACTCCACAAATTCCCTCATTGCTAGCTAGAAAAAAATCAATGGAAATAAATGAATCGATTTTTAACACACAAGAACTTATTTTACAGATTAAGACTATAATAGAACAATATTTCCGTGAAAAAATGTTTGGGAGGCACATAAATCTATATTAAGAGGTCACTTAATAAGTTTAGGCTCCCACCTAAAAAAATAAATAAAAAAACATTGAGATTTACAAATCTGTTAGATGAGATTGCACATAACTTTAGGGATATGAGCAAGGGACAAACCTATGTTACAAGATATACATATCATATGATTAAGTACTTTAAATACTCCAATAACAACTGAAGAGATAAATACAGTGATTAAGGAGTTGGCAAATTGAAAGAGCCCAGGCCCATATGATTTTACTAATATATATTATACAAACTTTTTCAGAAACATTAGTCCAGGCATACCTCAGAGTTATTGCGGGTTTGTTTCCGGACAATAGCATGAAGTCAAATTCTGCAATAAAGTCACATAGATCAAAATTATTAAGGACAAAAAAAATGTATTACACATACCTTCTTGTGATGCTTAAGGACCTTCTAGGTGATTCATTTGCCTAATTTTCATAAAAGAGTGTTGTGGCTGTGCAAATAGGGATGTAGAGTAGTCAGACACACAAAAAAATGGTGCCAAAAGACTTTCTCTACGCATGACTTATACATCCTGTGAGTAGCAGTAACTGCAAAGTGCAAAAAGTTGAAGCACAATACAATGAGGTATGCCTGTACCTAGTTTGGTTAAAACTTATAATGCTGTGGTGCACAGCAAAGTCCTTCTCCCTTAAGCACAAGAAGCAAATATAGCAATTTTTCTGAAACCAGGAAAAGATGATGAAATGTGTATAAGTTACAGACCCATACCTTTACTCAATACTGACATGAAAATGTTCTTTAAAATATTGATTCAAGGGTATCCTGGGAGATCTGATCCATGAGGATGTAGCGGTTATTTATCCCTAATAGAGAAGCATGAGATTGTAAGACAAGGGTTTGATGCACTTTGCGGGGGTGAGGGAGGTTCCGGCCTTGTTCCTGTTAACAGATGCAGATATATGAACAGGACTAGGCAGGGATGACCCTTCTCCTCCAGTTTTATTTGTCTGGGCTCTGGAGCCCTTGCTAAATGCAACAGAGGCCAATCCAAATATTCATGGCATAGAAATAGAAACAAGCCATCATAAGGTTTTAGCATTTGCAGATGACCTTTTATTTTTTGCATCTAGACGATGTATTTATCTTCTAAATATTGTAAGTGAATTACAAAAATATCGTAATATAAGATCAATTTAACAAAATCAGAGATATCACACAGTAAAGGAAGAGAGTTTATTTAAAAGAAGAAAAACTACCACAACTAAAGGACATGCTCTAAAATTATAGGGACAGCGATTTAAAAGTAATATCAGGAAGTATTACTTTACTGAGAGGGTAGTGAATATATGGAATAGCCTTCAAGCGGAAGTGGTAGAGGTAAACAGTCAAGGATTTTAAGCATGTGTGGGATAGGCACAAGGCTATCCTAGATTTAAGATAGGGAACTGGGAACTAATTAAAGTACTTAGAAAATTTGGCATACTAGATGGACTGAATGGTTCTTCTCTGCCGACACATTCTATGTTTCTATATTAAATTTAACAATGCATAGAGAAATAAGGACAGTGATGAAAACATAATTTACATTGAAATGGGCAGCAAATAGAAGTAAGTACCTGGGTATCGTTTTACCAAATGAGCTAGAGTCTCTATAAAATATTAATTACTTGCCCTTATTGAAGAACTTAAGGTTAGACCTTAATGAATGGACAAAATCGCATGTTTCCTGGTTCAAGAGAACATGTGGATGTTTTTTATTACTTTCTAGAAGATGACTAAGGAATATGTGTGGAGTGGAAAAGTCCTATATTGGGATATGCTTACTTAATTAATTAAAAAGCTTGAAAAGGAGTTGGTTTATCGGACTTTGAGACACATTATTTATCCAAATTATCAATCATAAAATCACTCTATCTCTCTAGAATAATTAGTTAGACTAAAAACAACACAATTTCCTAATCCCAATAAAAATAATACTTAGGATAGATCAAAACAGTGGCTGAATCAGTAGAAATATGCTACAGCAAGTCTTTACATCATATACAGCAGGATTAACTTTCAATAGTCGCTTCTCTTGCTACTGCAGAACAAGATCCACAATAATCTGGCAAAGGTTATTTAACAGGAAATGTTTTTTATAGGCAAAGTAAGACACCGGTCCAGACACAGCTGTGGAGAGTTGGCAATGATAAGCAAGGCTTGTAGCTTCGTAGTTACCACAGCTGAAACTAAACTGTGATAAACACCCTGGCAAACTCCTTAGGAAAAGGCCAAGTAACATGAATGTCAGAGTTCTAATCCTGATGAAGTTAGTTCCTGACAAGAAGAAAATAAAAGTTCTCAATGTATTTCTGAACTTCTAACTAATCTTGTCATTTAATAAATGCATACTCTTAAATTCTAATGTGTGTGTGCATATACGTTTTGTGTCCCTCAATCTTATATAATTATCCAGATATTGTTTATAGGCTGCATAGCAAATAAACATATGGTAGTTATATTTCACACATTAAACAAATAAAACAAAATGCTATATTTTGTAACAACAGTTATAATATTCCTTGCTCCTTTTACAATGCAGTAATAATTTTGCTACATTCGCAGCATGCATTTGTCCAACTGAAAAATCACAAAATACAAAATGGGAACTATTAGACTCAGGTAGGAGAATTGCTACATTGATAAATAGCTATAATTATAAGTAACTAAAATAAAATAGAATCAGTTCATTCTCAACACCGCTGCTGTCATGATAAATACATCTTTTCAACATTCATCTTTTAGTGAACAGATTTGTAACATGATTTCAAAGATAAGTTTTCAGGAATTATTTCTTTTTATAAAGTGTTGCATAATTAGGACAGTGGTTTGATATATTAAGCTGTCTTTACAATAGCTATTACAGTTTGCATAAGAAAAATGGCTTGTATGCATTAGTGATACTATAAAAATAGCTCTTTGTTGTTTTAGTTAAAGCTTTACAAACATAATTGTTGGATTCTACTATTGGTGATAATTATAGGTGTAGAACTATCACTTTTCTGAATGGGTTCCCAGGTTAAAGAGGCCCTTTAAACACATTACATTTTAGTCAGTGTAACTGAAGATAAGTAGACAGGTTAAAGAACTATATTTAATCCTTGATCTGTGTATTATTTGTGTGCGCACTATTCTTGAGGTAAATGGGTGAGTTACAAGACTTAAGTGTCTTTGAATGGAGAATGGGATGAGGTGTAGAGAACTTTAACACTACTGACTTTTTCTAAGGTTAATCACCACTGATAGAAAGTGGTAGTGGCTAAAATAACCTCTTTAAGGGAACAGGTCAAAGTAGGCTGACACTAATTGTGTGTAGCTACAGATGTGATAATCAGCTGCCAGGCCATTACTATTTTGTTGCCAACAGACATCTTAAGACAAAAAACAAAGGTGTGAAATTCCTCTCAGAGAGAATGGGCAAAAGCTGAAATAGCCGGCCCTACAGGATGTAACCTACTTGGGAGAAGAATCCCCATTTTTTGCTCGCTTTCACCATTACAGAGGAAACATCTTCATTAGCATATCAGACTGGTCCCACCCATAAGGGCAGTCCACATCCAAATTTCCTGGCAGGTCTCCTCTGCACGAAGAATACAGTACCCACAGACGTACGTTTCAGCCTGCAGGTTGCAGAGTCAATCTCTTTATGCGTTCTGAACTACTGGGTAGCTCTTAATAATAGCTCTTACAAAGTGGATTATTTTCAGTGCAGAAGCCATTAACAAAGATTTCCTAACATATTATTCTCAATTTTTTTTCTCCACCATACCTCCTTTTGAAAAAACACAAAGAACAAAAGTTATGATGAGTAAAGAAACTAGAAATCTGGACTAATGTATTGAAAATACTAATGTATTGAAAAAACCTTTTCTTTTACACTGAATGAATGAGCAATGGGGGAAAAACCCACAAGAACTACTGTAACTGTACTTTCTTGTGTTTTGTTGAGAGGAGGTATCGTGGAGATAAAGAACTGCTTAGAATATGTTATGAAACTATGCAGGCTTACCTCTGCTCTGGGTGTCTGGGTTAACAGCGTCTAAACCAAAAAGAATCCACCATTTAAGAGCTATGATCCATTGTATAAACAAATAATTAAGTGGACTGCACCATATAATGAAATTAAAGCTACTCCAAGTCTGTTAGTGTCTCACCAACAAGAAATTAACACATAAATATAACAAAAAAGGGAAATCATGTGCTCTCCCACACCTGACACACATGTTGTCGGATTATTAATAACCATAAAAATATGAATATAAGTTATTAATTATGAATCATAAAAAATATGAAAATTGATGATTCATATATATGGGTCCGACTAAAAATACCCATATCAAGAATTCGTTATGTATGTTAGAGTTTGGATGACGTTTCTACAAAAGTAAATACAATGCCACAATTATTAATAAAATAATAATGAATTTATTGAATATAGAATAAAGATCAAACGGTAAGCAAAATAGCATAACAACAAAATACAGAATCAATAGCTGTTAATCATAATTCACATGTATGACTTATAACATAAGTAAGTAGGACAAAACATGAATTATGCAGCTCTGTACCTATATCAACATACATGTAGAATACTTTATTATACAGTACGTTTCTGACCGTAAGGTGGCCATGCATTTTATTTAGATACAATTTACAATGATTAGTATTTAAAATGGTTAATGATAGTACACCATAATTACCTACAAATTACCAACATATACTCTGCTTAGGTAAGGTAATACTACTAAATCATATCACTACTCAAGGTGGCTATTTCTTAATCTGCTCGGTAAATGATAATGTATGTATTCTAGCTTAGACTTTAAGAATGAGAATCTTAGATAATCTCTGGAGATTATATATTACATATTTGGGTAAATAGCTAGACTATAAGAATGTATGGTTCTTGGTAATATCTATAGGATATTCCTCTGGCTTCCTTCTGCAGAAAGGATGACAGATAAACATCAGGCTAACATATAGATGCCAGAAATTGTGGGATTTAAGTTAAATTTACCCAAATATATATGCTAATGTCATCCATAAAAATGAGATTATGCTAGAAACAAATTACCACATTTATACATTACCGGCAGAGGTTGGTTTGCAGTTGAGACTCCTTCAATTGAAGAATTGAGTGATGGGAGTTACTCCTGGGACTTAGCTCAATACTATGGGTATGGAGATTTCTATTGTTATAGTGAACATGTGCTATTAAAAGCCTCATATTCCTGAGTCCTCCCCAGAAGGAGAGAGACTCAGCCCTTTTCTAAAACATTCCCATCTCTCACCCCATTAGTGGCAGCTCTCCCAAAATCAGTCTCCCCAGGTCTTTTCAGATATCTCAGGTCTCCTCTACACCCCCCAGTATCAACTTATCAACCAAACCTTATCTCAGATTCACACCCTGTTTCTGTGACTTCTAGCCAATTGAATGGATGGGTGTGTTAATGTAAATGAGATGATGTCATGATTTATAGCTATACCTGGATTGTGAGTATAATGTAATACACTATATATGTTGCAATATATAGAAGTGTTAATACAATTTCAAATTATAGTAAATATTTATCATATTCTTATCATTGCACATTACATAAAAATGTATAATAAAATGTATACCACACTAATAAAACAATAAAAACAATATTCTAATTAATATGTAGGATTAATTATACTTTACATATTTATTAGTGAAGGTGTGATATCATTATATATTTTAATGGGTGATTTGAATCAACTAGGTTTATTTATAATAACCCTTATTAGATTCTACAAATCAAAAAATCCCAATAATCTCAGTGTGTCTGTGTTTGTAAGTTTCTGCCAGTTTGGGTGGGCTAGCAAGTTGCAGAGATGCCCCCCTTCTCCTCTAATATGTATATAGACACAGCTGTGTCTTTAGAAATACAATGAGAGTCATAAACGACTAACAATGCCCACCTTATCTGTTCCAGTGATACTAGATAACAGAGTTAGGAATGTGGAGGACTTTCTTTTAGCTTCAGGGACACAGAATAAGATTTGAACACACAGAAGGATTTCCAAAAACTGACACAAAATGGAGGCTGCTGGCATCCATCTTGTTATCCTTTTCTTCTGCTTTATTCATATGTACCAGTCCCAAGATTACTTTTCAATACCTCTGACAATGTAATTACCTGTATTACAAGGGATAATGATCCTCTGCGAATGGCACACATAATGGTTAAGGGAAATATGAAAAAAACAAGAAAACATATAATAGCGTATAATGTCTACACAGTATAGAACTTTAGAAATTACAGATAACAATCTCACACTTACACATTTCTGGGTACAACCTGCTCAGTATACAGCACTCCAATGGATACCCTTTTGGTATCTGTAATTCTCCTGCATAAGGCATCCATTTTCCATAAAGTGTATAAGGATCCTCGATAAATACTGCTTTCTTTCTCCCCATGAGGCGTTTCACTATAGTTTACAATATACATTTTTCATTAAATGCCACTGTTTACTCTGGTCATTGATTAGATCCTATTAGAATCTCTGTGAATAGTTCCATAAACATAAAACTGACTTATCTCACTGCAATAGTATCTCCTATCACCAGTTCACAATGCATTATGGCATCGGTGGAATGAAATGGAATAGACTATTTAAATCTACTACCTGCTTACATACTGTAGTCCATAAGGATCTGTCCAACACTTTTAATATCTATTTATCGCATTTGTTGATTTTTATATAGAAAAATTAATTAATAGTTTTAAGCAGGCCTTGTTATAGGGTAGCACATCATTGATCCTTCGATCAATGCACATATATATAATGTAATACCTGTGATACACATTATCTGCTATATACACCTGGATCCATATCTTAAAATTATGTTTTTCTTTCTACAGCATTCTGATCAAAATGTACACCAAACAGAGGCATCTGGAATCAGTAATGAACTTCCATAAATGGTTCCTTGTGGGACTTCTTGGCATTGAACTCAGGACTGATTGTACCTACAAAATAGTAGCAAGAGTTACATTTCATGTTTGTAGTTTAATACAAATGATCACATTCTCACTGATTGTTTCAGAACAGACAAGAACAATTCAGGAGGATAAACTGGTGGTATTGAGGATAATATTGTTATCTTATTGAATTGGATTTTGGTTTATTCCATGTTGCATAATTCCCAGGCAAATTTGTTTTTTATTTATTTTTGTAAATTAATTAATTTTGAGTTTAAAAAAATCTCCTAGTGTTTGTGGGCTAAATGTCCTAGAAAGTTTGTATTTAGAAAAAGCATTAAACTTTTCTAGTAATAATATATTTTTTTTATAGACATTGTGATCATGTTTTCATAGCTCATTGTTTTCTTAACAAGCAAACTCTGATTTATTTTCACATTCATTGATTTACTATCATTTAAACAAGACAAACAATCTGGCTTTGCAGGCTACACTTTTAGGCCTAATGTTTAATGCAACCAAGAGACTGTGAATAATGTTGATTGATGATTCCAACATAGCCCCATGTGCATGACTCTTGTTATGTTCTAAGGATTATTATCTATCATTATTGTCCATCCTTTCATATACACGTATATTCAATAGTTTGTTTTATAAAATCACATTTCTTCTACTCCTTTTTCTGTAACACAATTTATCTTGTTGTAAGTACATAATTTCCCTGGCAATACTATTGACAGACTTGTTTTTTTAACAGAAGAAAACTTTATTCCCCAAATTTTACATAAAAAACTATTTAAGAACAACTCTACATCTTAAGTTTAATTAATATATATATATATTTTTTTTAAAGAGAGTACATTTAAATGCATTGCTAAATGTATAGTGTCACTGTATAAAATGTAGGAGGAATATCCACTCTGCATCTTAAAGGTTCTAGACAAAGCCATATAATTAATAACACATTGCTTACTGACAACATGTGTTAATATTTTAGGGCAGTTCTTCCCAAACCTTTTTTGGTTTTGTGCCCTTTTATTTCATGATCCAGTAAAAATCCGCATAGCTGGTGCAAACAGAGGCACAATAGTCTCACGCGTTTTGCTCTATGATGCTTAACTTAAAAGTATGAATAAGCATCATTGCTCATTACACGTGAAACGATGGGGTCCTCTGTTTGTACTGGCCATATGGAATATTAATAGACGAAATAAAGGTACATTTTATAAAGGATTAGAGTGAGCACCTTCACTATTTGGTTTCTTTGGATATTGCTAAAATAACAAACAATCCAAGTCTTGACCATCTCCATCTGGAATTTCATGGCAAGTGCTTGTTTAACCTTTTGCTATAAAACTGGACTTTGAAGTACCCATTTTCATTATATTGTAGGTTTTGTGCCTCTTGGGGTGGCATGTAATCTCTACAGTGTGGGGACGGAATGGTTCCTAGTGTTCAATTCAATATATACATTTTCTGGGGCTCCTATCACATAAAAGTTATTTTTGTTACATTCAGAATACTGTCTCTCTAAATCATAATTTTACATCTGATGCATGTTTTTCAAACACATCTGGACTGGAGCATTTGTTCCTAAGGTGAATGAACTCACCTACTGGAAAACCTGAAAAGGCATGCCTGGCATGGCAACTGGTTGCCAATAGGAATATGTTACAGGCTTTTAATTTTCTAAAACAATTGTGATGCGACTGCCCCAGTACATCTGTAAACCAAAAGATCTAAATCAAAAAATGTTCTCTTTTCGCTGCTTTTCATAGTGTATTGCAGATTTAGGACAATACCAGGGTGTGAATAGGGAGTTTGACTTCCAAACACATGGATAATTTCCCACCAACAATTGCATGTATAGGTTGTCATATAATGGAGCAAATTTGGCACCCATGGCCATGCCTTACCTTTGGAGGTATAAGCCCCCATTGCATACAAAATAGCACTTATTTATTAAGACTTTAACTGCATCCAGCAAGAACTTGGGACAAGCAGCGAACAGCGAGTACATTTTTGGATTTCGGTTGATGGACGTACTAGAGCAGTTGCTTTGGAACATTTCAGAAAACTGAAAACCAATAACACACTTCTACCAGAAACCAGTTGCTACCCTAGGCACTTCTTTTCAGGTGTTCCAATAGGTGAGTTCATTCACATTAGGCGCAACTGCTCCAGTCCAGATGTGTTTGAAAAACATGCAAACAGTATGGCACAGACCAACACTTACAAATACAAAATGAAACAGTACATAGTGTAATAAATGTATTTAAAGTGTAAAAAGTGAATGGATGGAAAGAATGGCACTCACATACCCAGAAGGGTGAAAAGTGAATAGCAACACACTCTGCTTGAGGTCTTCATTATGATATTTAATAAAATCTGTAATAATTTGCAATGCTGTAGATTTTGCTATAGCAGCCCTATCTAATATTGCACTTACAGGACATAACCAAAAGCAGATACAACACAATAGAGTTTTATAACCTTCTGACAAATTAGAATACAGTCTTCACTCGATCTTCATATATTGGCAGGTCTGAAAAGAAGTGTAATTGCCTGCCACTCAACAAACTTTGGACTATGCCTAAAGTTTATTCTCCTGAGGAAGCTGTGACTTGTGTTCCAACTTAGAATAAACACATAAACACATTGAGAGGCAGCCAATTACTCAAATCTGAGCTACCTATAGTCTTTTCTGTAACAGATGACAAATACGAGACAAAGACTTACATTAACATGATTCATCATATCATTTGCAACAACTGTAAATTCTAGTGCATGGGTCAAACCACATGCACATTAAAAAACAAAATTAGGGGTTGCTGTCAGGATGGGAATGAGGGAAGACATAACGCTGTGTTATGCTCCATGGCTTTTTGGCTGGATGCTGGTGAGTGGCTGTTGAAAACAGGGATCCAGAAATGCTGTCTACCCATCTTATGACTTGGAGGATGACATCATAATACGAACCAAGATGTGTGGATTATCTTGCCCAATAAAATGGAAAGAAAAATGTATCTGGATACAGCTCAAAGTCTGTAAAGACTGAATAACTGTTAGCCTCTTTTCTCTTTTATGATGAAATCGGTACCAGACTGGAGGTGGCGTGAATCTAATGTTTTTTTTCACAATATAGTAAATGTACTATATTACTCAAAAACTTGATGTACACTTCTCGCAATGTAGACTCAAGGGGCAGTTCCCATATGCAGAATTATACAAGAGGAAAAGAAATGAAAACCGAACTATGAAAACTTTATTACTGCAAGCTAGACTAAAGAATTATATATACTTAATGTAGACACTACTTAATTAAAAGACATTGGTTGTTGGGAGAGAGAGAGTCTACATGAATTCTAGTGTCTATAGCCAGGTGTCTTAGATAAGCTCACAGTCATACGTGGACCCTGGTCTTGCTGTTTGGTTATGTGCATGAACTTGATTGTGTAATTTGGTTGATGTTTGCATAAAACATGGTTTTTAAAACACATCCCTCCCCTCTCTGTTTTTTCACCTGAATGAGATCTGATACATGATGTTTCCAGAAATGTCATAATTGTGGAAATATAATATTTGAAACTATAGATAAACAATATAAAACAGAATGGCAAATAGTGCGCTTAAAGCAAACTGTGGAACATATAAAATTAAGTGAATGATTGGTGAGGAAATATTTCCAAATATGACAGGAAAAAACAAATCTTGATACAACACTTTTTTGAGTAGGAGATGTTTAGATATATATACAAAACATCCGTCAGCTCCAGCTGATGTTCTTCTGTGATACAAGCTCAAAAGAACATAACCACAAAAATATCCAGTTAGTAGAATATAATGATTACATTTAATAGGAAAAACATATCTGCTTACATGTAAGTTCACTGAAGCAGGCGAAGTGGGCGCCACACGGCCGTCAGCAGATTCCTTCCAGCATGTGCAATGTTTTCCAAAGTATAAAACAGGATACAAAGTACAGAAAATATGAACTAAAATAGCAGGATGAGTCCAGAACGCTACGCGTTTCGCCTATTAAATGGCTTCAACTTGGCGTCTAAAAAACAAAAACAATAATAGTGTAGTATATCAGTGCAATGATAACTGGATATTTTTGTGGTTATGTTCTTTTGAGCTTGTATCACAGAAGAACATCAGCTGGAGCTGACGGATGTTTTGTATATATATCTAAACATCTCCTACTCAAAAAAGTGTTGTGAGTGTATCAAGATTTGTTTTTTCCTGTCATATTTGGAAATATTTCCTCACCAATCATTCACTTAATTTTATATGTTCCACAGTTTGCTTTAAGCGCACTATTTGCCATTCTGTTTTATACTGTATTTTTTTGGTGTGATTTAGGGGCACACTGCTTCCAAAAGCTAGGAATACAGCGCTGGGAACACTTTTTGTTGTCTATAGATAAACAATAGTGTGAAATTATACTAAATTGGCAGTCATTTCCTATTGTAAGATGGGATTGAGAAATACGGCAGTTACGGTAGTACTACGGTAGAACATTTGTTGACACTTTTGAATATTGTCACTTTATTTGTTACTAACAGATCCCAATTGGCTGGTTTGGTAATTTACAGCCTGAGATATAGTTGATCGGAGAACAAAAAAGTCCTGCAGTCCTGTATCCTACAGATATTAATCAACACCGACGAAATTAGTTCTCCGCAAAAGAGATTTACTCTCCTAATTCCTAAGAAAAGAACATATTCAAATATATGCTCTTCAAGAAACTCACTGGAAACAAATGGAGAAAGTCTGCTTTAAATCTAAGAGATTCACAGTTTTAATAAGTGTTTCACTTGAGAATAAAAAGAAAAGAGGTGTGGCATTCCTGTTTACTAAGGATCTACCTATCAGAATAATACATCAAGAGGCTGACTCTGAGTGAAAATGTATCATTGTGATCAGTGAAATAAATAATAACTTTTATACATTGGTTAATGTGTATGTTCCCAATAGTTCTTCAATCAGATTTACAAACAAATACTAATACAAATAGAAAGAATAAGACAATGAAAGCTGCTCTTAAAGGACAACTGTAGCAACCTTTATGTTCTGTTTAATTGAAAGATCAAGTGAAGCATTTTATATAAAAACGCTTTACTGAAAGAATACAATAAAGTACTTTATTGAGCCATTGTTTATTTTATACCGCTACCAGTAAGCAGATATTTTGTTTAGAATCTTTGGCCAGATGGGTCAGATCTGTGTTCACCAGAAGCAAGGTGGTTGAATATCTGATCCAAGATTCTAAATAACATGTCTGCTGCCTGAGAGAATTATATGGAGTAAAGAATAAGGAACTTAATGTGTATTCTTTCATTAAAGAATCTCTTTATAAATCATCTACACTTGATATAATCTTTCAATTAAGCTTAAGTTAATTTTTTTGTTTCAGTTGTCCTTTAATGGGGTACAAAACACAGATGTAGTCGGTTCCTGCCCTTAGTTGTGTGTGAAAACGCCAAATGTATAATTCTCCCTCCTGGGCACAGAAGCATAGGAAAGCCGGCTCAAAGCTAACAGGTCACATACAAAGCCAAAATAAAACGCCAACTAGACATCCAGGGGTGAGTGAATTAAAACCATGCAGATCCACCTATGGTATCAAAGTAAAAGGTGTATATTTATTGAAGTCTTTGGACATGAAAACAACAAACCGGCATGGGAGCAAAGAGAAATAGATAAACGCTAGCCACGTTTTGCACCTACTGGTGCTTTGTCAAAAGCAGGATCTAAATTGTTTTGTTTAACTCACCCCTGGATGTCTAGCCGGCGATTTCTTTGTCCTTTAATGTGGGACTTTAGAATTAGATAGTAGATAGTAGAATAGATATTTATGGTATCCATTACATGTATATACAAATATATCCATGAGAAATGTACTAACTATGTTTTCTCCCATTCCTTCTCTTTTGTCTGTACGCTTATACTCTCTAAAACTTTATGTGCACGGTACGACTTTGAGGTGGAGAGAACTTATTAGGAATAATGCCCAACTAGTGTTCATCTAAGTGTATGTTTTTTATATTTTAAGCAATGCAAAATGTAAAACATGCATTTGAAAGTACTTTGAAAACACATTAATATACACTAACATTTGAAAATGGATTTTGAAAACCAGAATTAACCCCGTTTAGAAACTGAATAAAGAAATGGATACAAAATTATATTTATCGAAGAATGATCAAAGCCCTTACTATATTAAAATGTTCAGTCTATGAGTTTAAATTACTAGTTTTATTCTATTTTTTATAAAGGTGGGTTTTTAAATACATTCCTAAAAAATTTTAGTCATTATTTATTAATATTTTTTTTATAAAGGGTTAGCAAATTCCATAGCTATGTATAACAGGACAGAGTTGCAACCAAGTCAATATCCACTGAAAAATTATTTAACTTGCCTATCTTTCCAACTCAGCTTTTAATTGCCATATTTGTGCAGTTCACTTGTCAGTTCACATTTTGTGACTATTCCCCCAGTATTTCCAAAGTTAAAATCCACTCTCAATGCAGTGGTTGACCTTGTGTCCTATGCACATCCCTATTACTGAAAAATTCCCCTAAGAATGTATTGTATTGTCCTTGAATGTATTTATTTTGACTTATTTATGTGCCCTATTCTTTTTTTTTCACTTTAAACACATTTTAACTGTTAATTGTCTTTTAGCACAACAAAAATCTATATTTTATTGACTTATAAATATACAGATATATTTTATTGTGGTTGAAAATGTGGACCATCATATAATTTTTTTGGAAACACATACAACTTTAGTTTACCTTGGTTCTGTTGACCAATATTTTGTTAAAACATTTTTTTTAAATGATATGATACAATTATCTGTGTGCATTCCCAGCATTCTGTAGTCAGCTAAGTGTATTACAAACTACACGCTGTAACAAGAATTACAATTCTGCGAAGGGTAAGCAAATAAATGGCAGAAAATGAACCAAAGAAAAATCATTATGGTGTGTGAATTCAGGCTCAATAGAGCTAACATAATGTATTATTTGTGTCAGTTTCTGTAACTGTAAATGGAAATTAATGGCATTAGCAGTCTTTCTATGAATGTGTTTAATGCAATATCTTGATTGCTTATGATTGTATCCTTCTTAGAAAAAAAGCTGGCAGGGCTATTAAATCTTTCATGTTGGCCACTGTGATAACATTGTATTTAATATTTAATAGTGTTGTACTTGAAGACATTATGCAAAATTTGTCACGAACAGTGCTCTGGAAAGCAACTGCTTGAAGGAAAAAGCACTTGAGACAATCTAATTTTGTATTAATAAGACTTGAGACTTTGCACTTTAACCAAGCAAGTCATGTGTCCATTAGCACTACTGTGAATCTAGTATAAGTGCTCTAATGGGATTACTGCATTTAAGAAGCACTAGTATGTAAAAACACATAGAGGGACAAATAAATAAACAGCTAGATAGACAGACAGACAGACAGATAGATAGAAAATAGAGAGAGAGAGAGAGAGAGAGAGAAATAAATAGGTAAATAGAAAAATAGATAAAGAGATAGACAAATAGGTAAATAGATATACATGCAGTTAGAGAAAAAGATGGAAAAATCGTAAGCTGTTATTGTATCAAATGCATTTTCCTGATTTTTAAAGGTATTTTACTGGGATACCATTTAACTAATTAAATAAATAAGTAAATCATTCCTTATTTTTTCATATTTTACAAATTATACAAGGGAAACACATATTTATCATTTTACTCTTGAGATGCAATGAGCACATACAATGTAATAGTATTTTCTGATTGTAGACAAAGTTCTGCAATCCAGCAGGTCTAGAGCAAAATAGGTCAGATTTCCTTTTTAGTAATGTTCTTTTTTTACACGGATTATCTGCAGATGTCAATGACGTAAAGTCTAAGCAATTAAAGTTTTCTCCAGGCATTTAAGACATAGGCATTCATTTAATTGTTCATTTACTTTCCAGAAACATTATCAGTTTATTACATTTTACAGTATATTAGAGCATTGTAATGAAAAAAGGGTCAACTGAGAATTGTGCCCATTCAATTCTGTTGGGTTACCTGCAATATGTGTAATGTACGTGAGTAATAACTTGTTCAATATATTTACTTTCATGTTGTGTATCTGTTAACATATTACAACATCTAGCCAATTCTAACAAGCTGTTAGAGGCTACACGTGACTTTTGTACACCTAGCTCTCGATATGAGAAATATGGAAGATGGGTTTTATAGTATGAGCAACATTTTTAATTCGTTTCTGACACCTGTTTGAATATTAATTACAGGAACTACACTAATATAATGATTCATTGAATGATTCCTTACTTATCAAATGGTCTTCATTGTATTATGTTAATTAAAAAATGTTCTAGAGCAAAGAGGCAGAGAACATTGACTAATAAATGGTATGTGTGTTATTTAATGTCCAAATGAATCATGATGTGCCAAACTTGATCTAAAAGCAGTAGATATGTCACCTTCAGTCACTCACAAATATGAGAGTATTCAGAAACTCTAGAATGTGAGATAACCTTTTCCAAACTAAAAAAATGAATTTCTACTAATGGGAAAATGGGAACAATAACTAACCATTAGTTATGGCTAATGTGTTATCAGCAAATTGTGATTGAAATGAAAACCAATGTAAGCAACTGCAACCTTTAGCATTGTGAATAGTACCTCATATTTAACAAAACCCCTTTAATTCACTATAATCTCCATTATTTTCACATATGGTAAGTTCATGTATAAATATATTATTCTAGTTATACTTGTTGTATTGTGTTACCATATAATATATATTATCATTTTGAAGTCCAGTGTTTTAGTCAAGGTTTCAGGCATTGGTGGAACTATCGGTATTGCGGCTAGTAGAATGCCCCAGGGCCTGCCAAAGGAAGGGGCAGCCAGCATATCAAAACACACAAGGAATATCTGTCGTTGGGCACTGTACAGGAAGGGGAGAAAAATTTAGTATGTGCACAAAGTGCAAGTAAGATTTCTAACATGTAGGTGTAGCGGCAACCAAATAAAATATTCTAATTTAAAAATAACATGTCCAATTTTTTGTGGCTCACTAATTTTTATAGTGGTAACAATGATTGTAAACACCAGAGAACTAGAACTTAAGCTGCAAATAAATCTTAAGAAAATACAAATGTTTTATGCCAAGCATTACTGTGGAAATCTCCTTCTGATTGCTATTTAAAGTTATTTAGACTATCTCAGTGAAATTATGATTGATTTCAGTTACCAAGCATTTTATGTTTTAGCAGAAAGTACAGGAAAATGCAGATTTCTTGATGTATTCGTTGGTTTAAATTTGGACATTATTTTAATTTTGAGAAATCCATTCAGACGAATGAAATTTCACCAAAGTTAATTTCAGAATAAGTCAAACAAGGTTAAGGAATTGCAAAATGAAAATGTTGGCAGTGCCCAAGTATTTATTATTGAGTGTTATGTGTGAGAGTGCGTTTGTGTGTATTAGTGTAAGAGTGTATTAGTGAGTGGTATGTGTGAGAGTGTGTTTGTGTGCATTAGTGAGTGTTAGGTGTTCGGTAAGGTTAGGTTCAAAATCCAAACGGCATTTGAATGAATGAACAAATTATATTTTCATTCATCTAGCATTTGTTCTTTTGTTCAGCTTCACATTTAGAGAGATATGTGTTTATATATATATACACAATTAAATTATGCAACGCTTGACTCACCTTAATTTTAAGGACTAATTGTATCAGTAAACCAGATTATGGAGTATTTTTTACATTCATGACCAAGACACAGGGCAAATATTCTATTTGATTCCTGTAGAAGCACTCCCTGAATGTTGGGCAATTACAACATCCCCAGGATATACTTGAAAAAGTTTAATGTACACTTCCTGGTTAAATGCTATTTTATTATTATTATTATTATTATTAACATTTTCCTATCTTTAACCTTTTTAACGTGTTTAATAGGTTAGTAAAATACATTTCTGTGTTTTCTAAATCATTATTTTTAATACTCCTTTTTCTGTGCATTACAGCATTAATTGAACATATGTACGTATAGTAAATACAAAAAGTGGACAAATCCAGTAGATATGCATTTTCCTCTCTGATAATGTTAATGACTCAACCCCACTTAGCATCGCTAGCCAACCTGAGTATGCTGATTATTAAATCAACCCCTAATGTTATTTTTCTATATGTTATAGCACAACATTATTGGAACAAGAAATTGTCTCAGAAGCTAAACTGGCAGTGAACATCTATTTTATCACAGTGACTAGTATTTGCCTGGCAACATACCAGTTGTGATGAAACCATGATGAAATAATTTAATAGGACACGCCACCCACCAAATGTTCTGTAATGCACCCAACAACACTATTAATGTGCAGCTTAGTATTTCTTTTTTTCATGTGTATGCATGAAAATGTCACCTAGAAATCATATTAATTGGTTGAAGAGTTATCACTTCTCAACAGCTAAATAGGAATACTTTAAGGAAATAATGAAAATAAAGTACCTTGTTGAGACCTCTATGCTCCATGCAGTTCTACCTGGGGACAGACCAGGTACGTATAATGTCCGTGAGTGACAGGCGTGCTGCCAGTCCGGAGCACGCCTATCACTCAGGGGCGCAATGTATCTTGTGTATTTCCGGGGGTTTGTGTGCTGGGAACAATCAGCACACAAACCCCCAGAAATACACGAGATACATCCTAGGGGCCAACAGCAGCTGCAAATTCAGCAACAGAGTCACTGTTGCTAATTCGACATGCACGAAAAGTATATGAAAATTTGTATACTTTTATTGCTTGTGGAATTGGCAACAGAGTGAGTGACTCTGTTGCTGAATTCACAGCTGCCGTCTGTCTTCTGGATGTATTCCCAGGGTTTGTGTGCTCTCTGTTCAGAGCACACAACCCCCAAAAATTAACAGCAAGGCTGCTCCCTGCTAGGTGTGCGGCGCACACCTAGTACATATGGAGCATCCACCACTGGGGCAGACATGTTGGTAAGAATCTTGGGTCAGATCTTACTTCACCTGACCCAAGGAAGATCTGAGTCAAATATTTCCCCCTCCTAATAGGTAAAGGGAGCTCAATAAGGTACTTTATTTATATAGCTTCATTAAAGCATTTCTATTTAAAATGTCCATGTTTAGCTTCAAGTATTATTATAAAGAAGAAGCATAGCAATGTGAGTTTTATTAGCAAAAAAAGAGATTTTAAGTTAAAATTATTTTGATAAAATTCTCTGTAAAAACACAATTCTGTTTTCTACTATAACAAAATAAGAAACTTCTACTGGAAAATAATAATAATAATAATAATGAGAGTTTGATGTTTAACCCTCCAGACTCTCATTAACTTTTGAAGAAACTGCAACACTATCAGACTGAAAAGCAATGTAAAAGCCCCAGAAGTTTATTTCTGCTTTTTAAATTGCTGATGAGCAAGGGGACATTAACTTCTATAGACATACTGTCCTCGACAAACAGAAAGGCACATCCCATTTCACTCAAGGGATACATTTGTATCGACTCATTTAACTGGGCTGACAGAGTAAACCAAGGACAGTACAGCATTTGCACGCTATCCTAGAATGAAAGAAAAAAATAAAACCGTTGTGTATTATTATACAGCACACACAAAGCATTTTCTTGCATTAAAAACTCGGATATAAAAAACTATGGATAGTCTGTCGCAGAATAATTGTAGATTTTAGTTACCTAAATGTCAAAATTCATAATTAACCCCTTGAATAGTAGGGGGATGGAAACTTGTAACACTTTTTTTCTATTGATATAAAACAAAATGGTTGCACTTTATGATCAAAAGAGGTGTGAATGATTCTGGAAAATATAGCACATACCTGTATTAAACATAATAAATAAGCAGCTTTAATTTCTTTGTTCAAATTTTTCTCACAGTATACATGTTTTTATTTATGGAGGTAATATCGCTATTTTAAATAGGAACAGATATTGAATATATATGTTGCAGGGTTGTATTAATATAGCTACCCTGCAGGATGCATCCTTTATAAGATTCCCAATTAAAGGAGCAATATCTAACCTGTACATATTGAAGATAGTTGGTTCGTATCAAAATATTTAGATGCACATATATTGTATACAAAAATGAGGCAAGGAAAAGAAGAAAAAGGTTTTTGAAGTGCTAATATTACTATGACTGCAAATTGTTTGCAATGTTTTACTGGTAATATGTGTACTGTAAATGAACGAAATGTAAAAAAGTGGAGATTGTTAGTAGTTCCAAAATTGACAACGGATAGTACATTGCTACAGTAAACATGTTCCCGATCTTATATAAGTTAAATAATTGTTACGGTTTTGCCTGTTTTCGGAAGCATGTTTTATTTTCCATTTTAAAAGATTCTTTAGTTATTACATTGGAAAGGATTTCTATTTATTTGTTTTATTTTCATGTGTGTTAATAATTTTAACTTTCATATTTCACCTCTTCCTGCTATATGCTTCCATCTGTTTTCTTGTCCCAAATCATCGCTATCTCTCTTTGAGGTCTTGGCAGTTAAATTCTTTCTGAACATTATTTTGCCTTTCTCTTAGCACTGGTGATGAATTCTGACTTATTAACAGAACAGATGGAATTCCCATCTGTAAACTCATATTTATGAGATTAGACTGTCTAATCATCTCATATGAAAAATAACATGTAAGATGCTTTTTAGGGTTTTTATTAGATTTAATTTTTAGTTCTATCATAGTTACTTTAAAGTTTAATTCAACTCTTAGTAATCAAATATTTATATATATATTTATTAAATTATAAATAATACACTGGAATAAAACATTTACAGCAGTTACATTTTTCAATATGTTTGCACCCCAAAAGAAGAAAAGCAACAGCAAAATACATTGGGCAATTTCTGGTATCAAGCTTCACTAGTCTGTAGGTAACAGCGATACTTATTGGTAAGTAATGAAGTCCACAATATATAACAAGGTGGATTGACTAGAAAACAACAGAGTACAATGCAACATACTGTTGTTAAATATTTGTATCCATCGATATTTTCATTCCTCCAAGCATTAGCATTAATATTCACACTGTTGGGTATTTTTTTTAGATTTTCAAAAATGAGGTGGAAAAAAGCATTTGAAAATTGGTTTAAAGCCAATATATCTCTGTTACAAAACACAATGAAATAGAATAACACAAAAGATGTTGGACCTGAATTAATTTATTTTATGTTACTTATTTTGTATTATAATGTGTTCTATTTCGTATTTTCTTATAAATAATTAGAAATGTAAAAAATAAAGTACTTATAAAAAATAAGACTAACACAAATGAAAGGAAAAAAGTTCCACCTCTTACGATGCAGTAAAAAAAGTACTGGACATGATCCTAAAAGGGACAGAGAAAGGTATGTAATTATCCTCCAAATTATGTTATTGTTGGGATGTATGGTTGCCAACTTTTCTTCAAAAAAAATACCAGCCATGTTATTGTCACCATGCTGATTTCTTTACTGCCCTGCCTGCTAGGTGGCAATGATGTTGGGATTCCATAAGTTCTATTGTTGAAGCTCATGCCAGCCTGTTTGCATGTTTTTGCTTTATCTATGCAATTCAAAATCTATTCTTTTTTATTGTTTGTTATTTATATGTACATATGTACTATAACTAGGGCAAAGGTCTAAAAGCAGAGCACTCAACAGGAAATTTTTTTATTGGTATCCACAGTGGTTCCTTTGCTTTAATAACTTCCCTTTGAATTTCCCTTTTCTTACATAACTCCCAATGTACAGCATGCTCACGGTGATCTTAGCGCTGTCAATACTGAATAAAAACGATGAAACTGAATCAGCCACTGGTAAGGCGGCAGTGAATACCTGTAACCACATTCCAAAACGAATACATTTATTTTATCTAATTAGTTTTTCACATTTTGAATTTACTTTTTCTTTATTTCCACTAAATGACACAAAAAAAAATCTGAAATCCAATATAAAATTTTATTGGTTACTCAGAAACTAACTTTAAATGAGACAAAAAAAACGGCAGAAAAATTGGAAGGGAAACTCATTCGTTTTTAGTTTCATTTCATTACTAAGTTGAGAAAGCAGCATCACAAGAAACACTGACTATCGTTATAAATAATTTATAGGACATATTTCAAAGCCTCTGTGGTTCTATTGAAATTTAAATGTACAACTTTTTTATGCAAAAGCTTTAAGCTACTTATATCTAAAAAAGAAAATGGTTACCATGCAGACGATCCAACGTGTGGAAATGTCCAGTCTGTGCAATCTTCATTAAATAAAGAAATAAAACAAGCTCATGGTCTATTAAGAGATTTTTTTTAACTTTCAATTTGAACTACTGCTACATTAAGAAAAAAAGAAAGTCCAGAGTTACTGGAAATTCAGTTGACCCTTCACCTCACCTCAGGGGGTGAAACGTCTATGTAGTTATAAAAATAAAATGTGCTGAAGCATGCAAAAAAAATTAGGTAAAGCACAGTTTGATGCCAAACTAAAAAAAATAATGGATAACAATAACAAAAAAAATCATACATTTGGGGAGAGTGGCTACCTCCTAATAATATCAAATACTCGAAAAGTGAACTTTCAGCATGGTCAGTTGTAAACATCTAAATGTGGATGAAGAATCATTTCAGAAATATTGTCTGTTAATGTTGTGCTCTCCAGATTGGTGAACATCTTTGAAGCTTTTTGCTTCTGCCATGCTGTGCTAAAATCATCCAGCTACTGTGGTCTAATGGATTTGCTCCGAAACCCAAAAAAAAAAAAAGCTTATGGAAACTGCAGTTAAAAAAAGGTAACATTTTGTCCATGGGAATCTTGATTAAATTACTGGTCGGTAGCATTCAAGCAGCTTAGATATTGAAAGGATTGTTTTTTTTTTCTTAGTTTTGATCAACGCGTGTCTATATTCCTGATGGTTGTATCTTGTTTTAAATAACATTTCTTATTTCACGCTTAATATTTCTTTTCAGTTAAAGCTTGGAATATAGCCAAAAGACTCGGAATGATTTACCACCAAGTCTTTAACAGCTTTACATAGAAAGTGTTGATGGCAGCATTAAAATTACATTTTAATTTAATTTAGCAGTACCGTAAAAGGCACCTAGTCAGTACAGTGAATGTGCTGTCCCTGACTGAGCTCTGACAAATACTATATGTTGAATAAGTTTAAGTACTATTTGTTATTATATTATGCATTATGTTTACATATACCATGACATTTTGATTATGTTATTTATTGTTTGTTTTGCTGTACAGTATTTACACTGAAAATTAATGTTTCTTTATGTTTACCAATGACCCTGATTTTTGTTAGGATATTAAATAAAACTGATTTTTGTATCTGGCTTTAGTTTTCATTCCTCAATTAAATGATTCATCAATATACCTTGGAATTTTTTTGTAAACATTTTTTATTAAAATAATATAACATTTTAAATGAATCTTTTTGCCTATGTATTGTTTCTAAACAAAATTCAACAACAAATAATAGCATTATTTGAACCTGCTTTTACTCTTGAATATGTTCTGCCAAACATAACACTAATAGAAAGTACACATACTTGCATTATATATATTGATATAAATGGGCATATACATATACAACGACTCGTCTAGTCCACACAACACCTTGTGCATACATCAACTATCACAAATTTTATTCACATGCCATACGTCTAAAAAAAAACACACCAAATCACATGTTGTGACCAAGCGTTGCAAAATAACTATACTTTTTTCTGTCTACATTAATGGGTTAGCGTTGCACAACTGTGGAACAGGTTTTGTGTGGTGTAACTGCTTAACTCCTCTTTTGATTCAGATAAATAAAATCATTGTATTTTGAAGTCATTTGGAAGCCAACTTCATTACATTACTGGGATGTTATTCAAGAGAACTGATGGTAATTAAGGATATTATTTTTAATATAATACAATATCACCTTTTATAATTATATTGTTATTACTTAAAGCCATGCATTACATTAGTGAGCTGCTGTTGATTAAATACATTACACAGTACAATGAGAGCCCTATCTCTAATACAAAGAAAAATGCTTATTTTGTAATTAATGGTTAAAGTTGTTTATTCCAAGTCAACAGCCAAAAACTGAGACAGATGGTAAAGAAGAGTGTGAAATAACAACAAAATTGTATTAAATTAACATGGAATATAATATATATTTAATTTAACATTTTTAAAATGTACATTTTAAATAGAAATGTTCAAGAGGCTCAGTCATTACCAAATACAAATTAATAAAATCTTTATAATGCACTCAGAAATATTGTTTCAAATACAAAAAATAATTGGACTTTCATGTAGACCATGATAATGAGTTTTGAAAAATAATAAATAAAAGCCATTTTCAATGACTAGTCCTATGTTTACTAGGTGGATCATACTGCTTCTGAGTTTGATGGGCCATCATATGATACCATGGTATGCATGTTTTAAAAAGAAATATGAATATTATTGTAACTAATATTTTTATTTTTATTAATAAAGCACCAACAAACTCTACTATGCTGTCCAATGAGGCATATATATATATATATATATATATATATATATATATATATACAAACAAACAAAAGATAACAAACTAGACACCTTGAATAAATGGTGAAGAAAGGGTTTTTATTTATAATGTGGCTTCAATTTAATTAGCACTGGAATAATTAAAATATGAAAATATTGTGACTGTAAGAAAGAACTAACAGTTCCAAAGGTCCACCCAGTCTAATAATTCACACAAACACACACACACACACACACAAACACACACAATAACTAAGAGTTATATTCCCTAAAATAATTTAACAATGTCCATTCTAAAGAAATATATATTATTGATTGATAGTGTAAATGTAAATATACACTATTAGCAAATGGATTGCAATTTGAAGACTGAAAAAATGCTTAAATAGCTAACTGATGTAGTATATATAGTGTAGTAAAATATACACAATTACAAAACACATATGAGTTTTAAAATAATCTACAGTGCAGTTGAATGTTTGTGGGATAGTATTTTTTTATCTTCTTTTGAAATGTTTCCTTTTTAAAATAAAACTAAATGTAGTTATTTCCCATATTTTTTATTAGAAAATGAATGTACAATTACATTATTAAAACAGAGAAATAGCCTCAATGACTGCACAGAGGGGGACATTATATATTTTATTATTAGTTAATTATATTAGTTAATTAAATTATATAGTTTATTATCCACTTTTCACGATTATAATGACAATAACTATTCAGACTGGAAAGTTAATATAAACTATTTTTATTTTAGATAAATATTATAATCTTGTTTTTTTTCTGTAAATCAGTTTTTATTGGCTTTGATATTTTAACAAGAGGTAAGGATAAGTGTGAAGTAGGATGGAAATGTGTCCGGCACAGAGCATATATAACATCTAACAGCATATATAGACATATATCAGGAGAAAATTACCTTAGTAATATTGGTCAAGCATATAACAATATTGGTCAAGCAAAATAACCATTAAAATTATATCATTCTAATTTATTAATGCATCAATACAACATTAAAATATCTTTACACACATGGCTTACCTCAAACTTGGTGTTAAAAATTATAACTTTATTAGCATTATATTTGCATGAACTGAATCATAATTAATCTGTATAAACACAGAGCTTTCATTGTTAATGCAAATGTGTATACCGTTCTGGAGGTATTAGTTTGTTTTAACTTCAAATAATTAGTGAAATAGTTGAGGCGTCCTCCAATGCAAAATGCAAATAAAGCATCTAAGAACTCTAAAACATATTGTTATTCAACTATATTATCTTATGGTGCCTAAATATTTTGTACTGAATTTACTGTTTTGCTTAAATGTTTTAAAAATGTGCATTGCTATGGTTTTTAACCAAATAAATATGGTGGGTTGATGCCATGTGTTTCACTACAAAAGTAAGTAAAAAAAAGATCATGTAAAAATGTTTAAGAGAATATAAAAGATTTGTATGCTGCAAATCACGAACTGTGGAAAAAAAGTTTTAAAAAAAGTCTTAATTGATCTGCAGCTTTAGCTGATGTGAGCGCTTGAGCGTATAAGTGCTAAAATTTGGCATGTTTGTTATACAAGGTTCATCAAAATAACACTGGTCTGCCATATGAAAACAAAAGATGCATTTCATAATCACACATTGGTCACACATTGTTTATTATTTAACCCACTTAGTGCAAACTAATTCTTACCTGCACTTTAAATCCAGGTGATCCCCTTTCTTCTGTTGGTTATCTAGGTAGCATCTTAGTCACAAATCCGAATATGATGATTATATTTACAAAGTAAAATGGAAATATTGATAAGGTCAGGGCTAAAACAGTATTAATATTTTATTCCCCATTTTTGTTCTGATTTTGTATGCAAATTGATTTATGTTTACATAATGGCACCTATATATGTGTATCTATGCTTATGTCGATACGGTATATAAATCTTACGTCAATACATAAACAATAGTGTTCAAAATAGTTTTTTTAATTATGATTACTTTTTCTAAAATGAGTTTAATGAGTTATCATTTATTTTGTATTACTATATGTTATACAGTATAGCCCTTAGCGAAACGTCAAAACAGCGTACATGCTGTGATGTCTAATTAGAAATATTGATTTATGATTACTCCCTTGTGGTAGACAAAAATTCTGCTCAATGTTATCTTTCCTTTAAACAATCTTCATCTATTTGAATTTGAAGTGATTAAAAAAATTTTTTGTTTAGGAATCATTTTTC
Source organism: Pelodytes ibericus (assembly GCA_036172795.1). NCBI lineage: Eukaryota > Metazoa > Chordata > Amphibia > Anura > Pelodytidae > Pelodytes > Pelodytes ibericus. Next base: position 83,451,613 of record CM069863.1, on the reverse strand, counting down.
TAATGACCCATTTCCTATGTCAGACAGTAACACTTATGTCTAAAACATAATATCAAATTGAGTAAATAAACACAACACTATAAACTGAGCTGTGTTTTACTTAAACAACTATTTAAAATAAGTATAGCTTGGTTAATATTACCTAAATACTTTCCGGTTTAGTGAATATGACAACTAGTTTTGTTGTCAGGGTATATAGTTTAGTCTGAACTTTTAACCTATATATAAAATATATAAAATATTTAAAAGTGTTTTACACATCATCCCAATTGATCAGTGTTAAATATGAAAATGTACAATTTCATGGAAACTAGACCTAATTCATCTATTTAGTCCCAGTGCAAACTGAAGCCTTAACTATTGATTGTTATATGAAATACAAAATACATTTCCTTATTGTCTTCAGATCAGAGTAAAAATCAGTTCCTTTTACAAATTCAGTTAGTTTCATATTAACTTTCATTCTTGAACAAAGTGTATAATTCATTTTTAAATTGAAATTATGATTATTCATCCAAGGTTTAGTGAAAAGTTTCACTGAATTAATTCTTTCATTTGAAGGATCCTTAACAGACCTGTATTTATACACATTTTTTTAATATAAGTTTTTGTCTGTTCTTCCGTTGTTTTAGTAACAGTTCTAATTTATAATCATTGTAAAAACTCATAACACAAAAGCTGCTGTACAAATATGTATTGAAAATGCCATTATAAACTAACTGATAAACATGTGTTCAAATAGTTTTCTCTATTGGTTTATTAAAAATAAAAACAAATAAAAATATAAATACAAAAATGTCATCATTGTGATGGTTTAAATAATAGGTTATTAAAACGCCACTAAACCATTTTTTCACGTGTGCTTCTAATACAAAAAGTTGTTTTTCACTTGTGTTTCTAATAGGGAAGCACAAGTGGAAGGTCCATTGGACCTAGTATGAGGGTAAGCTGTCATGTACATTTTAAGGTACATGCCATCCATGATGCTTCCCTGGAAAGATGGCACAGTGAGAGACCCTTGTTTTTACCTGCAATCAACAAAGAGGACCTTAACTAGGTTTGTTTTAGTTGTATTTTAATTAGGTGTCTTCTTTTTCTGGTATGCCAAAATGAGGGAATCTCTCTACCTTAGCAGAAAGAGAAAATACATGTGTCAATAGAGCTTGATTAGAAGCACAGGGAACTCTATCAGTGAGCACCAGCATCCAAGGGAGCTCTGCTTCAGCTGAGAGAGTAAACATGTGTATCTGTAAAGATAGATGTTGGGTTTACTTAGGGCAGGTGGCACCAGGTTTTTAACATTTCCTTCTGTTAATAAAACAAACGTCTAAAAAAGAGTCGTGTTTGAGTCTGTTGTATGCAGAATGCAGTCTGCTAAACTCCCAGAGATCAGTTTTGTGCACATAGCCTTCTTATTCTCGAAATGTCCAAACCATTGGAAATGCTGTGGTATGTAGCTCCCCATGACTCAGCATAGTATGATTTTTTTGGAGGGAGGAGTTGAGCAGCAGACAAAGTAAATCATCATCAAAGCTGAATCATTGCTCCCTTTGGGATGAAGGGTCATCACAGTCACTCAGTGGAGTAAAAGGATTATAAACAGTCTGGCCTCTGGATTTCCGTACAGATCTCAACTAAAATGTCTGTTTTGCTGCTGTACCAAATATATTCACATTTGTGAAAAATAACATTGTTTTTAATTAGAATTTTTAATTTGGCTGTAAAATCACATACCAATGAAACTGCGAATCTATTGTGGCATACATAATCATAATGTTCTTTCGAGAAAAGAACTTATGGGCATATGTTCACTGTACATAAACATAACATGTTGCTACATTTCTGGCTAGTACTAAATGTATTACATGTTCTTCAAAATAATATTTTACAAAAATGTCTATAAATGATTCAGACATAATAAAGTAATTTAGTGTGGCTTGTTATGTATAAAAGATAAGGTATGAGACAATATTGTGTTTTATATCCTGAAAATGACTTCAAGATACTGTGTGGCGAAATTCACAAATTTGCACCAGCTTTCTGAGCAGTAAAATAACTAAAAGCATATTTCCTTTTTTTAAACATGGAAAACTCTTGGCCAAGTTAAACCTTTAACCAGTGTTAATTTTGATGACATATTTTGATTAAGTTTAGTCATAGTCTTTTATCTAAAATGACATTTTAGCTTAATCTTGTAACAAAAACTAGACTAAAACTAAAACAATATGAAATGTTTTAGTTTTAGTCTAGTTTTGGTTGACTAAAACTCCAGTAGATTTTAATCAACTAAATCTCCAGCAGTGAGGGAGGAAACAGGTCTGTGAGGCTGTTACACGGTGTTAAGTTAACTTGCTAGGGAGATGGAGGGGAAACTCACGTGACAGTACCAGGAGAATCCAATGGAGGAGTATCTTCGTCTTCTGAAGTTTGCAGGGCATTATTTTAGGGGCAGACAGGCACAGGGAGCCTGTGTCTCAGCCATTCCAGCTGCAGATAGAGTCAGGGGACTGGGCTTTGGGCAGAGATCCATGGCAGATATCCATGGTATCCAGAACCAGAAGTCCATATTGGTAAATGCAAGAGTCCCTCCCTAACATTTTAGTCACATTTTAATCAGTTGATGAAAATTGCAATTATTTTTTGTCCTAGTTTTATTAACTGTTTATTTTAGTTTGTTAACTATTAACTTAGTTTTTATTTAGTTATTGTTTCATTTAAGTCACTGAAAATATCCAGTTAACTAAAACTATGATGAACATTTTTAGTCAATGAAATTAACCTTTGCACGTGCTTGTACTGAGACTCAATATTCATTTGCTCTTCCCTTTGGCAGCCAGATAACTTATTCTGTATTTCCTAACAACAAATTTAATATAATGGCCTTACACATTTACTTGACCACATCTTGAAAAAGAATGCAGAATGTTCAGTGGAATTAACCTGACCTCATATGCAGATAGAGAATAAAGTAAAGTGTTTAAAAACATCTGGTAATCTGCAATTAAAGACAATTTCCCCTAATGGATTTACAAATTTCTGTTGCTGTGAGTGACCAAGCTTATCCTTTCATTTTATATATATTTACTGAAAAATTGTTTCCTTCATGCTCTCTCTTGACAGTACCAAGGTAGGGTCTAGGACACTTGTTCGCCGCATCTTCATCGCTGACAGTTCAGGGCGGCAGTTAGAACGCTGAACTGTCAGCAATGAAGAATAACGTGGCCGTTTACGGCTATGTAAGAGCTGACAGTTCAGCGCTGAACTGTCAGCTCTTACAAATGTACAAGTAAAAAGAAAATACCCCCCCTAATAAATGATTCCCAAACCCCAATACTAACACTAAACACTAAACCCCAATACTAACACTAAAATTAACCCCAATACAAAAATTAACCCCCTAAACCCTAATACTAACCCTAATACTAACCCCCGACCCCTAATACTAACCCCCGACCCCAATACTAAAATTAACCCCCTAAACCCTAATACTAACCCTAATACTAACCCTAATACTAACCCCCGAGCCCTAATACTAAAATTAGCCCCCTAAACCCTAATACTAACCCTAATTCTAACCCCCGAGCCCTAATACTAAAATTAACCCCCTAAACCCTAATTCTAACCCCCTAAACCCTAATTCTAACCAAACTAAAATAGCTAAAATACTTACCTTTAGCGATGAAAAGTCCCGCAATTAAATCTCCAGCGACGATCTGTCTTGCTGTGTAGAGTCGGCGGTGAAGCGGCTGCGCGAAAGCAGCCGCGATGAAGAGTCCCAATTCCACCAAGGTATGGATTTCCTGCAGCACACAATTAAAATAGCAAACTTATTTTTAAATTTCCCATTTTGTGTCATGGTGTGGAAACTAGGTTTCATGTGTTTTTTATTTTCTTCTTTAGAGGTTTTGCGACAGCCCATACATGCGTCAAGCAGCTTTCACCTTTTGTTAATATAGTTTATCATACTTGTGATTGATAAAGTTATTTTTATATATATATATATATATATATATATATATATATATATATATATATATATATATATATATATAGCATTTATGCTAGTGCAGTCTTTATTTAGCAACTTTCTTGGAAACAAAAACTTATTGTTGTCAAGTCTATGCTTGAGAAAAAGTATTACTTACCTGAAATGTCACACTAATTAGGACCTGCATTATTCAATTGTATATTCTTTCTAAGCCTTATTATTCAATAAAGGCTTGTCACTGTACAAAAATGCTGGTGCTGTCTATTTCTGTACTTTGATTTAAGACAAGGGAAAGTGACCTTCTGTGAGACTCACACAGCATATACAAATTACTTAAGCGATTGCATCTGTCATACTGCTCCTCTTTGTGTTTTATGGGATACTGAGAACATAAAACTGAAAAATATTTTTTAATTAGAATATCTTAAAAAGAGCAGAACATAGATGACAGTTAGAGAGATGAAATACATAATGCCAAAAGCTTAATTAAAGAGATAATATGATGCATGTTTAAGGATGACCACTATTTTTAAGTATAAATAGCAAGCCAAGGGTAAGTTGTTATCATCAGTTCAAAAACTGGACAGGGAACCAATTTCCACGACAAAATGATTTTTGGTGGTAACATGCATGTAATGACGCAGAGCGTACATCAGCACAGGATAGATACTGGATTGGACTGGTCCACTGTCAAGGCGATTTGCGCAATATTAAAGTCTGTACAGAATAATTTCTTTACACAACATGCTCCTTGTGGGCCTGATTGACTGATAAAGTACAGCTCCAATGGAGAAAGGAGGGAAAACAAATTTATAGAGCATAAAGGGACCAAAAAAGTGAGAAGAGCAGGAAATAAGTTCAAGGGGCCCAGGATAAATAATTGCTTCTATGCCCCAAGATGTCCCATAGTTGTTATGGTCAGCCTATGTGGAAATGTACACCAAGAACTAAAACAGTGGGTTGAAGGTAAAATATATAACAACAAGACATGTAACCTGTAGTTCAAACAAGCAATTTGTCACATGCAGTCATTAACTTGTCTGGAGTTGTACTTAAATGTGCCCTTTACTCTACTATAAAATACATTTGGCACCAATAACCAATTAATAACACTGTAATTACATGCCAATGAATTCAGTATGACAAATACATAATACTTGAAACCATGATACTCCATCATACTAAAAATGTGTTGAAATAAATCTGAAGTGGAACCTCTAGAGAATATATTGAAACCAGGAATAGGGAATAAACAACTTATAATTTTATATAAATGCCATGCTAATTACATGTGGAATGTATTGGGGAGAAAGCTGGTCTGTTGTATTTAGGATTAATGTTTCATTTCAATTACTGTTGTCATAAATAAGTTTGCCTATCATCATTAAAGGACAACTGTAGAAAAAAGTAATGAACGTTTAATTAAAATATTGCATTATGTGTAGATGGCTTCTATAGCAATTCTATGATGAAACAATACAAATAATGTACCTTATTAAGCTCTCATTGCTCCATATAGCTCTTTCAGGGGGCAGACATGTTGTTTATAATCTTGGGCCATCTGAACCAAGGAGACTGAAGTTTTTAAACAATATGCCCGCCCCTTGATTTATTTATACACAGCAACATTGGCTCTATAATGTACTTTATTTTTATTCTTACATTAAAGTATTTATTTTTAAAATGCCTACACTTGATGCAATATTTATATTATGATATTTGTGCTACAGCTGTCCTTTAACCTTCATGATATTGGATAATCCAGGCACGTCATGGCAAACTGTTGCTGAAATTGGACATGCCTGGCACATCTTTCAGTTTCTGATCGTGATATGCCTGCCAGTGCCTGGCTTGAACAGCTTTAGTTGTGAGGCAGGCAGAGACTGATTGCAGAAGGACAGTTTTGCTCCTGTCCCGCAGAAAGTTTTAAAATAAAAAATAAATAAAAATTAAATAAAAAAAAAAATATATATATATATATATATATATATACATATGTGTGTATATACAGGTGATACTCGAAAAATTAGAATATCGTGCAAAAGTTAATTTATTTCAGTAATTCAATATAAAAGGGGAAACTAATATATGATAGACACATTACATGCAAAGCAAGATAGTTCATGCCGTGATTTGTCATAAGTGCGATGATGATGGCTTACAGCTCATGAAAACCCCAAATCCACGATCTCAGTAAATTAGAATATTGTGAAAAGGTGCAATATTCTGGGCTCACAGTGTCCCACTCTAATCAGCTAAGTAAGCCATAACACCTGCAAAGGGTTTCTGAGCATTTAAATGGTCTCTCAGTCTGGTTCAGTAGGAATCACAATCATGGGGAAGACTGCTGACTGACAGTGCAGAAAACCATCATTGACACCCTCCATAAGGAGGGAAAGCCTCAAAAGGTAATTGCGAAGGAAGTTGGATGTTCCCAAAGTGCTGTATCAAAGCACATTAATAGAAAGTTATGTGGAAGGGAAAAGTATGGAAGAAAAAGGTGCACAAGCAGCAGGGATGACCGCAGCCTGGAGAGGATTGTCAGGAAAGGGCCATTCAAATGTTTTGGGGACTTTCACAAGGAGTGGACTGAGGCTGGAGTCAGTGCATCAAGAGCCACCACACACAGACGGATCCTGGACATGGCCTTCAGATGTCGTATTCCTCTTGTCAAGCCGCTCCTGAACAACAAACAACTTCAGAAGCATCTTTCCTGGGCTAAAGAAAAACAGACCTGGTCTGTTGCTCAGTGGTTCAAAGTCCTCTTTTCTGGTGAGAGGAACTTTTTCATCTCTTTGGAAACCAAGCACCCAGAGTCTTGAGGAAGAATGGAGAGGCTCACACTGCAAGATGCTTGAAGTCCAGTGTGAAGTTTCCACAGTCTGTGTTGATTTGGGGAGCCATGTCATCTGCTGGCGTTGGTCCACTGTGCTTCAGTAAGTCAAGGGTCAACGCAGCCGTCTACCAGGAGATTTTGGAGCACTTCATGCTTCCTTCCACAGATGAGCTTTATGGGGATGCTGACTTCATTTTCAAGCAGGACTTGGCACCTGCCCACACTAAAAAAAACACCAAAGCCTGGTTCAATGACCGTGGTATTACTGTGCTTGATTGGCCAGCAAACTTGCCTGACCTGAACCCCAAAGAGAATCTATGGGGCATTGCAAGAGAAAGATGAGAGACATGAGACTGAACAATGCAGAAGAGCTGAAGGCCGCTATTGAAGCATCCTGGTCTTCCATAACACCTCAGCAGTGCCACAGGCTGATAGCTTCCATGCCATGCCGCATCGAGGCAGTTATTGCTGCAAAAGGGGCCCAAATCAAGTATTGAGTCCATATGCATGCTTATACTTTTCAAAGGTCTGATATTGTTCTATGTACACTCCTTGTTTTATTGATTGCATGTAATATTCTAATTTATTGAGATTGTGGATTTGGGGTTTTCATGAGCTGTGAGCCATAATCATTGAACTTATGACAAATCACGGCTTAAACTATCTTGCTTTGCATGTAATGCGTCTATCTCATATATTAGTTTCCCATTTTAAGTTGCATTACTGAAACAAATGAACTTTTGCACGATATTCTAATTTTTCGAGTATCACCTGTATATCTATATATATATATATATCTATATATATATATCTATATATATATATATATATATATATATATATATATATATATATATATATATATAATAGATAGATAGAAATTAGTGTTAGAGTTAGGAAAAGGATTAGGGCTCGACTGGGTCACTATTGCTAATGATGGCCAAAAATGTGTTAAGAAAAAGCAATGTCCTACTATTACCTATTGCCTTAGAAATAGAAATAAAAAAAGAAATAAAAGATTTAAAAACATGGGGTACTCCCAAACTCAGGACAAATATTAAAATGTATTTCACAGGTTTTCCATCAGTTTTTGTAAATGTGTAAAGGATTTGTCAAGTAAAAGTTATAAAAAGTGTTTTTTTTTTTGTTTTAAATTTTCCACCCTATTTTATAAACTTTTTATTGTAAATTATATGATAATATCAAAATATTGGTATCTGAAGAAAGCTCTTTTATACTGACCCCACAAACCTGCAAAAATATATTTACTATTTACTTCTTAATATGCATGGTGTATGCTCTCGAAACAATGCAATATTTTGATTTATACAAAAATGATAGCACATACAAATACAGTGTTTCATTTTAGATACTGATAATAAAATATAGAGATGCATGTTTGCAAGCCAAATTGAGATCTGGAAGCATAAAACAAATCTATTTTATTTCAAGCACCTAATATTATGGCATTGTACATTTTGTTTTGAGTAAATATTTCATTTATTTTGTATTGAATTTATTTTCCCAAGCATATAGGACTGAGTGTTATTCCAACTGTGTTTGTAAATGGACCAAAGTAAGAACTAGCAGAATATAAACTGTATTATAAGTTTACATTGCCTTTAATAATAACAACAGTTGCACAATAGAAGAATAGAATAATATTATACATGGTAAATATAATATAACACTTTAAATTGTGCATGTCACGAAACAAAAATACATGGTGAAACTTGATATAGAATAATTGCCTATGCCTACTCTAAATAGCCATCAAATGTATAGATACATGTTATCAATGTCAAAGAATATATATAGGCATTGTTGTACTGTGCTCGTAAAGTGCACATGAGTGCAAATCCCACTATACAGACCAACAATTAAGTTTTAGGTGCAAATAATCATTTGGTTTATACATTTGCTTGCAATTAAAATAGTATAGTGTCTAAGTTATATTTGACTAGCTACCCTGAAAGGTCATTTGTATATGAAAGATCCAAGGGATCCTTGAAGCTACCAAGCCTGGATGTTTATGTATACTAAGCTGTGCATTTGACCCATAACCTTTTTAAATTAAGATGTTTTTTATAATTTGAATTTAACTGTTGGATGTTTTGAATAGAAAAACATCTAAAGCATTGCTTCTCAAACCTGTCCTCATTACCCCCCAACGGTCCAGGATATAGGGATTACCCAGTTGTATTTAATTAACCCCTTAAGGACAGAGCCTTTGAAACATTTTTGTCCTTTCTGGACAATGCCTATTTTAACATTTCTGTGCTGTTTGTGTTTAGCAGTAATTTTCTTCTTTGTCATTTGCTGTACCCACACATATTATATATTGTTTTTATCGGGACAAGAAGGGCTTTCTATGGATGCCATATTTTTGATCATATCCTATCATATTATTTAAAAAAATAATAAAATATGGTAAAAAAAAAAAATACACAAATTTCTTTGTTTTTATTTGAAACAACTTCTCCTCATCGACAATAGCGAACGAAAAAACATGCTAAATAGTTTCTACTATTTCTCCTGAGTACAGGGATACCACCCATGCATAGGTTTGTTGGGTTGTTTGGGGGCTAAAATGCCAAATTTGTGAGGTGCAGTTTTTTGTTTTCCAACTTGCAATTTTTACATGCAGACAGCCTGCACCCATGTCCCATTTGGGACATATTTGAAGCCAGCTAGTGTATTTTACCCCATCAACCCATATATTTTTTAAAAGAAGACACCTTAGGCTATCTCAAATGGTGGTATTTTTACACTTTCCATGCACTAATTCTACCACCAGCCTTTGTCAAACTTTGTGGTAGTAATTTGTTTGTGTTTTTTTTTTTCACAAACCTTGTACTTCAGACATGAATTCACAGATTTTGGTATGTGTCACTGCCAAATACCACCTTAATAAGTGTTCAGCAACATCTCTTGAGTACAGGGATACCACCCATGCATAGGTTTGTTGGGTTGTTTGGGGGGTAAAAGGCCAAATTTGGTAGGTGCAGTTTTTGGTTTTCCAAATTAAAATTTTGACATGCAGACCGCCTGTACCCATGTCCCATTTGGGACATATTTGAAACCAGCCAGTGTATTTTACCCCATCAACCCATATATTTTTTAAAAGAAGACACCTTAGGCTATCTCAAATGGTGGTATTTTTACACTTTCCATGCACTAATTCTACCACTAGCCTTTGTCAAACTTTGTGGTAGTAATTTTTTTGTGGTTTTTTTTCACAAACCTTGTACTTCAGACATGAATTCACAGATTTTGGTATGTGTCACTGCCAAATAACACCCCAATAAGTGTTCAGCAACATCTCTTGAGTACAGGGATACCACCCATGCATAGGTTTGTTGGGTTGTTTGGGGAGTAAAAGGCCAAATTTGGTAGGTGCAGTTTTTGGTTTTCCAAATTAAAATTTTGACATGCAGACCGCCTGCACCCATGTCCCATTTGGGACATATTTGAAACCAGCCAGTGTATTTTACCCCATCAACCCATATATTTTTTAAAAGTAGACACCCTACGCTATTTCAAATGGTGGTATTTTAACACTTTCCATGCACTAATTCTACCACCAGCCTTTGTCAAAATTTGTGGTAGTAATTTTTGTGTGGTTTTTTTTCACAAATATTGTATTTTAGACATAAATTCACAGATTTTGGTATGTGTCACTGCCAAACAATAACCCAATATGTGTTCAACAACATATCCTGAGTACAGGGATACCACCCATGCATAGGTTTGTTGGGTTGTTTGGGGGCTAAAGGGCCACATTGTGAAGGTGCGCATTTTCAACTTGGAATATTGACGTGTAGTCAGCCTGAGCCCATCTTTCATTTGGGACTTTTTTTTAAGTAGGACAGTGTATTTTACCCCAAAAAGTATATATTTTGTAAAAGTAGACACCCTAGGCTATTTGATATGGTGTTATTTTAACACTTTCCATGCACCAATTCTACCACCAGCCTTTGTCAAAGTTTGTGGTAGTCATTTTATTGTGTCTTTTTTCCCACATACATTGCACTTTAGACACAAATTCACATATTTCGGTATGTGTCACTGACAAACAATACCACAATATATGTTCAGCAACATCTCCCGAGCACAGGGATACCACCCATGCATAGCTTTGTCAGCTTTGTTGGGGGTTGAAAGGCTACATTTGAGAGGTGCGCTTTTTGATTTTCAAACTTGGAATTTGAACATGTAGAGCAAGGAAGGGGTTAATAGCTCTTATAAGAGCCTTTGTAGTACTGTACAAAATAATTAACCCCTAAAAATGCACAGACAAGAAAAAATGTTCTGCTGTGCAGTGATCAGTGGCAGGGAAGGGGTTAATACACTACACTATACAAAAAGGTATGGCTTTTATAAAAGCCCTTGGGACTCACAATTTATTAACATTTTATTTAATTTATTACAATTTAAAAATTATGTTATACAGATCTGTCTCTTTCCCTCACTAAAACTCAAGTGAGGAGAGGGAGGCAGATCCATATGGGTCAGAACAATATTTACGAACCAGACGAATGGTGATGCTCATCTGAGAAATCACCAAACCACCTTTGCCACTGATCGGCTGTTACTGATCGCTATACACGCGTTCAGACAGCTTCAAAAGGAATACACGTAATCCCCTAGTGGGTATAATTAACCCCTAGTGAGTCTGACAAAAAAAATGCTGATAGCAAAAAAAAATCCTTCGGCGACTAGATTGCTCCATATGCGCTGCTTAGGCAGTGACCATATGCACTGCTTAGGCAGTGACCATATGTGCTGCTTAGGAAGTGATATACGGCAAGGAAGGGGTTAATAGCTCTTAAAAGAGCCTTTGATATACTGTAATAAATCAAAGTAAAAAAAAATAACCCCTAAAAAAATGCACAGACAGCAAAAAATGTGCTGCTGTGTAAGATCACTGCGTACACAGCGATCAATTGCAGGGAAGGGGTTAATTACTGGAAACGGCTTTTATAAAAGCCTTTGGGTCTCAATTCTATTAAATATATTATAATTAAAAACTTACATTATACAGCTCTGTCTCCCTCACTAAAACTCAAGTGAGAGGGAGGCAGATCTACACGGGTCAGATCAAATATTTACACATATTGATCTAACCAGACGAATGGTGATGCTCATCTGAGCAAACGCCAACCCGCCATTGTCACTTATCAGCTGTTACTGATCGCTATACATGCGCTCAGACAGCTAAAAAAAATGTTTTACGTTAAACGTAGTCCCCTAGCGGGGTTTAATTAACACGTGACGGGTGTAATAAAAAAGTTTAAAAAAAATTAAAAATGCTTCTGCAGCAAGATTGTTGCATTTGCGTCAGATCGCTGATTAGGCAGTGATCTACGGCAAGAAAGGGGTTAATCTCTCTTAAAAGAGGTTTTTTTATACTGTAATGAATTACAGTAAAAAAAAATAACCCCTAAAAAATGCACAGACAGCAAAAAATGTGCTGCTGTGTATGATCACTGCATACACAGCGATCAATGGCAGGGAAGGGGTTAAATGGCTTTTATAAAAGCCCTTGGCGTTTAAAATTTTATTAAATATTTTTTTTATTATTTTATTTTATTTTTTTACTTGATCTGATCTGTCTCTCTCCCTTACTAAAAGAAGTAAGGTGAGGGAGGCAGATCAATACTTGTCAAAGGCAATATTTAGTAATATTGCCTTTGACAGTATGGTAAGTGCTCATCAGAGCACTTACCATACATGCCTGCACACAGATCACATAGATCTGCTGTGCCGGCATCGATTGGCTCCCCCTAGAGCATCGGAAGTGAAATACTTTCACTTCCGATGCTCTTGCCATTAGAAGGGAAGCGCTGCCTGTACAGGCAGCGTTCCCTTCTACTGAGCCGATGGGGTCGCTCAGGAGAGCGACCACCATCGGCTCTGGGGAGCAGCTTGGTGTTGTTAAGTGCCTCGCTGGCGAGGCACTTTAACAACACCGGAGATGCTTAGAAAGCGAACGATCGTTCGCTTTCTAAGCACATGTGTGCAGCGGGCGCAGCCATTTTTAAATGGCTGCTACGATCACTCCGTGGAGTGATCGTAGCGCGCCCCTGCACATTTGGGGGGTGTTGCACAATGCCTCTACCTAGAGGCATTGTAGCAACATCGTTAGAGTAAAGAAAGCGACCGCTGGTCGCTTTCTTTACTCCATTTAGTGCATGACGTGCCAGGCACGTCACAAGGTGATTGTTAGCCAGGAACACTCTCACAGAGACCCGATCAGGGGTCGCTCACAAGGTGATTGGTAGCCAGGAACACTCTCGCAGATACCCGATCAGGCGTCCCTGCAAAAAAAATGCGAGACCTCCGGACGTCACGTGTGACATCACGGAGGCGTGCCTGAACGTCCGTGTAGCCGGTGTTCACTTTGAGCACTTAAAGTCAGGGCGGCATAGTACGTCCTAACATCGGGAAGGGGTTAAATACAACTGGGTAATCCCTAAATCCTGGACCATTGGGGGGTCCGATCTAAAGCAATATTACACTAATGGTTCTCTCCTTGTTCTCTATGGCCCCTCTTGGTGCCTCTCTATTTGAATACGGGGAAGATTCCAGGTCCAATTTGGTTCTAGATCTAGTCAGTGTTCTATTGGCTTGTGCCATGGTATTTTGGAATGCAGTGGATACAATGTTGAACTATGAGATTGTTTCTCTTTCGTTTTCTGTGTCATATAAACTTTTGGAGAGATTAAAGGCTCATGGAACCCTAAAGTGAAACTGACAACTACATGTCACTCTTTGAAATGATACTGTTTTTGTGACAGCTAATCTTCACTATAATTTCAAATACTATAACTCATTATTTTGAAAATAATCAAGTATAATAACATAAAGCAAGGCCACTTACAAATCAATACAGCAATAGTGTAACTCATCAAATCAGTAAGCCTTATTGATTTTTTTTTCTTATCTCTATTGCTATTATGAAGGACCATTTCTTTGTTTACAATTGCAGGCATGGTTATTTGGATTACAGGAAATGTGCTGCTTCTGTGGAGAATGCACATTATGTCTTGTTACTGAAGGAGATACCTGTAGAAAATATGTCATGATAATTTAAGGGTGTACAACTTTGGAATACCAAAGTTGAACGTTTTGCTCTAAGAAGAGGATAAGAAATAGTAGTTATAATACCACTCTTTAAATAGAAACATTTATTAAAAATGCTCATGTCAGGGATAGGCAAAGTGTCCATACAATTCTGACAGAAATTGGGCAGACTAGATGGATACATCTAGTCTGATCCTTATATGTCAACACATTCTATGTGTCTATGTTTCTATGTTTACAAGGACATTAGTGACTATGGCAAAGTCTTTGAAGGTACATAGTACATCATAAAACTGTCCTAAATGTCTACATATAAATGTCTACATCAACAATGTTGGTGCCCAGCTGTGCTTCTTGCATGTTTCAAAAACATATATACGTATACAAATACCTGGAGATTCTTTCGAGTTTTAATATTGTATGGCTCATAGACATGTATATTTTAATTTTAATACCGCTACAGGTCTGGGATAGTCGGCAATTATGAATTATGTTTTTTAATACATTGTTTAGAATGGTTTTTAAAACAAAGTTCTTATTTGTTTAAGCAATGTTTATACAATTTTTATACAATATTACTGTCAAGGAATGTTTGCATAAATAAGAAGCATATATCCAGACCACCATTTGAGAGCAGGATTACTAGCCAGCAACACAAAAAAATGATAATGGTAAAATAAAAGAAAGTCATCTGGGTTGTCACCAGGACAGTGGCAGCACGAGATGGAGGAAGCCTAGGCCTAACAAATACCAGAAGAATTTCTCAGTGGAGGAGCACACAGCATTGGTGCACAAGCTGTACAACATTACAACAGTGTGACAGAGGGAGCAGAGGACAAGCAAGAGGAAATTAAACTCTAGCAACAGATTAAAGACACTGTTAATTCAGCTGGTGGTAACAACTAGAGTTGAGCGGACACCTGGATGTTCGGGTTCGGCAGGATTGGCAGGTCCGGGTCCGTGCTCGAACTTGACACCGAACTTGACCCCGAACCCCATTGAAGTCAATGGGGACACAAACTTTTGGCCACTAAAATGCCTCTAAAAAAGTCCTGGAAAGGGCTAGAGGGTTGCAAAATGAAGTAAAATGTGGGTTATGAGTGTCCCCATTCATACGAATAGGTCAATTGACCTATTCGTATGAATGGGGACTCTATTTCGGTTTATAGAAAGCCAATAGCCATGTAATGCTATTGGCTTTCTATAAACCGAAATAGAGTCCCCAATCATATGAATAGGTCAATTTACCTATTCTTATGAATGGGGACTCTATTTAAGTTTATAGAATATCAATAGCATTACATGTATTACATAAACCGAAAGTCTATAAACCGAATCTCTTTCGGTTTATAGACTTTCGGTTTATGTAATACATGTAATGCTATTGCTATTCTATAAACCGAAATAGAGTCCCCATTCATAAGAATAGGTCAATTGACCTATTCGTATGAATGGGGACTCTATTTCGGTTTATAGAAAGCCAATAGCATTACATAAACCAAACCCGCTTTCTATAAACCGAAATAGAGTCCCCATTCATAAGAAAAATATCCATCAATACCTAGCAGTTGGACTCTATCCAATGCCCTGTTCATTAAATAATGTGACGAGCTCTCAATCAACCACCTCACAACCTTCCCCCTCTATACTTAATTATTAGCAATATGTTACTTGCCTCACTCACTATAAGCACCTGCATTCTTCCACAACTTTAATTTCTATGTGGCTGGAGTCTGCAGGCTTACAATTCAATCACAACTTCAGATGTGACTCACTCAGCTCACATTCTCCCAATGCCTTCTATTGCCAAAATATATTTTTTATTCCCCCCCCCCACCTTTCATCTTGCCTCTTCACTTATCTTATGTTACTCATGTTCCCCATTGCATCTAGACAATAAGCTTGTGAGCAGGGCCATCTACTACTTCAGGTTTTAGTCAGAATCTGATTGTCTAATTTTGTCTTTAACTCCATTTTAAGCTCAGTACCAAAGCACTTCATAAACTGTTGGCGCTATATACACAAATATTCATATAATGTTACTGTAACGGACCGTCTACCAGACCTAGTAGACCCTCTGCCCGTTGTAGGGAATCACCTCCTTAGTCCCTGATTACAGCTCAGCATTCACCCAGCAAGTCTTTCCTGGACCCTTGCTCTTTGTACCCAAATAGACAGGACATCTAGAAGTTAGGTACAGCAAGAAGAACAACTCTTTTATTTGTGATTTACACAGCACATATATACCAAACTGCAATCAGATAACACTTGATTAAACAATAGAAAACTTAAACACATCTCCAGTAAGGCAGTATCTAGCCACTTTAATCTGGAGCCAGAAGCAAGGTAGTCAGACTGGGTGCCTGACATAATTAAACAAAGGAAGGCTTAAACACATTACAGACAGGGTCCATAGTCCACAGGGAGTCTTCTGGCTGCCAGGCCACTCCAAGAACCACCGTCACAGTGGATCTTCAAATCCATTTCATGACAGTTACCAAGTATATTAAGCTAGCTCTCATGAGAAACTTACGGATGGTATCCTGCTTGAAAGGCAAAAGTATAAACATGAGTCTTTTTAGATTTTACTATAAACCTGTCTCTTCTTTGATGTCTCGATATGATAACCATTGTCACATTTCATTAAAAAAAGTTGCAATAAATGTGAACAAAAGGCCATCTGATATATTTAGTGATGAAACATTGTAATCAGATATATATGTAAATAATACAATATAAATCCCTGGACTCCCACCAGTAGGTAATATAGGATTGAAATAAAGCCACTGATTGCTTCTGACAAGCTGCATTTGTTCACATGATCCTATTTATGAAATGTAGAACCAATCTGATAAACAGCATTATCATTTCATAAAGAAAAATCTAATAGAATAAAATTCGAAAATAACATTTTATTAGAAAAGATTTTGCTTCCAATACAGAAGAATTTATAACACACCAGAGGGCCAGATTCTTTATTTTTATTCTATATGAAGCTAATATTGTCTAGAGTCAATCATAAAGCAAGTTTGGATGAATGAAGACTTGATATTCAGTGCGCTCAAAATCTGAGTAAAAAAGATCAATATTTAATTAAACCATTTATATATTGGGATAGATTCAATGCCTGCCATTACCTACAATTCTTATCGCAAGTTATTCCTATACTAATTGGAATAACTTGCGTTTCAATGTAAACGGACCAATATGAACTAACGTGCATTAAAACACTAGTTTGGCAGTACGAGAATAACAGTGTTTTTTTTAAATAAAAGTGTTATTCCCCAAAACCGTTAATGTAATTCTTGAGGACTGGGGTTGTAAAAAAAACAAGCATTATGAAAGCTTCAGTTGAATGCAAAATCTTACTGAGCTAGTCCGATGAGTAAAAAACAAAGGGCAGATAAAGAGAATCAGTGAGAAGAGGAAGAGTACTAATAAATATGGGATAAAGGAAGAAAATGAACAATAGAAAACAGACACCTGGAAATAATACCAAAAAATTGTACTATTATTGTGTGCACCAATGTATTAGTCTAACTCCCGACAAAAGTTGGGAGTTTGAACATTATGCGCAGGTCTCTCACTATTAGTGTTCACCCCATGTATAAAAAAACAGGAGCTAAAAAGTGTCAGAAATCCTCTGCTAAATACATTTTGGAAGAGGTCCTATTTCTTTATACAGGAGGGATATTTAAAGAAGGCACAATGGCAAATCTTGATATTTGGATAGGGTATGTTCTGTAATATGGCAATCCAGTTCTACCAACAGTGATGGTTATGTTATGTATTGCCCAAGGTAGAGGCATGAGGTACAGTATGTGGGTATGGATCCTATAATTCCAATGGTGGTTGATATATAATTTATAGGATTGCACACCGATTTTTACCTTCTGCTCATTTATATGTATTTATGTAATATATATGTTGTATTGCATATGACTTTTTGTATTTATGTATTAAGAAAATAATAAACATATTTAAAAAATGCGCAATCGCCATTATACCTAAGAAAGGCAATTCTGGACTTTTTTTTTCATAAATAGGAAACAGCTGTAAAAATTACCGAAAAATAAATATATATTTTTTAAAGGCTTATATTATCCCTCTGAGTGTGACTTCATTGAGCCCCCAAAATAAGTGAAATTGAATACTCCCTGTTGCAAAGGTAAAGTAGATTGTTTATGTAATTGACCTCAGTGTTCTTAATTTAAATTACAAATCTGAGAAATATCTGTAGTCTAGCAAGTCATATAGACCCTCTGCAACTTTTGGCTGAGGAAATAGTATTGCATTATGGAAATATGCTCATGGCCTTCTATTTGATTTCTTTGAAGAAATCCCTAATGAAGGAAGTAAATCAGAGCCAATTAGGCCAAACGGGGACATGAACCCATATAAAAAAAAAGCTGCTAGTGCTAAGCTCACATTTTCAAAAAGCTGCTTTGCAAATGAATTAGAAATGGGGATTTGATGATTAACTCATAGCCAGAATATTTCAATGTGAGCTTAAAAGTATAAGACTAGAACTTTGAAATCACTGCTGTATTAAATTGTCTTTGGTATTACTTACTTTAAAGAGAGTTTGATGATTAGTAAAAGCAAAAAAATGTATTAAAGTGTGTTGGGGACAAACAATCAGAAAGTTATTGTTACAAGATGTGATCTGACAAGTGAACTGCAAATATCAGAAATTATTAGTTGAGTTGCATTTTTTTTCCAGATGAGCTATTAAGTACTTTTTTGGTTGTTGAGAGAGTATACTGAGATCGTATGGGGGGGGGGGGGGGGGGGGGCACGGCACAAGGGGTAGAGTTTGGTAATTGATATTAATTCCCAAAGACATTTTTGAAAAATATATTATATTTATTTCTATTGTGGTAGAAGCCAATATTATGGTAACTACTGCACTTGCAATAACACTCTGCCAGCACTTTGATTGGGACAGAGGGACGAGCTTGCCGTAGCTCTCTCTGGTTTGGGACGATCTATTTCCATCTCGTCTGCCTTCGCCACATCAAACTCAACAAAAATGCTTTCTGTATAGGACTTTGTATAGTTGAGATGGAGACATGCAAGGAAGGTTGACTATAAACAATGTTTAGGTGACTAAGTACCTTTAATGTGTTTTCATTTCTTTGTTTCCTAGAATTGTGACATGGAATTTAAACTTGAACTTGGCTGAACCTTTACATTGACAACACTCATCGATAAGCATTGTTGCAACCGGAGAATGATAAGATATCATATTTACTAGAATAAAAGGTGACCCTTATTATAACATGACGCTTCAAACTATGGATCATGAACATGCAAAAGAAATAGGCCAAATTATAAGGAGACCTTATAGAAAAAAATGTGTTGCTAGGAAATATTGCTTGACATGTAAACTTTTTTGTTTTTTAATAAAAATGTTATTTAAAAGACAAGTTATTGTGTTAATGTCCCACACAATCTTCCACATAATCAGGGGCATACCATTACTGCAGCCGGTCAGATCTCTAGAAGGCCTAGTCTAGTCCTACAACCACTTGCTTATCCACCCTTTAAAGGCTAAGAGTGTATATCCCCCCCAAAATAAAATAATAATTATTTGCGCAAATATGGTATATAAATAGTATTGTAACTTTTTTTTTTTTTTTAACAATTAATTGAGTAACTTAACTTGCTGGTTAACATCCAATTATTTTGTATGTGGAAATTCTTAATCCCTTAAATTGTGTATCAGTATAGCAAGTGATCCAAAAAGATGTATGCAGTATGTTAACAGTTCTGCAAGCAATTGCATAAATGATGAGACAAAGGTTTTTTTTTTTTACTTTATCTGTGGTGCTTCCTGTTTACGATATAATTTGTCTAGCTTTATATGCAAATTAACTACTATCAATGAAAAAAGTGTAATTTGCATATCAAAGTCACAAGGTGAAATCATAAACCACTGATATATGTTTTTTAAAAAGTCTTTTAATTAATGGATTTGCTTGTGATTTAACTATTTGTTTGATCATTTTTTCATCCACAGTTGAAACAATGTTTAGGTGACTGATAAAAGCATGATTATTCTAAAATATGTATATTGTACCATTATATTTTTTAAATGTAAAATATCATTTTTTAAATTTCTTTTATAGCTTTGTGTTTTTTTTTTTCATTATATTTTAATTTTTGTATCATCAGCTTCAATTAATGTCACTATATAAACAGTCCATTGGTCTTGTTTGGACTTGATATATTTTTTTTATCTATCATGTAAAAGGTAATTGTCAAGAGATGATCTTAATGAGCTGTTGTGATGCCAAGATCTAAATAAAGAATGTGTCTGCTGCATCTGCAGTCCTTTCTTATTCCCTGTGTGGTTTCATCAACATGTGAATTATTACTCTTATTCTCCCAGGTTCTTCTTGTTATCATGAATAATGTGAGCACCTCTGCTTCTGAATATAGACAAAACTTTCTGCAAGATGTCCAAAACTTTGTTGAAGAGAAACATATTGTTAAACTTTTAACAATTATAATAAAAAATATTGTTTATTTTACTGCAATGATTTATGCTATGACTTGTATGTGGTATCTGCTTAATTCACAAGTTGGCTCAATATCCCTGAATAATCGGCTGTCAGGGGTTATTCGCAAACCGAAACATTTGGATCAGGACATTTTTTATAATGAAAACCACAGATTTTCGGCTACCCATATGCACTGATCACCCCCAAACATGCTCCAATTTAGGTAACACAGGCCTCCAGATTTTAGCTGGCAATAAACTGAGCAGAAAATCCAAACTCTGGCGTTAACCAGAGTAACTGCAAGACACACCGGATAGCTGGATACAATTCCTGTGATATAGAGCTATAGGACACGCTTACTGGGAGTGACCTGACAGACCTGCAGATCTCACGCTTGTAGTACTGGTGTAACATAAATGGAAAAGCACACGGAAAATTGCCAAATGCTGTGTGGTGAATCCAGGGGGTGGGTTGTAAAAACGAAAAACCAAAAAGATAGATGTTAAAGTCAGCTGAGTATCTTGAAATAGCAGTGTATAATCACTGTAGTATTCTAAGGTTCAATAAAAAATAAAAATGAAAACTGAGCAAATATCAAATGTTGTTGGTCATGAAAGACTAAATCATAGTGGTTGATATCAAATCGGCACAACTGAAGATCCTTACTCGTTTCGTCTCTGCACTGAGACTTTATTAAAGGAGTATGTTTAAAATGCTCAAAGGACCCCTTATTTATCACATGGTTAGATCAACTAATCAAGAATACAGCTGATACTTAAAAAGAAATTAGGAAAATACATAATAGCCTTCCCCTACAGAACATATTACATAAATCTCACAATAGTCCTACAATATAAAATTATTTATTCACAAAACAAATAAAAAAAAATAACATTCTATTCAAAAATACAAATAGCAGTTGCCAACAGACTTCAAAGATTACTATAGAGTTTGACAATCCAAACAGTCATTAAGGCAATCTGTATATTATGAAGCAAGTCTATGAATGCACTTGGATTCCTTTTTCAATTAAAAATCTAATTTTATTACTATCAGACACATTTAAACGGGTCAGTTCTAACCCCATAATTTTGAGACACAATCATGGATATACCCAAAATGTTTCACAAGACCCCAGGGCCGTCTTTAACGCGGGGCAAACGGGGCAGCTGCCCTGGGCCCATTTACTCCTGGGGGGCCCCAAGGCAGCTGTCCTGTGGGCCCCCAGCCCCTGCTTGCCGCGTTCACAGCGCATTGCGCTTGTGAACGCTTTTTTCCGGCAAGCCGCATCCGATGTCGCGTCACATCCGGTGACTGTTTCCCTCCTCCGTGCAAGAGGGAAGACTGCACGGAGGAGACATCCGGCGGGGGACATGGAGCAGCTTCATGTAAGTGCTTGGGAACAGGGGGGGGGGGGGCGGGGGGCTGACTGGCACTATATATTACTGGGCATCTGGCTGGCACTATATTACTGGGCATCTGGCTGGCACTATATTACTGGGCTCTGACTGGCAGAATATTACTGGGCTCTGGCTGGCACAATATTACTGGGCATCTGAATGGCAGAATATTCCTGGGCATCTGGCTGGCACAATATTACTGGGCATCTGGCTGGCACTATATTACTGGGCTCTGACTGGCACTATATTACTGGGCATCTGGCTGGCAGAATATTACTGGGCTCTGGCTGGCACAATATTACTGGGCATCTGGCTGGCACAATATTACTGGGCTCTGGCTGGCACAATAATACTGGGCATCTGACTGGCACAATATTACTGGGCATCTGACTGGCACAATATTACTGGGCATCTGGCTGGCACAATATTACTGGGCATCTGGCTGGCACAATATTGCAGGCATCTGACTGGCACAATATTCCTGGCCTCTGACTGGCACACTATTACAGGCATCTGACTGGCATAATATTACAGGCATCTGACTGGCACAATATTACAGGCATCTGACTGGCACAATATTCCTGGCCTCTGACTGGCACACTATTACAGGCATCTGACTGGCATAATATTACAGGCATCTGACTGGCATAATATTACAGGCATCTGACAGGCACAATATTCCTGGCATCTGACAGGCACAAATATTCCTGGTTCTGACTGGCACACTATTACAGGCATCTGACTGGCACAATATTACAGGCATCTGACTGGCATAATATTACAGGCATCTGACAGGCACAATATTCCTGGCGTCTGACAGGCACAAATATTCCTGGTATCTGACAGGCACAATATTCCTGGTATCTGACAAGCACAATATTCCTGGTATCTGACTGGCACAATATTACAGGTATCTGACTGGCACAATATTACAGGTATCTGAATGGCACAATATTCCTGGGCTCTGACTTACACAATATTCCTGGTATCTGACTGGCACAATATTCCTGGTATCTGACTGGCACAATATTACAGGCATCTGACTGGCACAATATTACAGGCATCTGACTGGCACAATATTACTGGGGTCTGAATTTCACAATATTCCTGGTATCTGACTGGCACAATATTCCTGGGCTCTGACTGGCACAATATTCCTGGGCTCTGACTGACACAATATTCCTGGGCTCTGACTGGCATAATATTACTGGGCTCTGACTGGCACAATAATACTGCGCTCTGAATGGCACAATAATACTGCGCTCTGAATGGCACAATATTACTGGCATCTGAATGGCACAGCAATTATGCCATATGTGTGTGTGTGTGGGGGGGGGGTAACATTGCGATGGATGGCGGGATTGCATGCAGGGGAGGGGGCAGGGTCCAGGGGGCCCAAGCAAATGCTTGCCCAGGGTCCAATCACTATTAAAGACGGCCCTGCAAGACCCATATTCAATTTATTTTCAATAACATTGTTCCTGCGAGTTCTGAAGCTGGATTTTCATGTCCTTAAAGTTTGTTCAACAAAATTCCAGGGAAAGAGGATTTATATAAAAACCAGTGAAGTGTGTAATTGGCACTCCGGGGGCTATTTGACAGTGCTGCTACCTTTCTAGCGGTGCACCCCCTAGATACGCCACCTTAATAATAATTTTTGCAAAAAAGAAAAAGTGAAGGTGCGCATACAAGTAAATGAAAACAACATTTAGTTTTGCAGATTATCTTATTGCACAGACTCATACATGTTACATGTAACAAAACACATTAAAAAAACACGTAGTGTAGATAGTCAGAGATAAATTGGATATGTATATCCACTCATTTAGATATGGCACTCACGTGGTATTGAGCCACTCATCCAGGCTCTAAGCATAGGGACCGATTGTAAATACAAATAAGGGTCCCGCAGAATAGGTTAAACGAAACCAGGGAGACAGGAGAAATGGAAAAGAAGAAGGATCCAAGTATTAGAAAAATCTTACAAAGTTTAATAAAAGAAAACAGTAAGCACTTACATTAAAATGGACTATGCTGTCCATTAAGGAATTCATCTGTTGCTCAGGCGGAGAGTCTATGTCTTTTGGGTATGTTTTCTCAGAGGCTCCTCCCACTTCCAGTGATCAAAGATGCTACGCGTTTCGCTCTCTGCGTGAGCTTCTACTCCTGCCATTCTTTTATCCTGTTTTCAATTGGTTAGAGGTTCATTATTCCACACTTGTATACTATTATGATTTGACTCATATGTTTTGTTATAATGTGTATCAGTGCCCTGAGATTTGGGGCTTAGTTGTCACCATATAGAACGGGCAATATTAAAAGATTAAAATACATGTCAATGAAATATATTGAAGTATTCTATGTTTTTCAATATCCCAAGATAAAGAATCTAGTGTCTGATTTATTAGAGGTTGACTTACCAAATTTGTTTTACATTTTACTGCATCCATATCCCTCTTGGGGCACCTTTACAGGATCATAGATAACATTACATTGGTGATTGTACATAAATTATACCATACATTTTAAATCCTCATACTATTGGTCAACAGATTCTTCTTTTGTATTTTTAACGTTATAATGTGTTCATTTTAGACTTTATATATAGCAATACATAACAATTGTAATGAGAGAAACAAATAATTAGTACACAGCATAAATAACATCAACATGAATCACAGAAAATGGCTCAACTCAAAATCCGCATTTAGACTGTAGGGAAAGAGGCAATTTAACGTGAAGATCCACCTCATTTCAGTTCTTGCTAATTTACTAGCCAGGTTTTCACCTCTCTAGTTTCTTGTAACGTGGGTAATGTCTAGGCATTTAAGGTCTCATGAGTTGCGTTTATGTTTCTCTAAAAAGTGCAGCGATACACTGTGTTTGTCACTGCCTTTTTTGTGACAAACACAGTGTACCGCTGCACTTTAATATTGCCCGTTGTATATGGTGAGAATCAAGCCCCAAATCTAAGGGCAATAATACACATTATAGTAAAAACATATAAGTCAAATCATAATAGGATACAAGTGTGGCATAATAAACATCTAACCAATTGACAATGGGATAAAAGGACAGCAAGAGAACCAAGTAACATGCCCCTTGAAGAAGCTTGTGAACAGAGCGAAATGCGTAGCGTGTGTCGTCACCGAAAATGAGAGGAGCATCTGAGAAAACATACCCAGAAGACATAGACTCTCGACCTGAGCCAAAGATGAATTCCTTAATAGACAGCATAGTCCATTTTAATGTAAGTGGTTACTGTTTTCTTTTATTAAACTTTGTAAGATTTTTCTAATACTTTGATCCTTCTTCTTTTCCATTTCTCCTGTCGCCCTGGTTTAGTTTAACCTATTCTGCGGGCCCCTTATTTGTATTTACAATCTGTCCCTATGCCTAGAGCCTGGATGAGTGGCTCCATACCACGTGAGTGCCATATCTAAGGGAGTGGATATACATATCCAATTTAGCTCTGACTATCTACACTACGTGGGTTTTTTCTGTGTTTTATTACATGTAAAAGAGTCTGTGCAATAATATAATCTACAAAGCTAAGTGTCATTTTCATTTACTTGTTTGCGCACCTTCACTTCTTCTTCAAAGAAGATTTATATATTGAGTAGTTTCAATCAATATATAAATAGATAGCCACCAATAGTGTTATATACAGCTTACAAAAGTATATATAAATGCCCAAACCCATCATCATGGGGGATTTTGGCTAGCTGGCTAGTATAATACTTCACTATGTGCTACAATTGCAGTTCCCATGAGGCTGAGTCTGTGAATCGTTTATGCTTTACTCCTGTGTTATTACCAGTCTTTTGCATTTGTGCAGGTTTTTGTACTGTTCTCCATACTGGAATTTAAAAACAAAACTAGTACTATTTTGAAAATCAGGGACAATGTGCTTTGTTATTCATTGATAATCATCCGGGAGTCATTCTACATATCTTTAATTTATACTATTTATACAATAACTGTACATATGTGCCTAACTGATTTCCTAAATTATAACTGCTTATTTTCCCTGCATGTGTATCTTTGATACAGACAAAAACTGGACAGTATGCTAATTAACACACTAATTAATTGCATAAAAATCTGGTATAACATTCTTTTATTATATATATATATATATATATTTTTTTTTTAGTTAAATAGGTCACCACATAATATATGATTATTTTTTTAATGAAAATAAATATACGTCAAGATGAGACTACAAGGTACAAATTTTTTTTAGTTAACCATAAATGTTTAAAATATAATCTTATAACTAGTACAAGTGTAAAATAAAAATCATTATCGTCCAACAAATGAGCTGGCATTACAAGCAGCCTATCGAAAGAGCCAGAAGATTTGTTGCTGAGGCAGAATAAGCTTTGAGCTCTTGGGGTTTGAAAAAAATACGCAATGTTTTCATAGTGCTGAAGTGGAAGTTTGTGTGTATCAAAGTCCTGACAAATGTTCCTGCAGTTAAGCAAAACTTTGTTTATATTGCGTGCCTCTCAACAGAAATTAAGAACTGTGGAAACAATCCACGCAAGTGCCTGGCAATATTCTCTCGTTCTCTCTTAGTGGATATGACAATCTCACCTGCTGCGGGAGCCTGAAAATAAAAGGACAATCTCACGCCATTAATAAAACATCAGTGAGAGTCGAATCAGAGGCAGCGTTAACCACTAGAGACCCAGGATAATGCTTAATTTTGTCGATGATGGAAGTGCTTTAGCCTGAGGTAACTTTCGTGGAGGCCATGTTTGCGTGCAAACCTTCACTTAAAGCCATACAGGATGGCAGAGCTGATGTTCACACGAGTGTAAACTTACATTGAAATGCATGAACCGCATGAGATGTTACATCACTCAAGCCAGTCAGCTTTGGCAGTGGCCTAATGTTTTATTTAAGCTTACTCCTCTAAGGAGATCTAAAAATTCACTCAACGCCCTCGGAAAAGTGTCTGTTTTGGCTGCAGAGAATGGTTCCCAATCACGAAAGAATAAAAACATCAAAATAAGCTAATAGAGATCTGCCTTGAAATTCAGTCCCTGTGGGCAGGGAGACTTTTTTTTCTGAGGGAAATATTATTCACGGATGAAGAGGTTTTAATGCGCAAGCGCTATGTTTTTTTTGGAATGATGCATTGAAGCATGGGTAAGAAAAATGCAGTTCTGTGAAAATCTCTTAAGGAAGGGACAGAAAGGGACAGACAGGGAGAAAAATAGCATCATTTTAGTATTCTTACAGCAGAGATTTGATAAAATGAAAGCTTCCCTGTTGATTTATTGCTGCAAGAACTGTTCAGATGTGTAACACGAAGGGCTGGATCCCATATTAAATGAAGGCAATAATGTTTGTCAGTGAAACTGATGATTGGAAATATAATAATTAAATAGTAAAATATTTTGGAAGACAAGCATTGAATATATTTTATTCAAAATAACTAACTACTAGAACTGGAGGTGTGATGGAATTTCTGAATTATTTCATAGCTGATATATAAGTATTCTTATTGCTTATGAAGTCATGTTTTTTTCTTAGCGTAAGAAATGTAGGTCAAAACTCTGCCTGGAAACTGCAGGCATTTGTTTTTTAAAGCAACACTTTGCTTTGCTGATTATTATTTTTTATTATTATCATTTCTATGGTTTGAATCTAGGTTATATTACACACGTTTATATTTTTAGTTCTCTCTACTTTAATATTTACTAGCATTAAGTGCCAAGTACAAACTAACATTAATTTTGTCATATATTATCAAACTGAGATCTTGCAGTGTAGCTAAGGATTGTTTTTTATAAGATGCCCTCAAGGTTAAAGCAAAGGAGACACAAAGTTTTGATATGGTAGGGAAAAATGGGAACATTTCCCCTTCATGGAGATTTTTCTCAAACAAGACTATCGGCTTTTTTCATGAAAGACAGGATTGAGAATCACTGAAATGTGGTGGCATGTAACGCATGACTGGTCAGTTAATTTACAAGGTCACTCACTTTTTAGAAGGGACAGAGTAAATAGAAAAGGGGGAGGGATTTGTCTATATGTGAATCCTAAATTAAATCCCAGTATTAAAGAAGGTGTACATGATGACACTGTTATTAATGTAGAGACACTGTGAGATTAGTGTAATCATTAAAAAGAGTCCACATGGTGATGCCACAAACCACCAAACATTAGCAATGATGGGGAAGATGAGCTTTTATTGCTAACTGAAAATACTGCAAATCTGAATTAGAATGTATAGACAAGAATTAGAAGACAAGTGGAATTACTTTAACCCCTTAACGAATTTGGACGTATATATACGTCCTGAAAAGCATGGTCCTTGAGGACCATGAGGACGTATATGTACGTCCTCCGTTTACATGTAGTGTTGCGCTCCTTCGGATCAGAAGCAGCCTCTGAGAGGGCTTTCAAAAGCAATGGGGCTTACCAATAACACAAGACTAAGAGTAAAACTACCCCCAAAATATTTTTAAGTATGTAAATGGGAAAAAGATAAAGGTAGAAAATGTTGTGCCTTTGTTATCTGAAATGGGAAATTTGGTACGTGAAGAGAGAGAGAAATCAAACATTTTAAATACTTTTTTTTCTTCTGTTTACACCAAGTAAGAATCAATGGATGAGTCCCTGCTGCCCGAATTTACGGAACCAATACAGCAAACATGGGATTGGTTGACACAGGATAAGGTGCTTAAGCAATTAAACACTGTGAAGATAGACAAGGCCCTAGGGCCAGATGGCATCCACACAAGGGTAGTTAGAGAGCTAAGCAGAATTCTGGCTTGACCATTTTTTTTTATCATTAGGATTCTTTGAGTTCAGGTATAGTGCCAGACTGGGGCAAGACAGATGTCATGCCAATATTTAAAAAGGAATCAAAATCTCAGCCGGGCAATTATAGGCCAGTGAGCTTGACATCTGTAGTTGAGAAATTATTTGAAGGATTGCTAAACGTATACTTTCAATAATACATCTTTAATCAGAATATAATTAGTAGAAGTGAACATGGTTTTGTGAAAGACAGGTGTTGTCAAACCAACTTAAAAGCATTCTGTAAAGTCAGTAAAAATATAGAACTAGGTGTGGTAGTTGATGTCAT
The DNA here is from genome assembly GCA_036172795.1 of Pelodytes ibericus. Taxonomy (NCBI): domain Eukaryota; kingdom Metazoa; phylum Chordata; class Amphibia; order Anura; family Pelodytidae; genus Pelodytes; species Pelodytes ibericus. The sequence continues at coordinate 83,422,692 of CM069863.1, read as the reverse complement.
CTATTTAGATTTACTAAAGCATTTGATACAGTTCCATACAAAAAGTTACTCTACAAATTGAGAGAAATAGGTTTGCGCCAAATGTACATATTTGGATTGAAAATTGACTAAAAGATAGACTGCAGGGGGATTTGTAAATGGGAAATCCTCAAACTGGAGTACCTCAGGGGTCTGTTTTAGGCCCTCTTCTTTTTAATTGTATTATTCATGATTTCCCATACTGTGTCAGTGTTTGCTGATGGCACATTATTAGGTAAGGTAATACAGACTAACCTTAATATTTATTATTTGCAGAAAGATTTTGACAGTGGGGGACTGGGCATGCAAGTGGTAAATGAGATTCAATCTAGACAAATGTAAAGTTATGTATAATGTAAAAAATAATGCAATATATACTCTTTGGGAAAAACTACTAATGAAAAGGATCTATAAATAATTGTAGACAATAGCCTTAGCAACATTGTGCAATACCAGTCAGCAGCTACAAGGACCAATAAGATATTGGCATATGTAAAATGGGGTATTGATTCATGCAGGGCCGGCCTTTTAATGGGGCAGATTGGAGCAGCGGCCCCAGGCGGCACTCTGGCAGAGGCAGCACTTTGCTACCCCATGAGGCGGTCTTTTTCTTTTTTCTGTGTCTGGGGAGCTTGATAGAAGGAGGTCTCAGCCAATCAGGTGAGACCTCTCAACTATACTGATTGGCTGAGAGTCCAGTAGCCTCTCGTGATTAGCTCAGTACCTCCTTCACATGAGGAGCTCAAAGCACAGAGATGCCTGGACCAGGTAAGTAAAAAACTGTGTGTGTATGTCAGTGTGAGTGACTGTGTGTGTATTTAAGTGTGAGTGTGTGTATGGATAAATGGGTTAACTCCTCTGACACTGCCTCTATCTGTATAGCAACCCAAGGGGTTAAATCCTCTGACACTGCTTCTATCTGTCTAGCTACTCAAGGGTTTAACTCCTCTGATACTGCCTCTATCTGTCTAGCCACCCAAGGGGTTAACTCTTCTGATACTGCCTATATCTGTCTAGCCATCCAGGAATTAACTCCTCAGACACTGACTATATCTAGGTGGATTTTGAAAATAATGTTTTATCATGACTCTCTTTTTCACCTTATGGGTGAGCACTAACTTATTTTATTATGTATATATGTCAGTGTGAGTGAGTGTGTGTATGTCAGCATGAGTGTGTGTGAGTGAGTGTGTGTGTATGCCAGTGTGAGTGTGTGTGTGGATAAAGGGGTTAACTCACCTGACACTGCCTCTGTCTAGCCATCCAAGGTGTTAACTCCTCTGATACTGCCTATATCAGTCTAGCCATCCAAGAGTTAACTCCTCTGACACTGACTATATCTAGGTGGATTTTGTTAAAGGTCACTGGTCACATTATGTTTTAGGGAATTGCACAGCCTATTATCATAATAATGTTTTACCATGACTTTCTTTTTCACCTTAAGCTCTAAATTATTTTATTATGTATATATGTCAGTTTGAGTGAGTGTGTGTGTATGTCAGCATGAGTGTGTGTGTGTGTGTGTGTGTGTGTGTGTGGAGAAAGGGGTTAACTCCTCTGACACTGCCTCTATCTTTTGAGCCACCGAAGGGGTTAACTTCTCTGACACTGCCTCTGTCTGTCTAGCCACCCAGCCTATTATCATAATAATGTTTTATCATGACACTCTTTTCACCTTATGGTTGAGCTCTAAATTATTTTATTATGTATTTAAAGAAGTGCTTTAGTGGGCTTGTAAAAATTAAATATTTTTTTCTAAGAGCTCACTTACGAGGTGAAAATAAATAAAGTTATACAACAAAGTAAAGCTACATATTAGAAAAGGCCGGGGGTAACCCGAAAAATAAATCTTAAACAAAGAGCACAAAACACTTAAAACAGCAATTGTATTTAATTATCTATTTAAAAGGAAGGTGGAAAGACACCAACAATATCAGAAACTAGAGTGTGCCTCAGGCGAAAAAAGATAGATATATCTGAATAAGCGGGCACACATATATTGAACCTAAGTAAATGATTCACACATACACGTACATCTAGAGATATGAATAGTGAAAAGACACTGAAGGTAAGTACGAAATATTAAAGTCATACATCATACCACTCTCAAAACAAAACAAGGGTAATTATAAATATAAGTTTGTGAATGATAAATAAATATAAACCAAAAAGCAAGTGGAGAAATAAACCAAACACTTAAAAAATAAGTAAAGAAATCAAATGAAATGAAAAGAAAAAAGTGCCCTATAATAAGCACCTGTCTATAGAATATATGCAGCTATTAGAAAAAATATATATATAGTATCCCATCCAACTAAATAATTAAAAATATATATGTAGAGTAGATAGCAGTAGTGGAGGGTAATGGGAGTCCCTAGTCTCACTGTCTGATAATTCCTGTTCTAATGATCGATAGCAATTTAAAGCAAGTGGGAGAGACGAGGGAGACACAAATAATACAGCTGCAAAAAACGACAAGTGAAAGATCTAAAACATGATGATAAAGGGCAGGATATAAACTAATAAAGAAAAAAAGAAAAAGGAAGAAAAAGCGCCCGACGCGCGTTTCGCCGTGACAGCGTCGTCAGGGGCATAAACGGGACTGAGCATATGAGGAGTTTAAATAGATGCGCGTTACAAGTGGCTAGCGTCTAAGCAACCAATGAAAATTCAGTGGGCGTGTGCAAGCCGTAGGATTGGGTAAGGCGGAAGGTGTGTCCTTCTACCCGAGTAGTATTATGAAGTGAGTGGGCAGGGCTTAGGCGGGACTGCACGGAAGCCTGTTCTCCAGCAAACCTTCAGAGAAAGATACGATACAGTGTGTTGTCTGTAAAGACTAGTGTCTTACCCCCAGTAGCTTCTCATGAAAGGTGAAAAAGGAGTGTACAACTGCATTACATATATATATATATATATATATATATATATATATATATATATATATATATATGTGACCATTTAGTTCAAACTATTAGATTGCCAGATTCACCTCATCTTAATGATTAAGAGATCGTTTATTGCCTGCATCTAATACAATGTCCCCATATGAGAAACAATAAATATGCTGTCAAAAATAGATATAAATATAAATATAAACTATCCCTGAAGATAATAATATAATATAATAGATGAAATTAGATCATAAATTGAAAAGCAGGGATAGTAGGGACTGATGTCATCTACATAGATCTCTGATTGTATTAGATACCTGTACTTTTGAAGGAGGTAAACCAAGGAATGTATGCATATATACACATATATGCACAGAGATGAACCAAAAAATACACGCATATAATTATACATGTAGGGAGGTGGACAGATAAATACATATAGGTACAGATAATAACTTTCATATAAAAGGGGTATAGTTAAAACCCTCATTCAATCCCTTAGGGCTCAAAGTCTGGAGTTTGTATATCCATTTGGACTCTAATTGAAGGAGGGATCTATTTCTGTTACCTCTCCGAGGGTTCCCCCTTTGATGGTCAATAGCTCTAAAGTGTAAGCAATTGGTATCAGAGTTATGATATAGTTTAACATGCCGAGAGATTGAAGTATCCAGATGACTAGTGATACAGTTTATATGTTCTAATATTCTTCTCCTAAATTCTCGAATTGTCTTTCCAACATATTGAACCCCACATTCACAGTCTATCAGATATACAACATATGTACTCTTACAATTAAGGAAAGTGTTGATGGTATACACCTCCCCTTGGCTGTGACTGGTAAATACTTTTGATGGAGCAACAAATTTACAGGCTTTACAGCATATCCTTCAAATTTTGTCCTCTCCTTGCTGTTAGGCTGGCACTGTCAGAGACAGCACCACTTCAGGGTGCTGTCTCTGACAGTGCCAGCCTAACAGCTAGGAGAGGACAAAATTTGAAGGATATGCTTGTCCATAGTGCATATAGTACTGCTGCTCAAAAAACTTGGCTACAACCAATTAAGGGATGTTTTAGGTGTGGGACCTGTAAAGCTTGTAAGTTTGTTGCTCCATCAAAAGTATTTACCAGTCACAACCAAGGGGAGGTGTATACCATCAACACCTTCCTTAATTGTAAGAGTACATATGTTTTATATCTGATAGACTGTGAATTTTAATGCCCTGCTGGATGCCCTGCTGGATGCATCTTTAATACGCACTCCTAATGGAAGGGTCATCAAAAACAAATAATATTTGTGTGTTAGATTTCATGTGATTTTATCATTGCACCTTGCATTAATACTATTCTTTCCAGGTTTACTCTGGAAAACACATAAATGACACCTTTGACTGGAACTGCTCTTATGATTTATCATTATTTTGGTTTGAAGCAATTATTATTCATTTGTTACTTTATCTCTTTCATACCTGGTTAATCTGCTGCCTTTCTCCTAAAAAAAAAACAAAAAAAAACCCCATATTACTTATTTTTGCTTATTCTCATTTCCTCTGCCCCTAATTGGTATATTTTATTTTGACATATATGTTTATTAACAATATATTCCCGACCTCTAACACCTTTTTCTCTTCTTCGGTTGTTTCATTTTTCTTTAATTTATGGGATAGTGTATATCAGTGTATAAGATCACTTACATCTGAAGAAGCCAATTTGGTGAACCACATCAGGTGTCTTTACACATTTGAGAATGTATTGAAAGCACTATAAATGAGTGGGTATTATATACATTTTTTTATTTTGGATACTTGTATTACTATGAATTAAACATTGATTGTTCTTATCATAAACTGTCCATGTTATATTTGTTAGTGCTCACTCACACCGATTAATTCAATTATTTTGATTCAGAACATCCGGTTTTAGTGCTTTGGCTTTATTTGAACCCTGTCAGGACAATGGTTTTGTTTGTTCTGATGCCCTTTTTTGCTACTTTAGCTATGTGAATATAAGTGCACAATTTCTTTTTAAATGAATCTCCACATATTTTTAAGGACAGATAGGGCTTTCTTTTGCATCCATGTGTTTGAGACCTAACCCTTTGTGTACTGTGTAAAATGTTATAAACAGTGTAAAAAAGGCAAAAAAAAAGTGCCAAAAATGTAAAAAAAATATATCTGGGACACAGTATATTTCTCACCAAGATCAAAATGTGTCAGTAAGAGAGAGAGACGATTTTGACAACCAGCCCTGACACTCGACCTCCCAAGCTCTGTGCCCCAGCATCCCACATTTCTGGGGGAAAAGTTGGTAGGTACGTGAAAACACAAAAACTTTTCAAATTGGAACTGTATTCCGCTGTATGTTCGTGTTGGAGTTCGGGGTTCGGCGATTACATTGTATGTAATGCTATTGGCTTTCTATAAACCGAAATAGAGTCCCCATTCATAAGAATTTCTTATGAATGGGGACTCTATTTCGGTTTATAGAAAGCCAATAGCATTACATGTATTCCATAAACCAAAAGACTATAAACCGAAAGACATTCGGTTTATAGACTTTCGGTTTTTGTAATACATGTAATACTATTTCTATTCTATAAACCGAAAGTCTATAAACACATTCGGTCAATAGACTTTCGGTTTATAAAATAGCAATAGCATTACATGTATTCCAATTGACCTGTTCGTATGAATGGGGACTCTATTTCTGTTTATAGAATAGCAATAGCATTACATGTATTACAGAGTCAAATAGAACCGTCAAACACTGTGCTCGCAGCACACTTTGAAAAATGCGAATAGTTTTGGGTGGTAAATAGTACATTTGCGTCTTGCGGTGCACTTCATATCTGAGAGTCAAATTGAACCTCAACTACTGTGCTTACAGCGCACTTTGAAAAATTCTAATAGTTTTGGGTGGTAAATAGTACATTTGCGTCTTGCAGTGCACTTCATATCTGAGAGTCAAATAGACCAGTCCAATACTGTGCTTACAGCGCACTTTGAAAAATTCTAATTGTTTTGGATGCTAAATAGTACATTTGCGTCTTGCGGTGCACTTCATATCTGAGAGTCAAATAGAACAGTCCAATACTGTGCTTACAGCACACTTTGAAAAATTCTGGCTACCTCCTCCTCCTCCTCCTCATCCAGCGCCGATTCCACCTACACCGCCAAGGTCACCTCCTCCTCAACCTATGGGTCACTTAGTATAAACTGAAAGAGAATACCCTGCACTCCAACCCTCTCTCAAATGGATAATTCTGTTGATCCTCCTGGCAGCCATGCTTTAGATTTATGTTCTTCCAAAACTAAAATCAAAGATTCCCTCTAGTGCTATTTTATGGCTCAGCTGTATTTTTAATTTGTATGTATTTTATGTTATTTCGCTATCCATATTTGTTTGCAGGGCACTTGTCCTACTCTTACCCCCATTGTACTTCCTTTTGCAGCCCTCTAGCCCTTTACAGGACTTTTTTAGAGGCATTTTAGTGGCCAAAAGTTTGGGTCCCCATTGACTTCAATGGGATTCGGGTTCGGGGTCAAGTTCGAGCCCGAACCCGGACTTTTTTCTGAAGTTTGGCCGAACCCACCGAACCCGAACATCCAGGTGACCGCTCAACTCTGTAGACCTACACAAGGCTCTTAGACATTTCCTCACTGTACATTAAGCAGATCATGGGCAGACTTTCCTCTATCCTTTTGTTTGTGGTTCCTAAGATCGCAGTGAATTTATTATTGATGACCTAAATAAAAGTTATTTTTTACTCGCACCTGGATGCTCAAATGCGTTTCACACTTTTCTACATTTAATGCATTTGCACTGCACTGGGACTCATCTTATGTCATCTTGTTAGAACAAGCAAGCCCTTCAGTTGGCCCTCCATAATGAATAGTTAAGTCTTTAAAGAACTTTAATTATTTAATAGTGCATGTGCCATGGCCCAAACTGTTCTTGATGTAGGAGTAACTAACTAAGTCAGCACAATGAAATGTCCATCTCACCTAAATTCATCTGCAACTCACTATTGCTGAATAGCTCCCTCTCACTTTGATATGAAGGTGGTAAGCTGTAGATTACCTGTTTTTGTCATGATTTATTATTTATTCTCATGTTAAAATGTATAACATGTTTATGAAAAAGAGGATCACAGAAGTGATATCTAATATCCATCTCACTGGAAGAAACCATTACATTAGTGAATTGAATGGAGGCTCCAATGGAAGTAAAAAGGAGCTCTTTTTCATTTGTACAATACGTTAACATATCCAAAAAAGGTACAAAAAATGCAGAGACTGGAGCATACACACTATTATTTTGCAGAAAGCCCCTGGCATCTGTTTGACAATTCACAACCCCCAGCCCCCCCCCCCCCCCCCCCACGCCCAATAAACCCCAACAATAAAGTCCAGTGAAACTTTTAAATGTTAAAGAAAAAGTATTTTTTAATGTTTGAAACGTAGGTGTTTGATGGAGGTGTTAGATGTTCTCATTGCTTTGAAGACGTAGCGGCAATGTTTTTTTTTAATCTGCTGTATTGTAAAGGCTTGTTCTGCTTCATAGCATACAAATAGTATCATGCTTCAGTTTAACAAAAGACACAGACATGTTTTGATAGCTGGTCAAATTCGGTTTATAGGCTGTGGGCATTTAACTATACGGAGAGAGAGTCTCCATTCATTATGAATGGAGACTTTGTCTCCGTATAGTTAAAAGCCGACAGCCTATAAACCGAACATTCGGTTTATAGGCTGTCGGCATTTAACTATACGGAGACAAAGTCTCCATTCATTATGAATGGAGACTTTGTCTCCGTATAGTTAAAAGCCGACAGCCTATAAACCGAATGTTCGGTTTATAGGCTGTGGGCATTTAACTATACGGAGACAGAGTCTACATTCATTATGAATGGAGACTTTGTCTCCGTATAGTTAAATGCCGACAGCCTATAAACAGAACGTTCGGTTTATAGGCTGTCGGCTTATGGAATACATGTATTCCTATTGCTATTCTATAAACTGAACGTTCGGTTTATAGAATAGCAATAGGAATACATGTATTCCATAAGCCGACAGCCTATAAACCGAACATTCGGTTTAAAGGCTGTCGGCATTTTACTACACGGAGACAAAGTCTCCATTCATAATTTTATGAATGGAGACTCTGTCTCCGTATAGTTAAATGCCCACAGCCTATAAACCGAACGTTCGGTTTATAGGCTGTGGGCATTTAACTATACGGAGACAGAGTCTCCATTCATAAAATTATGAATGGAGACTGTCTCCGTATAGATAAATGCCCACAGCCTATAAACCGAACATTCGGTTTATAGGCTGTCGGCTTTTAACTATACGGAGACAAAGTCTCCATTCATATGAAAAAAATGATGAATGGAGACTTTGTCTCCATGTAGTAAAATGCCGAAAGCCTATAAACCGAACGTTCGGTTTATAGACTTTCGGTTTATGTAATACATGTAATCCTATGGCTATTCTATAAACCGAACGTTCGGTTTATAGAATAGCCATAGGATTACATGTATTACATAAGCCGAAAGTCTATAAACCGAACGTTCGGTTTATAGGCTGTCGGCATTTAACTATACAGAGACAGAGTCTCCATTCATAAAATTATGTAATACATGTAATCCTATGGCTATTCTATAAACCGAACGTTCGCTTTATAGAATAGCAATAGGAATACATGTATTCCATAAGCCGACAGCCTATAAACCGAACGTTCGGATTATAGGCTGTCGTCTTTTTAACTATACGGAGACATAATTTTATGAATGGAGACTCTGTCTCCGTATAGTTAAATGCTATTGTATTCTATAAACCGACTCTATTTCGGCTTATAGAATGCAATAGTACTACGAATGGACGAATGAACGAATGATTTTCGTTTATTAACCATTCGTTCATTCGGCTTTCGTTAGCTTAGCATTTTCGTTCTTCGTTTTTCGGGCAAATGGACGAAAATGCTATTTTCGGACGAAAATGCATTCGTCCGAAAACGAATGCACATGTCTAGTATATATTCACATGTAAATTGCTTTTTTAATAAAAAATTATGATATAAAAAAATTCATTTCTTGTTTTTATTTCCTTTTATGTGACAATGCTGCCTCTCTCTTTCCCTTGCCCCCAGATTTGTCGCTCTCCCCCCCTTAGTGTTGTCTCTCTCTCACCCTCCCTTTTTCTCCCCCCTCGCTCCCCTTGTGTCTGTCTCTTCCCCCCTTCCCTCCCCTTGTTTCTCTCTGCCCCCCTCCCCTTGTTTCTGTCTCTTCCCCCCTCCCTCCCCTTGTTTCCCTCCCACCCCCTAGTTTCTCTGCCCCCCCCCCCTTGTTATTCTGTCCCCCCTCACCTGTTTCTTGCTCCCTGGTGGCTAGTGGGGGCAGCCGGGGGATGTCTGCACGATTCGTGCAGACATCCCCCAGCTGCCAGATTCTCCCTGGTGGCTAGCGGGGCAGCGGAGGATGCCTGCGCGATGAGCGCAGACCTCCCCTGCTGCCGCCCTGAACGACCGTCAGGACTTTTATGAGGAAGCCGTAAGTACCCAGCTTCATCATAGAAGTCCTGGCAGTCATGCCGGGCGGCAGCAGGGGAGATCTGTGCTCATCGCGCAGACATCCCCTGCTGTTAGAGAGGGGGATCCAGGTCCCCTGCAGCTCTGCTGGGGACCTGGATCCCAGTCTTATAGTCTGACCTCAATTTGAGGTCAGATTATAAGACGACCTCGATTATAAAAGGGGTATTAACACTTCCCTTGCTGATCACAGTTTCTTTTTACTGTGATCCGTTTCCTTCCAAGTTTATGGACCTCATTTAGTTTTTTCAAAATAAATTTTATTTTGTACATTTTTACTATATTACTTATATTCTTTTCATGTATTAATGTAATTACAGTTAACTCCTACAAGCCTGTGCTGTGATTATGACCAGAGCAAACGTTAACCCATTCGTGACGTTGGGACGTTCTATGCCGTCCTGATTTTAAGTCCCATAAAGTCGTTAGGACGGCATAGTACAGGACGTGTTAAACAGCTCATATCACGGCTCGGATCATGCTGCAGGCACTTGCAGCAGGATCCCACCTGTCAGATGAGGCCACTTTAAGTGGCCTCAGTCTGACAGGGGAAATTTAGCTGGTGCTCAAAACGAGCTCTATATATGTATTCTATAATCCGAACGTCGTTCGGTTTATAGACTTTCGGCTTATAGAATACTATTGGCTTTCTATAAACCGAACTAGAGTCGAGTCCCCATTAAATAAGAAATTCTTATGAATGGGGAGGGACTCTAGTTAGGTTTATAGAAAGCCAATAGTATTCTATAAGCCGAAAGTCTTTAAACCGAACGACGTTCGGTTTATAGAATACTTGTAATGCTATTGCTGTTCTATAAGCCGAAAGTCTATAAACCGAATGACGTTCGGTTTATAGACTTTCGGCTTATAGAACAGCAATAGCATTACATGTGTATTCTATAAACTGAACGTCGTTCGGTTTAAAGACTTTCGGCTTATAGAATACATGCAATGCAATTGGCTTTCTATAAACCGAAAGAGTCCCCATTCATACGAATAGGTCAATTGACCTATTCGTATGAATAGGAACTCAATTTCGGTTTATAGAAAGCCAATAGCATTACATGCATTCCATAAACCGAAAGTCATTCATGTCGGTTTATGGAATGTAATGTAATGCTATTGGTATTCTATAAACCGACTCTATTTCGGTTTAGAATGCCAATAGCACGAATGGACGAATGAACGAATGATTTTCGTTTATTAACCATTCGTTCATTCGGATTTTGTTAGTTAACATTTTCGTTATTCGTTTTTCGGACGAATGGCCGAAAATGCTATTTTCGTCCGAAAATGCATTCGTCCGAAAACGAATGCACATGTCTAATAATAATAATAATAATACAACATCTAGGGGTCGACTCAGGTAGCTTCTATTTTCTCATTAAAAATTGGAGCACTGAATTTTGGACCACTTTAGAATACTTTGGTGATCCAAATAGCCCATGAATTCAGGCTACTCATATAACACATCAGTAGTGGTGATTTAGCCTAAAAATCAGCTTTTGTGGACAATGTTTGGGCCAAAATGTAAGGATCCAAACTACTCCAGAGTCAGCCAATAATGTTGGACATTCCAGCCTGTGTGGGCTGAGATTTTATTAACTTTCCATCTGCTGAGGATGCATGTATAGAGGAAGGGCTCCATAGTGTTTCTTTGGGAAAATCTATTAATGAAAAAGATTTGTGAGTATGTGCAGACAATTGACTTAGCAGTAGTCTGCAATGCCAGCTGGTGGCTGCAAGATATTGTATGTATATTGCATGTATCGACTAACGGGTAAAGGATATCCTGCCTCTTTACAGGTATATGGCAAGAATATGTGCAGTTCAATTATGTGCACCTTTTCTAAAAAAAAAAAAACATAATGGAACTTGAGAAAGTGCAGAGGAGAGCTACAAAATTAAAGAAATTGAATTTTTTAGTTGGGAATAAAGGCTAGAAAAGGGACATTTGTACATGCTAGAGAAATGGCGTCTTAGAGGGTGATGATAATGTCATATAAATATATACAAGGCCCATGCAAAGGGCTTTCTAAAGACCTGTTCATCAACAGAACAGTACAAGCACTAGAGATCACTCGCTAACACTTGAGGAAAGGAGATTTAGTCAGACAGCAGAAGGAATTCTTTATAGTAAGGACATTAAAAGGTATGGAATTCACTGCCTGAAGCGGTGGAGCTATCAAATATCAAGTGTAATGATACTGATATTAGCAGGTTTTTGAGTCCAGCAGCCAGATCAAGTATTCTGCCAGAAGCAGCTATTCATTACCCAAGTGGTTGAGCCCTTGAGCTTTGAGTGACAATATGGTCTTTAGCTGAGCTGAGATGCTGGCACAAAAAAGAAGCGTAGTCAGGCAAGCCGAGGTCCGTAGGTAGGAGAAAGCAGAGTAGCCAGACAATCCAAAATCGGGAGCAGGTAAATAGAGATCAGTAGCAAGGTTGATTATGATGCAAGCAGGACCCACAATAATCTAGCAAAGGTATAGTGACAGGAAGTGGCTTTTATAGGCAGAGAGTCAGCACATGACCTGACACTGATGCGGAGAGTTGACAGTTATAATAAGGCTTATAGATTCATGGTTAATAGAACAGGGGCTAAATTGTGAAAGACAGGCTGGCGAACCGATAAAGAGGCAGAACATAGTGGGCTATGTATGTTAGTATAGGCATTAATATTTATGTTAATGCTTGTTGATCTAAGGAAAAATTGGATTGCCATTTGGAGTCATTCAATTGTTACAATTGTTTCAATTGTTCAAAAAGATTTATTTTTCCTCATTGAAAACAGAATTTGAAATTGCTGAAATATTTGTTTGTTTGTTTTTTGCCTTTTTTGGATCAACAGCATTAATAAAGTAATAGGAAAAGACTTGATGGACGCAAATCTTGCGATATAATACTATGTAAATAAATGTAATTATAACAAATGGCCAAGTTAATCTCTGGATAGCAATATTTAACTGGGAGCATGGGGGCAGGTGCCGGGTGTCTGCGGCTCACTCCTTTAGCATTGATACCCTATAGGTCTTATAGACATACATAATTTAAAAAAGGTGATGCTTATGGATAGTGCAAAGCATAGGAGGCAGTCATGCCAGGACAGCCCCAAATCCAATGGCAAAGTATCCCCCAAAATGTAACTGTTTAACTACTGATACCAGCTCCAATCACTACCTTCAGAAGTAGAGTCCCACTCGCTCAGCAAAACCTCTTTAAAGCCACTGGAGATTGGGTCTGCTCCCTGATGATTCTCAGCTCTTTCTTTCCAATAAACTAGTATAAGCACATCTAAGCTTTGCTCCTCTTAATGCTGCATATTGTCTGTAATAAATACATGAAAGCAGTCATAACATACAGATACAGGTAAGACTGAGAGGGACAGTCAATTGTCTGTACATTTTTTTTATCCTTGCTCTGTAAATTATAGTATTAATCGTCAGGTGTTATCTAGTTGAAATAACACCAGATATTTCTCAACTTTCTTTCACAGTTTAAACAAACACAATATGCTGAGCCAAATAAAAATGACACAGCAAATGAGTAAGGATTAAAGGATTAGCATATTTTTAGTGCATTCGGATTTAGATTTTTGGTAATGAAATCTGCTCAGACGTGTAATTGATATTCATTCTCTCACACAAACTAGAAAACAGGATCACCGCCTTAAATATGGCTTCTTTTAAGCTAATTATCCTACTTTACAGCAATAATTAGATTATATTTCTTCTAATCAGATGTATGTGAATTTATGCACTTGAAATAGCAACGCTGAATGGTTTCCTATGAAACTGCCCAGAATCATGGAATGCTGAACTTGCATAGTAATTTAATTAGCAAGTGTAATTAGATTTCAGCAAAACAATCCAAATATGAATAAGAACATTGGAATATTACAAACATTAGTCATTTGAATTTGTGTTAATAGAAAGGCATTTATTTCATGCACTTGTCTGAGTTCACAATGTTTTTAGAGGAAACATGAGTGATTGTCACCATGTTTTCAAAAAAATAAATTAAATGACCAAGCAACTTGAAAAAAATAGATAAAAATATAAAGTACTGACAAAACTGGATTTTTGAAATGGTTAGCATTGTACACATGGGAGGAAGATAATGCATTTAGTACAATATTCAAAAAGCCTAAGCATCCAACTGTGCCCTAGCTGTTTCTGGACTGAACTACAATAATTCTCTGCCATTCTAGAATATAGTGATAGTGAGGAATTATGGGATATGCAGTTTAGGTATGTAAGGGGGTAACAATCATGGTTGCATAAGTTACAACTTTGACAAGGCCCATCACTCTAGGGGTGCCAGGTGACCCCTGAGACCACCCCTTTAGAATGCACTCGACACTGGTCTTACCTGCAGCTCGTGGCATGGAGAGTGTAGAGATCAACCAATTGGATGATCTCTCAAACTGTCTCCCTGCCCTGCATGGTTTCTGATCCAACATGCACGAAGTGACATTACGTCACTTCCTGCATACTGTATAAATCTGCACAGAGGGAGAGAGACACCACTCCTGCAGGTAGTTGGTGTAAGCAGGATCCTAGACAGGCTGTTTGGGGTATAAGATGACACAGATAATCTGGTCTAAGATGTCACAGAGAAGCTGTTTGGAGAAAATATGACACAGGCAATCTTTTTGGAAACAAAGGTGCCCATATAAGCTGTTTTGAGAAAAAGATGGCACTGACAAGATGCTTGGTGCTAAGATGGCACAGACAAACTGTTTTGGGGCCTTAGATGGGACATACACACTGTTTGGAGCAAAGCTGGTGCAGACAGGCTGTTTGGGGCAAGGATGGTAAAGGCAGGCTCTTTGGGGGCAAATATGGCACATACACGCTGTTTGAGTGGCAAAAATGGTACAGACAGGCTGTTTGGGGGCTAAGATGGCAATTTTCACACTGAGACCCTGAGATTTCTAGTTATACCCCTGTGGCTATTTTAAGAAGGAGTGACACAACTGTCTCCAGTAAAATGTAGCCCTGAAAATGCCCTTAGATCAGCACCCCTCTGTATCCTTGGATCAGCACAACTTTTTTATCCAAAACCCAATGCCAGGTCACTTGTGTCAGCAGTATTCAGAAGGAAATGTGAGAAATAATGTGACAAATATACATATTACATTTACACCATTAAAAAAAATACAGTATGTAATCTGTAAAACAATATGCTCATCATAAGAGATAGACACACATGGACATGCAAGACAGATTTTCTACCAGATAAAGTAGAGATATTGATAAGCGGACAAGACATTTGAATAGAAATGGGCAATTTGGGTGCTGGGGTAAAGTCTGGGTGGTGAGGTAATCCTTACGTACAATCTGGGTGCTAAGGCAAGTTCTGTGAGTGCAATTTGGGTGCCAAAGTAAGTTCTGGTGTTTTGGAGCAAGTACCAAAACAATTGTTTCACCAAAAAGATGGTTGCACTGTGGCAGACCTATGAAATGCTCTGGAAGGACTAAGATTGAACAGCACCACTGGCAATAAGTGTAAATGTAGAATGCAAATGTAGAATACTTCTTGGGAATTATTTCATCAATTGCAACAATAAATGGTGAGAGAGACATGTAATTGACTTGGTTGTACTAATGCCTATTCATAAATGCTACCCACAGGACTTTCTCTAGCACTCAGGACTTACCCCAGCAGCAAAATAAAGGGGGCAAGTCCTGTGAATGAAATTTGGATGCTGGTGCAAGTTTGGGGTGCTGGGGTATATCGTAGATGCAATTTGTGTGCTCAGGCAAGTCATTTGAGGGCAACCTGAGTGCTGGTGCAAGTTATGGGTGCTGGGGTAAATCCTGATTACAATCTGGGTGCTGAAAAAAGTCATGTGAATGCAATGTAGGTGATGGAGCAAGTTCTGGCAGTAATATAGGTGCTTGGACAAGCCATGTGAGTGCATTGTGCATACTGTGGAAAGTCCTTCATGTGCAATCTAGATGTTGAGGAAAGTTCTGTATGTGTGCAATCTGGATACTGGGGCAAATCATGTGGGTGTAACCTGGGTGCTGGGCCAAGTGCTGTGAATGCAATTTTGGTGCTGGAGCAAGTTATAGGTACTGGGGTAAATCCTGGGTGCAGTTTGTGTGCTGGGGTGAGTCATCTGAGTGCAATCTGGGTGCTGGTACAAGTCCGGTGTGTGCAATCTGGATGATAGGCAAGTCACGTGGGTGCTGAGTGCTGGGGCAAATTATGGGTGCTAAGCAAGTCTATGGGTGCAATCTAAGTGCTGGGCAAGTCCTGTGGGTGCAATCAGGATGCAAGCCATATCTGTCCAATCTGGTTGATCTATGTGTAGATGTAATCTGGGTGATGGGGCAAATCATATGAGTCCAATCTGGGTGCTAAAACATGTCCTGTGTGTGCAATCTGAGTGCAGGCGCTATGTGTGCAATATGGGTGCTCTATATGTGGATTTAATCTGGATGCTGTGGCAAGTCCTATGTGTTCATTCCAAGTACTTTGATGAGTTTTTATGGGTGCTGGTCCATAGATACAGTCCATGAACTATGCAAGTCCTCTGGGTGCAATCTGGGTGTCGGCGCTCAGTCACACTTGTTTAGTTATATATTTTATAAAATACAGTCACATAACAAAAACAAAAGACATCTGAAATCAACAATACAAAATAAAAATAAAAAAAACGTTTTCATTTTTGGTGGCAGGGTCCCTTTAAAAAAACAATATTTAATTTGTTTCAATTTCAGTCATAAAAGAGTTAAACAAAATAAAATGTGTTAAGTATTCCTTGGGGTGCATGTTATGCTACATATGACCAGTTCCTTTATATACAACAGCTATGATGACAGAAATGTATGACAATGAACCCCATGCTGAGATGCCCACTGCCAAAACTACAGACTCACAGCATGATGCTAGAAAGCTGTTGCTTTTTACCATGTACCTTTGCTAAAGGTTTTCACAAGAGACTTTCTCAGTTTACACTTTATGGAATATGGATGGTGCAATGTAACCAATAATAATAATGTTCTGTATCTTTATTCCAAGCGGCAGCATGTGTTATTTTTAATTATTTTGTTGTACAAACAATATATCAATGCCTAGCACACTGAGACCAGAGGCATGCTCTCACTATGAGACTGAGAAAAATGTTCAGGAAAATTAAATTTATACTGAATTTTTAAAATTGATATTTTGTTTTTTTAAAAGAAACATTTGGTTTGATTAAATGATTTTTTGACCAATAGTTGACTATCACGATCATTGTGTATATGTATATATATATATATACCGTATTTTTCACCTCATAAGACGCACCTGACCATAAGACGCACCCAGTTTTTAGAGGAGGAAAACAAGAAAAAAAATCTCAATATGCCAGGATTTAGCCATTCAATATGCCAGGATTTTTCCCCTCACTATGCTAGGATTTAGCCATTCAATATGCCAGGATTATGCCCCCCACTATGCCAGGATTTTGCCCCTCACTATGTTAGGCTTTAGCCACTCACTATGCCAGGCTTTTGCCCCTCACCATGCCTGGGTTTTGCCCCTCACTATGCCAGGCTTTTGTCCCTCACTATGTTAGGCTTTAGCCACTCACTATGCCAGGATTTTGCCCCTCACTGTGCCAGGATTTTGCCCCTCACTATGCCAGGATTTTGCCCCTCACTGTGCCAGGATTTTGCCCCTCACTATGCCAGGCTTTAGCCACTCACTATGCCAGGCTTTTGCCCCTCACTATGCCAGGCTTTTGCCCCTCACTTTGCCAGGATTTTGCCCCTCACTATGCCAGGCTTTAGCCACTCATTATGCCAGGCTTTTGCCCCTCACTGTGCCAGGATTTTGCCCCTCACTGTGCCAGGATTTTGCCCCTCACTATGCCAGGCTTTTGCCACTCATTATGCCAGGCTTTTGCCCCTCACTATGCCAGTCTTTTGCCCCTCACTATGCCAGGATTTTCCCCCTCACAATGCCAGGCTTTTGACCCTCACTATGCCAGGATTTTCCCCCTCACAATGCCAGGATTTGCTCGTTTGTGCCACCCTCCTCCCCCTTCCCTAGCACTTACCTCCATGCTGCTCTCCGTTGTGTTCTCTCCGTTGTTTCCTCCGTGCAGTCTAACCTCCTGCACAGAGGAAGGAAGCTCCGGGCACTTTTTTTCTTCTTCTTAACTTTATTGAAGTAGCGCAACGTCAATAAAGTTAAAAAGGGGGAAAAAAGCGCCCGAAGCTTCCTTCCTCCGTGCAGGAGGTTAGACTGCATGGAGGAAGCAACGGAGAGAACACAACGGAGAGCAGCATTGAGGTAAGTATTACATTCGCTCCATAAGACACACAGACATTCCCCCTCACTTTTGAGGAGGAAAAAAGTGCGTCTTATGAAGCGAAAAATACTATATATATATATATATATATATATATATATATATATTATATATTCCTTGTTACAATGAGTAGCTAATAGTGTTGAGCGAACCCGAACCGCACTGTTCGCGAACCCGGAAATTTCACTGTATGTTCGGGTTGGAGTTCGAGGTTCGGCTATAAACTGAAAGTCTTTAAACCGAAAGTCATTCGGTTTATAGACTTTCGGTTTATAGAATAGCCAATAGCATTACATGTATTCTATAAGCCGAAAGTCTATAAACCGAAAGACATTCGGTTAATAGACTTTCTTTTTATAGAATAGCAATAGCATTACATGTATTCTATAAAACTAAAGTCTATAAACCGAATGTCTTTCGGTTTATAGACTTTCGGTTTATGGAATACATGTAATGCTATTGCTATTCTATAAACCGAAATAGAGTCCCCATTCATAAGAATAGGTCAATTGACCTATTCTTATGAATGGGGACTCTATTTTGGTTTATAGAATAGCAATAGCATTACATGTATTACATCTGAGAGTCAAATAGAACCGTCAAATACTGTGGTTACAGTGCACTTTGAAAAATTCTAATAGTTTTGGGTTCTAAATAGTACATTTGCGTCTTGCGGTGCACTTCATATCTGAGAGTCAAATAGAACCGTCAAATACTGTGCTTACAGCGCACTTTGAAAAATTCTAATAGTTTTGGGTTCTAAATAGTACATTTGCGTGTTGCGGTGCACTTCATATCTGAGAGTCAAATAGAACCGTCAAATATTGTGCTTACAGCGCACTTTGAAAAATTCTGGCTACCTCCTCCAGCGCCGCTTCCACCTACACCGCCACGGTCACCGCCTCCTCAACCTATGGGTCACTTAGTATAAACTGAAAGAGAATACCCTGCACTCCAACCCTCTCTCAAATGGATAATTCTGTTGATCCTCCTGGCAGCCATGCTTTAGATTTATGTTCTTCCAAAGCTAAAATCAAAGATTCCATCTAGTGCTATTTTATGGCTCAGCTGTATTTGTAATTTGTATGGATTTTATGTTATTTTAAGTTATTTCCCTATCCACATTTGCTTGCAGGGCACTTGTCCTACTCTTACCCACATTTTAATTCCTTTTGCAGCCCTCTAGCACTTTCCATGACTTTTTTAGATGCATTTTAGTGGCCAAAAGTCAGTGTCCCCATTGACTTCAATGGGGTTCGGGGTCAAGTTTGGGGTCAAGTTCGAGCACGGACCCGGACATTTTTTCGAAGTTCGGCCGAACCTCTCGAACCTGAACATCCAGGTGTCCGCTCAACTCTAGTAGCTAACCATCACCAACTTTAACGGATTTGGGAAAGGGGTGCATCTTAGAATCAATGACGTCTTAGAAACCTTTGGCTGAGGTAAGGAGGGAAGAGTTTCAGCACTAGATGATGTGCGGTCAGCTTCCGGGGTCCCGCAGCAAACTAAGTAGAACTTAGAATCAATAGCAACTGAAGGAAATACGGTAATCTTTTTTCACTTTCTTTCACCATTAACTTTCATCTTCAACTTCTGGGAACTATTGGGAATTGATACTTGAATGGTAAAAAGAAAGTCAAAATAGATAGAGTTGGAAAAAGTCTTCAATTAATTCCAATTTTGGCTATTGGTGCTTGCTTTTGCAGTCCATTTTGTCAATTCACTATACGTCACTGTTCATTAAATATATCACAGTGGGTCATGGATCATATTATATATTGCTGGTGTTTCATTCCTCTCCATTTTAATGTAATATAATAACATTTCTCAAATATTTCAGAAAGAAGCTTGGAAAATAGGCTTGCAACCCCCGCCTTTTCTATCTGCCACATATATCTTTTGCATGCTGCCTTATTTGAGACAGGTGGAACTTAATTAACTTATCAAGGAGGAGATCCCATAGAACCTCATTGATTTGCTTCTGGCCACATATGAATTTTATATACTGCAAGGCACCATGTGAAAGTTATTCGGCTTTTAAAAATGGCTGAGGTGGCAATCTTGTTTTAAAAGGCGGGGGGGGGGGGGGGGGTGCAGTTTGCCTTACAGTAGAATAGATGCTTTCTAATTGAAATTGTCTTTAATAATAGTGGTGCTGTGTTAAATAGTCAGACTGTGAAGTAAGACTAATGAACTTCTCAACTTGATTTATAATTACATATTGATGGTGGAATGTGAAACAATCCAGACCCTATAATAACACTTGGAAAAGAAAATATAAGATTTGACATGTAGTGTGCTGCAGATGACTATTCCTTACATGGTCTAAACTAAATAATTGTAACCATGCACCCTTGTGCAGGCTCATCCAGGCTGTATCCAGTCATTTCTTTATCCTTCTTGCTTTGCTTTCTTGTGCATTATTTATGCTTACTCCTGTCCTTGCTCTGTAGTCCTGTCCTTGCCCTGGAGTCCTATCCTTACCCTGTAGTCCAGTCCTTATGTTTTATTCCAGTTTTTTTCTCATTCCATCTGCTTTGTTAGTTTACTTCTATTTAAACCACACCTGTTTCTGTTCAGTCCTTAATAGTGCCGTCTACAGGTATTTCCTCTGTGTCAATTCCATGTATGTGTCTTAGATTCCATTATTTATTCTTTGCTAATATTATGTCTTAGTTGTGTGGGGTACCTTGACTTGGTTGGCAAGCTAAAAGCTAATTGGCCAATTGGTGAACTAAACCCCTACCTTTACCATCTTTAGTGTTAGGCTAGTTCCTGTATTTATGTATGTTCCTTTTTATGTGTATCTTGTGTACCTTAGTCCCGTTCCCTGCAGTATTCTTAAGTTATTCTCTGCAACCCTGTGCCTTGCCTTGTTCATTCTTAGTTGGTTTATGTTCTTTCTTGCTCATGCCTTGCCTCTGTCCTGTAGCCCTACACTCTGTATTTCAGTTATGCTCTCCCTTAGTTACTTTTCTGTTTTAGCTCTGCTTGGCTGTCATTTAGTTCATTTTCCTCTTAAGCCCTGGATACAGCAGCTGCTTCACAGGGCCTGGTTGTGGCTGCAAAGACTTGGGGTCCCAAACCTCCAAGCGATTGCATTTACCCAGCACCAGGTCCTGTGTCTCCACCTTGCACTGTAGCTCCTGATCTCGGGCGTCCAGAGTCCTTTACCATCCTGGACCCCGTGCGTTACAATAATAACTGTTCATACATCCTTAAAACAACTTAAACAGATATAGAGACATGTTCAGCTCTTAACGTAGCTAAAGAGATTCTATTATTGGGACAACCAAGTTTTTTCTGAAGTGGGCCACATCATCAGTCTCCTTTCTCTCGAACGTGCGACACTCCCATTCAGGCGGTACCCTCCAGGCATGAACCCCATCAGTGTGCAAGAATGTATGAAGAATGA
The DNA here is from genome assembly GCA_036172795.1 of Pelodytes ibericus. Classification (NCBI taxonomy): domain Eukaryota; kingdom Metazoa; phylum Chordata; class Amphibia; order Anura; family Pelodytidae; genus Pelodytes; species Pelodytes ibericus. The sequence goes on along the minus strand of CM069863.1, from coordinate 83,401,472 downwards.
ATGGTACGATGCAGGTGGGGTTTTTTTTTTTTTTTTTCTTCATTCTCTCTCTCTCTCTTTTCTCTTTTGTCTATTCCCCACTTTGGCACCCAATGCTTGATTTATCGCATGATGTGTACCTTTGCAATTTGCAATTTGTATGTTTCTCTGTGTGTATCGTATTGTTATTTATAATATATGAAAATTTCAATAAAGAAAATTTATAAAGAAAGAGGAAAAAAAAAAATGCCACAGACAGTATGCTTATTAATATGGCACAGATAGTATGTTCATTAATATGGGACATACAGTATTCACATTAAAATACCACAGCCAGTATGCCCATTAACATGCCACAGGCATAATGCCCATTAAAATGCCACAGTCAATATGCCCATTAAAATGCCACAGTCAGTATGCACATTTAAATGCCACAGGCAGTATGCTCAATAAAATGCCACAGCCAGTATGCTCATTAGAATGACACAGACAGTATGTTCATTAATAAGCTACAGCCAGTATGTCCATTAGAATGCCACAGCCAGTATGCTCATTAATATGCCACAGCCAGTATGCCCATTAATATGTCACAGCCAGTATGCCCATTAAAATGCCACAGCCAGTATGCTCAGTAATATGCAACAGCCAGTATGCTCATTAATATGCCACAGAGAGTATGCCCATTAAAATGCCACCGCCAGTATGCTCCTTAAAATGACACAGCCAGTCCCCCACCATCCTCCCTCCTTCCCCAGTCCTTACCTCTTGTGGGAGAGAGAGTAGCCTTCTATGCTGCCACTCTCGCGCTCCCTGAGGCAGCATGGAAGCAGCTTTTTTTTTTCCATTTTTTGTTTAAAGGGCCCTGTGGCCCATCCCCCCAATTTATCATTAAAAAGCAAATTATATCATATAAAAGAATGGCATTTTGTACATTATCATGGATGTTGTCATAACACATTTATACATATGCAGTAAAATCTTTCCAAAATAAACACATTCAAGTTGAAAGGAGCAGCATGTTGTTCTTTTAACTGAGTAAAGTAATAATAATAATTATATATTCATTTATCACTTAAAATGTAGTGCATGAGAGGGTAGTGGATACATGGAATAGCCTTCCAGCAAAAGCAATGATAGAGGTTTATACAGTGGAGATCAGAAACTTAATATTACTTTACTGATAAAGTAGTGGATACATGGAATGGCCTTCCAGCAGAAGTGTGATAGGTTAATACAGTGAAGGACTTTAAACATGCTTGGGATAGGCAAAAAGCTATCCTAGACATAAGATAAGGCCAGACACTAAAGCAACTTTTACTTTACTGAGAGGGTAGTGGATGCATGGAATGGTCTTCCAGCAGAAGTGGTAGAGGTTAATATAGTGAATGAGTTTAAACATGCATGGAATAAGCATACGGCTATCCTAAAAATAAGATAAGGCCAGGGAGTAATGAAAGTATTACTATCCTGAGAGCATAGTGGATGCATGGAATAGTCTTCCAGCAGAAGTGGTAGAGGTTAATACAGTGAAGGAGTTTAAGCATGCATGGGATAAGCATAAGGCTATCCTAAATATAAGATAAGGCCAGGCACTAATGAAAGTATTACTTTACTGATAGGGTAGTGGATACATGGAATGGCCTTCCAGCAGAAGTGGGATAGTTTAATACAGTGAAGGAGTTTAAACATGCTTGGGATAGGCAAAAAGCTATCCTAGACATAAGATAAGGCCAGACACTAAAGCAACTTTTACTTTACTGAGAGGGTAGTGGATGCATGGAATAGTCTTCCAGCAGAAGTGGTAGAGGTTAATACAGTGAAGGAGTTTAAGCATGCATGGGATAAGCATAAGGCTATCCTAAATATAAGATAAGGCCAGGCACTAATGAAAGTATTACTTTACTGATAGGGTAGTGGATACATGGAATGGCCTTCCAGCAGAAGTGGTATAGGTTAATACAGTGAAGGAGTTTAAACATGCTTGGGATAGGCAAAAAGCTATCCTAGACATAAGATAAGGCCAGACACTAAAGCAACTTTTACTTTACTGAGAGGGAAGTGGATGCATGGAATAGTCTTCCAGCAGAAGTGGTAGAGGTTAATACAGTGAAGGAGTTTAAGCATGCATGGGATAAGCATAAGGCTATCCTAGATATAAGACAAGGCCAGACACTAATGAAAGTATCACTTTACTGATAGTTTAGTGGAATGTCAAAGGTTCATACTAATGTATGTTTTATGGTGTAGACACAGCTCTCTGACTGAAGCACATCTTGTCCAGGTCTTACTATATTTAATGTAAATGTGATAAAATGCACCTGCCTGATGTAGATGTTGTGTTGTGAATGTATCTGTTGTATACCAAGGATCCTGGTAATGTTGGTGGGAACTTGGTGATATAATCTACACTGTGACAATTATGTGGAGTGGGCAAAGCTTTTGAAAGTAGGTGTGGTAAATTTTCAAGTAAGTAATTGGAAGCTGAGCTTTAAAGTGTGCCCGGAATTTTTTTTCAAATGTTGGCAACTATTGTTCCCTGGTTTCTAGTGACAGGCAGCATGGTGTCTGTGCACTGCCCAGGTGCACAGACAACCTACCGTGCTGCCTGTTGGGCTCCCTGCATGGTTTGACGGGTGAATGCCGTCAGATCACTGGCGCATGTCTGACAAGGTAAGTGCTGCCCGAGACACTTGCCTTGTCTGCCTCATGCTAAAAACAGTGCTGTGGCTAGCCACATGAAAATGTTTGTATAAATCAACCAAAAAATACATATTTATAGGATTAACAAAAATATGTATAGTAACTTTAGGTGGGCCACACTTTTTTGTTACGTGTCCCAATTTAGCCTCACGTTGGATGCCTGTATTACTTAAAGACATTTATAATATCCTAATCTAAGCTTCCACATGGTATGCAGACTTCTATGTTAAAAACTTGGACATCCCTAATGTCAAGCTTATAAATTGTGCTTGGAACCAAGAGAGAGTTATATGAGAGTGTCTGGTCAGGTTGGGAATCGAGCATTGATATCTGAGGAGATTGTTCTGTCCTTGCACTTGCTTTTGATATGACGGCATCAGAGTTCTGCCCCCAGCACCCTGGATTGGGTGCTCTATTTTTACCTATTTTTTTCTTGGCAATGTAGGGCCCTCCAAGCACCTTTCGCCTAGAGTTTTCTTTTTTTTATTCACCCTTTGGAGTACATGTGTTGTGTTTGTTATAGTGTATTTTTATGTTTTGTATACTTTAAATGTATTTGTAGATACAAAGGGAAGTGTCACCTACCTCTTTCCCGTTTGTCTCTTTGAATTTGATTAAGATACTTTGCCTGGGGATGCGAATACAGGTGATAGGGGGAGGTGACATAGGTTTTGCATGGATGTACTGTGTTAATATTTTTTGATACAATTAATAAAGATTAATAAATAAAAAAAAAAAAATGTGCTTGCAGTATTGCCTGCAAGTCAATAGGGGAAAATTAGGTAATGTAGTATTCAAATCTCCTCGTGACATCATTGAACCAGGCTAATATGGTAATTTTTCACTGCAACAAGAAATAATTAATTTTCATATTACATTTATTGCACCCACGGCAATTTTACAAAATTTAGCATCAAAATTACTTTTTCACAAATATTGCTGAGCTGACTTGTTTGCTGTAGGATTGTTTTCCTATTATCCAACCCTGTACATTTTTGGAGGGAATAAAGATTTCAGTACTCACTTTTGAGGGAAAGGCTTCTATCTATATTATAATCTTCCATATTTTGCATATCAGTCCACAGGTGATGTCATACGCAGTAGACTCCACAGACACATTTAAAACACATTGTTCTTCTAATTTAGGCATTTACTTACAACTTTGCTAATACAATGTATCATTTTCAATCAATTTTTATTCTCTACATTGACAGTAAAACAATTTTCAGGTGATACAGTCCCTTTAAAAGTGTTGTTCCACATAAAGCTTTATTGCACATTTTGACTAGGAGCCAGGAACTATGTGTTCATGTGTGTTATATGGTGTTATATGCTTTCACTTAGGTATGACATGCATGTGATGATGTGATGTGCCTGATATGGGCTTCCACTGAAGTATGTCATATGGTATGATGATGTGCCATTGAAATCATGCTTGTGATATCATATAATGTGCTAGTGATGAATTGTAATATGATATCATATCGTGCCTTTTTCTGCCTTTTTCTCTGGCATATCACACATCATCATCAACAGCACACAAATATAATATGTGTGTGTTAATATCTATTTATGCAACATATTACACAGATTCATCAGAGCAAACCCTATCATTTACCATCATTGTGAAAGCATTCTATAAAGAGCTTGTTGCTTCACATACTGTATTTTTTGAATGTAAGATGGCCCTGATTATATGATGACCCCCCCAATATACTTTATATATTAACTTAGGACAATTTTAATAAGAATTGATTGAACATAAATGCAATTCTTGTTTTAATTTCCTTTTGTTTGTCAATCTGCCCCAGACTTGCCAGTGCATCAACACACTTGCCAATCTGCCCCCAAGGCTTAGCCATATGACCCCCGAGTTAGCCATTGCACCTCCAGACTTCCTGGTGTCTAGTGGGAGTAGCCACTGATTTGACGGAGCAATATACTGAATTGGAACAGAAATTTTAATTTCAATGGACCAAGAAGTCAGTAAAATACTTGGGGGTATCTATTCCGGCTGAGCTGGAGAGTGTGATCCAATATAACTATATTCCCTTATTAAAATTGTTCAGTAAAAACTTTGCTGAATGGAAGGGTCTCCTAGAAACAGAGGTCTGGTATATGATAGAAATTGAACTAATGGGATTTGAAATTCTGGATTATTTAATATGGCTCAAACAGGATGTAGCACACAGACTGATAAATGACTCCCAGTCCTCTATCTTAAAAAATCTGGTTCCTTGGACAGCTCTTTGGTCTTGGCCATGGTGGAGAGTTTGGAATCTGGTTGATTGATTGCTTCTGTGGACAGGTGTCTTTTATTCAGGTAATGAGCTGAGATTAGGAGCACTCCCTTTAAGAGAGTGCTCCTAATCTCAGCTCATTACCTGTATAAAAGACAACCGGGAGACAGAAATCTTGCTGATTGATGGGGGATAAATACTTATTTCACTCATTGACATGCAAATCAATTTATAACTATTTTGACATGAGTTTTTATGGATTTTTACTTTGTTATTCTGTCTCTCACTGTTAAAATACACCTACCATTTAAATTATGGACTGATCATTTCTTTGTCAGTGGGCAAACGTTCAAAATCAGCATAGGATCAAATACTTTTTTCCCTCACTATATCTTTAAATCATAAAATATGGTAATTTTGGCCCAATATAAACTAACTAATGTTTATTTATACTCTCGGCTTGATAACAACAATTTATTGTTTCCTTATTATATGTTTTTTTTTTTAACCATGTTGTTTTTTAATTGATATTACTTGTTTATGATTTAGCCCTGTATTACTTTATTTTATGTCAATTATTTTGTGTTATAAGTTGCCATATTTATTATTTTTTATAAATAATTACAAATTCAAAAAATAAATAATTTACAAAAAAAAGCGTTCTCTTTGCAGTGATGTCACAGATAGAGGAGGGCTTTGGGTGACAGACAGAGCCCTGTTGCTAAGAAACCTCAGAACCTTTTTATACTTTTGTATTCAATAAAATACTAAATAAGTTTCTTTAACTTCCCCTTACATGATGCAGCACTTATACACAGTATTGCTAAGTGGAAAATCATCTTTAAACGTCATCACTGTTTAAAGAGATAAAACTAAAGAGACCCCATGGTATAAAAAACATTGCATTATGTTACAACATTTAAGGGTTCTTGGCCAATGTGTTTCATAGATTCCAATACAAATTAAAGCTATGGATGTCAGTTTGATTTCTTGTTTTGTTGTTATTGCACTTTGAAATCATAGGATACTGTATGATGCAGTGAATTTAATGACCCCATGTTTCTGAATAAAGTAGTAGCAGCAAAGCTAAGAAGTAGAATAATCATAAGTGGAATATAAACGCACAATGAAATTCTGGATTATTTAATATGGCTCAAACAGGATGTAGCACACAGACTGATAAATGACTCCCAGTCCTCTATCTTAAAAAATCTGGTTCCTTGGACAGCTCTTTGGTCTTGGCCATGGTGGAGAGTTTGGAATCTGGTTGATTGATTGCTTCTGTGGACAGGTGTCTTTTATTCAGGTAATGAGCTGAGATTAGGAGCACTCCCTTTAAGAGAGTGCTCCTAATCTCAGCTCATTACCTGTATAAAAGACAACCGGGAGACAGAAATCTTGCTGATTGATGGGGGATAAATACTTATTTCACTCATTGACATGCAAATCAATTTATAACTATTTTGACATGAGTTTTTATGGATTTTTACTTTGTTATTCTGTCTCTCACTGTTAAAATACACCTACCATTTAAATTATGGACTGATCATTTCTTTGTCAGTGGGCAAACGTTCAAAATCAGCAGGGGATCAAATACTTTTTTCCCTCACTGTATCTTTAAATCATAAAATATGGTAATTTTGGCCCAATATAAACTAACTAATGTTTATTTATACTCTCAGCTTGATAACAACAATTTATTGTTTCCTTATTATATGTTTTTTTTTTTAACCATGTTGTTTTTTAATTGATATTACTTGTTTATGATTTAGCCCTGTATTACTTTATTTTATGTCAATTATTTTGTGTTATAAGTTGCCATATTTATTATTTTTTATAAATAATTACAAATTCAAAAAATAAATAATTTACAAAAAAAAGCGTTCTCTTTGCAGTGATGTCACAGATAGAGGAGGGCTTTGGGTGACAGACAGAGCCCTGTTGCTAAGAAACCTCAGAACCTTTTTATACTTTTGTATTCAATAAAATACTAAATATGTTTCTTTAACTTCCCCTTACATGATGCAGCACTTATACACAGTATTGCTAAGTGGAAAATCATCTTTAAACGTCATCACTGTTTAAAGAGATAAAACTAAAGAGACCCCATAGTATAAAAAACATTGCATTATGTTACAACATTTAAGGGTTCTTGGCCAATGTGTTTCATAGATTCCAATACAAATTAAAGCTATGGATGTCAGTTTGATTTCTTGTTTTGTTGTTATTGCACTTTGAAATCATAGGATACTGTATGATGCAGTGAATTTAATGACCCCATGTTTCTGAATAAAGTAGTAGCAGCAAAGCTAAGAAGTAGAATAATCATAAGTGGAATATAAACGCACAATAAAATTAAAACATTATTGTATTATTTATTAAAAAGCATCACTGTCCATACACAATTGCTTTCTAAGTGGCATATTAGTTTCAGTTTTAATAAGCAGGATAATGCAATATGTGGCTCAGGTAGTGCTTAACACAACCATATTATATCAGTGAGGTATTATAGTATGGTTAACAGTTTGTGGGAAAATAATTGGCCTTTTCTTTCTTTTAAAGAGTGTATAACATTCATACCTAAATATTCTGTATTCAACCTTGATGGAATTGGTTACCTGGTACTGTCATCCCGTACATCTGTAAACATGTATTCTCTTGCCACATGTTTCTCTTTTTTTTCCTATGTGTCTAGAGCACACACTTTTTCTGCCATTATTTGTCTCAACGGAAAATGAAGAGGGCAGAAGTCATGACTTATGAAGCATTCCATGGAATAATTGCTCAATTTTCATAGCTTACAACATATCACTGGTGAGTAGTTAGGTTATGTCCTCTTGAGCAATTCACCACAGACATTTGCCAACTCATCTATTTTAAGATGACCCATGTGAGACCCTATGAAATTGGGAACTATTGAGACCTGCCTAGCTCAAGATACATAAAATAGACTAAAAAAAAAAAAAGAAAATCCTTTGGCATATATTACTAAGTCAGGCAGAACGATGTGTTACCCAAGGTGAGCTATTGTTATTTCTCCATTAAACCTAAACAAACAGGCATGCAGGATTTTCTATAGTATCAGAAAAAACCTTCTGTAGAATGCTATTCCTTATCTGGGTCAAAATAGGCTTAATAAAACACAATAGAATGTATTCTGGCTAAACTGGTTTATAGCATAGTAATTTGCAAAGCCATTGCACAATGTATGTCATTTGGAGGATTTTAGGTCTTATTAAGTCACTAAAATAACAGTAGAAAAGAAATCAATGCAATTGTTAAGAATCGCATAACCTTCCATTAGTTTATCTATGAGGAATCATTTAAAAAGGTAATATACTTTTCTTACAGACCACTGTATGTGTCTTTAGAGTAGTCTATGTAATATTCATATGTTTGATATATGTCTATATAATATAGTTTACACTATTTTAGCACAGAACTCATGAGTGAAACTACTGTAAGTGGTCTGTAATAGTGCCCAGGTATAGAAAGAGGCTATGGCACCATAATATGTAAAGGAAAATAAGCATGTCGATATAACACTGAGGACTCCACATTTGCCAAACTGCAAATTTTGCTCACCTCCCAGGGCTCCGGATGCTTGTACAGAGGGGAAACTTGTGCAACAAGTGACCATGAGTTTCTGCACAGAATATGGGCATCCAAAGCCTGAGAGGTGACCAAAATTAGAAGTTTCCACCACATGACAGTCGTAGAGGACTCAATATTATATCCACATGCTTATTTACTGCTTCGTAAATTGGTGCAAAACGGAGCTTATTTTGTGAGTACGGTTTTTATATTTGTTTTTAAAATTCATGTTTTGGGATGGGGAACTATCATTTTATTTTTCAATCAGTGCTTAGGGCCTATAATTTTAATTATTAAAAGGACGTGGGCATTGATTGGTCTGTGACCCCATGGACACTTTATTTATTTCATATGGGGGCTACAGGCATATACCAGCCTGTGGCTCCTAGATGCCATATTTTAATGTATATTGGAGCTATGGGCATTGTGCCATCCTGTGACCCCAGGGGGCAAATTTTTTTATTTAGTGACCACAAGCATGGCGTTGGCATGGGGTCACTAGTGTCCACATATAATTTTGTCATGGGACCAGTGGGAGGTCACTGGCCCCAAGGGGGGGGCAATTATTTGTTTTCACAGGTTAACCTTTCAGTGCTATAGGAAGCACTGTTTGTGTTCCCTACAGCACTAACAGGGTTAAAATGTGCATATAACAGCTGCATTAAGCAAGCAATGCACATTTAAGTCATCTTTTTTGGGGGGTTAAACTAACAGTCTAAGATGAAATATTTTTTTCCTGTTAATTTTTACCAGAAATTACCACAAAGAACAGTGTTTTAATGTTGTTTTATTAACGGCGCTGTAAACCTTAGTTGAAAGAATGGAGGTTTGTAGCTGGTGGGGGAATTTTTTTAATGGGTTCGGTTACTGCACCATTTAATGCTCATCAATTTACCGCTAACGCCACTTTTCTTACTAACGCGGGGCACAAGATCTACGCCATTTTGTGAATATATTTTTTATATTTGCCCCCCAAACAACCCAACAAACCTATGCATGGGTGGTATCCCTGTACTCAGGAGATGTTACTGAACACATATTGGGGTGTTGTTTTGCACTGACACATAACAGGATCTGTGAATTCATGCTCAAAGTACAATGTATGTGGAAACAAAACATTAAAAAATTACTAACCTAAAATGTGACAAAGGCTGGTAATAGAATTAGTGCATGGAAAGTGTTAAAATACTATCATTTGAAATACCCTAGGGTGTGTAGTTTGCTAAAATGTATGGTTTTGTGGGGTAAACTACACATTCTGGCTTCACAAATGTCCCAAATGGAACATGGGCGCAGGTTTTCTGTATGTCAGAATTCCAAGTTGAAAAACCAAAAAGCGCACCTCTCAAATGTGGCCTTTTAACACCCAAATAATCTAACTAACCTACACATGGGTGGCATCCCTGTACTTAGGAGATGTTGCTGAACACATATTGAGGTGTTGTTTGGCACTGACACATAATAGGATCTGTGAATTCATGCCCGAAGTACAATGTATGTGAAAAAAAATTACTATCCATAACATTGACATAGGCTGGTGGTAGAATTAGTGCATGGAAAGTGTTAAAATACAACCATTTGAAATACCCTAGGGTGTCTAGTTTTCAAAAATATATGGCTTTATTGGGTAGAATACACTTGTTGGCTTTAAAAATGCCCCAAATGGGACATGGGCGCAGGTTTTCTGCACATCAGAATTCCAAGTTGGAAAACCAAAAAGCGCACCTCTCAAATGTGGCCTTTTAACCCCCAAATAACCTAACCAACCTATACATGGGTGGTATCCCTGTACTCAGAAGATGTTGCTGAACACATATTGAGGTGTTGTTTGGCACTGACCTATAACAGGATCTGTGAATTCATGACCAAAGTACAATGTATGTGAAAAAAAATTACTACCCAAAACATTGACATAGGCTGGTAGTATAATTAGTGCATGGAAAGTATTAAAATACTACCATTTGAAATACCCTAGGGTGTCTAGTTTTAAAATATATATGGCTTTGTGGGGTAGAATACACTTTCTGGCTTCAAAAATGTCCCAAATGGGACATGGGCGCAAGTTTTCTGCATGTCAGAATTCCAAGTTGGAAAACCAAAATGCGCACCCCATAAATGTGGCCTTTTAGCCCCAAAACAAACCAACAAACCTATGCATGGGTGGTATGACTGTACTCAGGAGATGTTGCTGAACACATATTGAGGTGTTATTTGGAAATACCCCTTCACATTTTAAGGTAATGTTGACCTAAATTGCAATCTATGTGAAAAATTTTAAAAAAAGATTTTTTGCTGCAAACTTTGGCAAATATTGGTGGTAAAATGGCTACATGAAATGTGCCAAAATACCCCAAGTTAAATGCCCTGAGTGGTCTAGTTTTCAAAAATATGTACATGTTGGGGGTCATTCATGGATTTAGTACAGAAATCAGTGTTACAATGTCACTATCTCTAATTTTGAAAAAAAGGATTTTAAAATAGCTTTGCACTACTTATAGTTCTGGCCCTGTAACATGAATAAAAAAGCACAAAAACATAAAACATGGGCTATTTCTGAACTCAGGACATATATTAGAAACTATTTAGCAGTGGTTTTTTGTTGTCTCTTGTACATGAGTATACGATTTTTCAAATAAAAGTCATAAAACTTTTTTTTTTTTATTTTATTATTTTTTTTACATCAAATGATATGCTATTATCAAAATAATGGTATCAAAAGAATGCCCTTCTTATAACGATAAAAACGATATATATAGTTTGTGCGGGTACACTAAATGAGACAGAAATAAATTACAGCAAAACACAAACACCTCAGAAATGTTAAAACAGCCCATGTCACCAAGCGTCGGACAAGCCAAAAAAGTCATGTCACTAAGGGGTTAAGCAAATGTATGACAAAAATAATGGAATTCTGATCTTCAAGGCATATCGAAATGCAGCATAGAACTCGGTCACTATGGGGTTAAACTTGCATTTGTTTCTAGTTCCATGTTTAAATTGCATACACTGTTTAGTCCCTTTAACCATAAATATAAAAAGTGCACTATTAAAGCACTTAAATAAAATTCAAATTATTGCATTCAAATACAGTTGAGTTTCCTAAGCACCTATTAAAAATGTTCTTAATATTATATAGCTATTATATTATAACAACAGAACACTGTTTTTTTTAAATTTTTTTAGTACTTACTTTCATCCTTTAAATTTCATCCTAAGGTAATCATATGCAGCATGTCGTAACTTCTTTTGACAAGTTGTCGGCCACAAATATACAAGTGAAATATTCCTTTCAGATACCTCATTTAAAACACTATTATGTTGTCAAGCCATGTGTTCTTGAATTATGGAAATCAGCAGCCGAGGCCTGTACAACTTGTTTAGTCAGTGGAATATAACAAGTAGGCCTTGTCTGTTCTACCCTTCTACCTGGCAAAAGGCAAGATAGACAGTTAATAACTGTCGAAGTGAATAAGTGACACTATTCATTTTTTTTTTTTTTTGGAAGAGTGCCTATTGAAAATGTCAACATTATTATTTAAGGCCCATTGCCAAGTGTTCTTTTTTTAAAAAAATGTTTTAAAAATACCCTACTTTCTTAAAAATAAGTTGATAATGACTTCTTGAATGCTGATCTCATAAATGATTTATGATGAGTGACCTTTTGTTTCTTTTTTTCAGTTTAAAGTCCTTTTAATGAACGTTAAAATAATTATGATTCTTCACTAATGATGAATTGCTGTGTGATTTACATAAGAGAGCTAAATAACCATAATGCCTTGCAACTGTTGTCCTGTAGTTCCTGTAGAGCACCAGAGAATGAATACTGTGCATACAAAGAGGTCTGCACATGTGCTGTAGAACACTGACAATCAGGTTGGCATTAGGTTTCTGGTAGGGGAGTAACGAGAAACACATGCCATCACATGTGGAACTAGTGACTAGACGCCCCGACATGCTTACTACTTCACTTGCTCCATAGTATGATCTGTAGAAGGAGATTCCAAAGGGTCTACACAATATAGCAAGATCTATCTAGCATACTAACAGAATCAAAGGGGTCACCGAAATTCTTCTCTTCTGACCGTTCGGAAACCAAAGCATCAGACGCATAAGATCGGAAAGTTTGAAACATAAAATGGATACAATTCGGATTCGGGGTGGATTGCCATTTCATGGACATTTCATTTCATCCCTTTTTCAAAGGTGAACTGAAATGAAAAGGTTAAATTTAAATAAAAATAAAATAGGGTTCCCAGCCACGGAAAAAGTCCTGATCCCCTATAAAAAATGGGGCTATGACTCAGACATCTACGTTTAGTGAGCTACAGAGGAAATATAAGTTACTGAGTTTTATTGTAACAAATGTTTTTGTAGACCCAAACAAATTAGACACCTTTTGTTGAGTCAGTGAGTAAATATGACAACATCTCTAAACTGCAAATATTGCTGAAGAATACTTCTGAGCCCAATAAGTGTGACTCAATGACCGGATGGGAAAATTATATAAAGAACGTTTATTAAACTGAACATTGGTATGAAGCGCCGCACCGCACTAGGAAGTCAATACATGGAATTAATCTGTTAGAAGTTTTTTATAAGATAACTTTTCATTGGTCCTTGGTTCCCTCTACACTTAACAAAAATCTACCCAAATGTCTCTAGTGTGTGTTGGTGCTGTGGCTGCAGGGACGGAGATTACTTCATATGTGGTGGGCCTGCGACCTTCTAAAACAACTTAAGGATAAAATCGCACAGGTTTTTGGGGTAGTGTTCCAGACAAATTATGTTTTATCTCTGCAGACTTTTCTGTTCCACATTGATCTGGCTATGGCAAACACAGCCAACCAGACTCTTGCCATTCATATCCTTCTGTCCTTTAAGTTTTAAATGGCAAGATTCTGGAATGAGGTCAGGTGCATGATACATTTTCAGCATGAGGCTGAAAGTCTCTTTTTTTATGAAGGAGGGAGGAAGGCTTGAAAGTTTCAGGAAATATGGACCATCTGGGAAACAAGGCCTCTGAGAGTTTAGAGAAATGGACAGATATGGCTACTCACATTACTTGATAAATCGCATTATGCACTTTGTTGTCTTAGTGTTTGTGGAGATTCTAGAGTCTCGTTGGTTGTTAGTATTCACATCATGATGCACAATTTAATATGATGATAATTTGCATATGGTGCTTGACTGTATTTTTTTCTTTAGGTTTGTCTATTTGTATTGATTGAACATATTTATATTATAAAATGTTATTATTTTTTATTTATATTTTTTGCAATGAAATAAAAACATTTCTAACATAAATGAAAAGACTATAAAATAAATTGTATTAAATAGAGCTATGAGCCACCAGAATGGCTCCCAGCTCACCCCTCAACATGACGCATATGGGGGATGAGGGCAGGTATCTTTCAAAACCCAGCCAATGGTGGTCCCTTTTCCTGGATCGAGGATGTCACAGATCGCCGCTGAAACCTGGACTAAGGTAATAATTTTATTTACAGAGCACCCTTTGGGTACCAGCTGGGTTGACAGTGATATTCAAGATGCAAACACAAGGCAGGTGCCTTACAAAAGGAGCTGAATTAAGGTTTTTCCTTTACCTCTTTCATAAAAAAATAATGAATCTAGCTTATGTACAGGTCAAAACATTTTCTGTTGGAGCATCTGTATATCCAAAAGTAAACATGGTGGTTATTGAAGCACAACTTAAAGACAAACTTTAGTGTCACCTAAACCTTGCCCACACATGCACATTGGAGCTAGAATTGTAAACAGAAGTTCAAACGTTACTGAATGAAATCATTAGGTCTTGTAAATTATCTACTCAACCAAATTCCTGATGTGACAATGTATTGTATTGTGAAGTTGACATTTTGATAACAGCTTCCGAAACAGATATTCCCGAGTATTCAGGGCTTAACTTTCAGAGTCCTTGAGGATGTTTTTGCCTCCCCTGGAGAGTTTCCAGATGTTCTATATGGAATGTTTGATCTGGAGAACTTCAAATGACACATAAGTTAAAGTAACACCATTACACAAACTGAATGTTTCAGTCTAGATAAATTGTCTGGCAAATCTAATACAGCAATTCATATTAAAAGATTTAGAATTATAATTTTTTTCAACTTTAGGCCAAACTGAACTGATACAACAAACAAATGTTTTGCAGTATAACACAAAGGCACAAACAATGAAGGGGGAAAGTAAACAAAAAGTGTTACTAGTATAATAATTTGCAGAGGCAACACATCATGTATGCTATCTTTTTTTTTTGATGTGCAAGTATCTGGTTATATCTTAAAGCTTTGAACGAACAGACAGATTGATCTACAAATGTGCATGTAGAAAAAAGAACAGTTAATGGACAATTACACTTTTAAAAAAAAAAAAAATGCATATCCCACTTCTAAGTAAACCCAACGCGTTTCAAAATAAATACACGCTTGTATTTTCGGTGCATGCGTTGTGTGGGGGTCTATCTGTGCTAGTGCAGAAGGAGAGCCAGCTAAGGTCTTCCCTGCTGATCCCACGCAAAAATGTGCATCTTTCTCTGCACTAGCAGAGAAAGCCGGTCACCGACCAGACCGAGCAGCCTGCTTCCCATGGAAGCATTGCAGCTGCCGGTCAGACGATAAACTGGCATGTACTGTCAAAAGTACGTGTTAGTTTATCTTCACACAAGGGACACCTAACTTTTCACTGTGAAAAATAAAGTTTAACCCCTTCATGAACGTATGACGAGTTAACTCGTCATGTAGTCCACCTGACGGTGCACACCTGAGGCAAAGTTCCTGGACCCAATCGGCGGGTTTCTGGGCATGCGATAACATGCCAATTAGATAGCAAAGTCAATGTGTTCACACATTGACTTTGCCTCTAATTCACTCTCCGTGCTTCACGTATTTATACTGAAGCACGGAGAGTGACCTGCAAGTTAGTAATAAATAAATAAACATTTCCTGTTAGAAAAAAGGTTAACCCTTTCCTTGCTGTTTCCTTCCCACTTTATGACCCTCATTTTGTTTGTTTTTTTCCAATTTTCTTTTATTTTTGCCATTTCTAAGTTCTTTTTAATAAACAAATTATGTTATTGTAATATATTAATGTAATTACAGTTAACCCTTGCATGCCCATTCTGTGATTCTTATGGCTCTGACTAGTGACATCGCACTGGTCTTTTTTTTTTTTGGGGGGGGGGGGGGTTGGGAACCTATATTTTTTTATTAGTTAGTTAATTAGTTGGGATAAGTGGGTTAGTGTTGTACTAGTTAAGGATTATTAATGGAAAAATAATTGGGAAATATAATTTTTATACATGTTTTTTAATACTAAATTGTAGATTATTTTTATGTATAGGGTATCAAAAGAAAGCTCTAACTGTCCTTTAAAAAACAACATATAACTTGCATTTAAAGAGAGGAAAATTCCATTTGAACAACCACATATCAAAAATGTAAAAATCGTTCTGGTCACTGGGTCAGGAAATCCCTTGTCCTTAAGGTGTTAATTTTCCTTAATAATAAAAACAACAACAACAAATTTAACCCGTAGATTTGTTCAGATATTCTGGTGTTTTCAAATACTTCCTGTGGATGTTACTATTAACTAATTTAATGCTACTTATTTTATCTACCTCAAGAGAATTAAAGACGAGTTGATCGTCCTAAAAACTTTTACAGATGGTATATTAGCCCACTGACCAATATCACCACCTGTTGTTACAGATAATAAAACGGACAGGTTAAGAAATATTAAGGAGTATGAGACTTTAATTGTGCTAAGTAAAGAAGTCTTTAAATTACATTTGATAAAAAGCAATGTGTGGTGGGTTGGGTGACAAAATTAAATGTATATACAACAGTGCAGGAAACAGATCATCTCAGAAGGTGCTGACTGTAGCATAATAGCAAAGTTTAACAGTCTCAAGCTGATTTCTGAAGATGTAAATAATGCACAATCAGCATTTTTGTCTGAATGTTAAATCATGCATAGCTGTATAGAAATGATTATGCGAGATTTTCGAAGTTACATATGAATATCCTCAAAAATGCAGGCTTTACTGTTCATGATTTGTACTTCAATGTAACCTACAAAAAGCATGATTATACTGACACTTCAAGTGTTTAAATAGATTCCTAAAATGTATCTATACTATGTTTGTAGTTTCAAAATTATACAGTATTGTATGGAATTGTATGTGTTCTTACAGTTTTCATTTTTGTTAACTAACTTGTTTTAACTTAGCAAATTGGTTATAATTTTGAAATCTGTTGGCATCTCCTTATATCATCTATTGCATGTTATGTGCATCCTGTGTGACCACTGCTCTTAAAGCAAAGTATGAATACATGTATGTATGATAATGTACAGCACAAATATACAGTAGTGTATCTTCCACAAGGCACTCGCCAAGGGCAGCACTTTGCCAGAGGGTGTTAACCCCTTTGCGACAATGGACGTATCAGGCACATCCTGGCAGGAACTCTGTTCCCGACAATGGATGTGCCTGGCACGTCCTGCAGTGAATCACGAAAACTGCTTTAACAGTTCTGGTCGATGTCGAGGCAATAGCCAGCACCAAAATTTATTTTCTGGGGCACCCACGATCGCCCCACGAAGCGATCATGGGATCCATATTGACAGAGCAGCATGTCCCCAATTTTGGGTTGGGGTCAAAAGGTCAATATAGGAAAAAAACACTATTTTTGGTTTTTGCCCCATAACTCACAAAAAAATACCCAAAAATATGGAAACATGCATATTTCTGAACTCAGGACAACATTTAGAAACTATTTAGATGGGGTATTTTTTAATGATTGTATTTGTTTAAATTATATTTTAGGTCAAAGTTAGAAAAAAGTGGGGTTTTTTAAATTTTTCAACATATTTTATAATTTTTTTTGTAGTAAATAAGATATGATGAACATTATGGTATCTAATGAAAGCCCTTCTTATGACGATAAAAACAACATATAATTTGTGTGGGTACAATATGTGAGAAAGAAGAAAATTGGAGCTAAACACAAACACCCCAGAAATGTCAAAACAGCCATTGTCACCAAGGGAAAGTCAAGGTGAAAATGTCTTGTCACTAAGGGGTTAAAGGTCACTACTGGTGCTTCAAACATTTTCACTCCCTCCACCACCATTCAGCAAGATTTAGCCCCTTCCAATTAATCGGGGTGATAGGGGCATGTAATGGACGTGGTGGGGGTATGTAATGAGGGTGTTGGGGGCATGTAATGGGGGTGATTGGGCATTTAATGTGTGAGCAATGTGGGTGATGGGGCATGTAATGGGGTGATGGGGCATGTTGTGGGTATGCAACGTGGGTGGGGGGTTGCCTGAATTTTGTCTGCCTAGGGCAGCACAAAACCAAGATACACTACTGCATATATACTGTTAGGACTTGCAATGAACCACCATCATTATCTGGCTATCTATATATGGATATTAGCTATAATATACCTCTGGCAGTGTCTGACTAGTTACTAATAGGGCTATTATACCACCATCAATGTCTGGTTAACTTCATCTTGCTAGATACACCTCCATGATTGAAGTGTAACACTAAGACTGTTTGCTCTGCTTTGAAAGTCTTATTGAGAGACCCATCATTGAAGTGCCCATTTTGTTTATAGTATAACTATATATTGATGGGAGCTACACTGCTACTATTGTATGGTTACAAAAATTGAGAGTTATTCTTGCCTTGGTGAAGAAATAATCCTAATTTTATTAAAGACAGGAGGCAAATATTAAAGATTCAACCAATAAAAACAAACACATGATGCATATATAAACCCCCTCAGAAACTTCCTTTTACTTTCTTTGAACATCCGAACAAAACAAGAAAAACGTAATTCGCAAACATAAAACGACCGATCAACCACAGCAATCGGAACCCCTGAACTGGACGGAAGTCAACTCAGAACATCGGGCTGAAAAGCAAAGAGAAAGAGAACCCTTGTGAAAGTAAACTGAGCAGATGCATGCAAACAATAAACATCACATCATATGGACATTATATGAACATCAATCATAATACTTAATAATATACACAAATCCAATAAGGGTTGGGGGAAAATATAAACTGGGGGGAACTATTTTCCTCCTTTCTTTTATAGAGTTAAGATTATTTCTTAATCAAGGGTAGAATAATCCCCAATTCTATGGAAAGACAGGAAGCTTCATATTTGCATTTTAACACTCTAGAAACTAGAAAATAAGCTAGAGCTTCTGTCAGGGCCTTTACCAGGTCAGGTAGGAGTTTAAGTGCAGGGATAGTGGAGGTGTCTGGTTGCATGTTAAATATAGTGCAAAGGGAGAACAGATAAAGAAACAGAGCTAGGTATTGGAATAGAGACTGAAGGAGAGACAAGAGTGAATTTAGCAAAGAACTGCAGAATAGGAAAAGGAGCTATAGTAGGGACTGAAGACAAAGCAAAGGTAGGGGTGAGGCCTTAGAAGGGTGACTAAGCAGGAACACCCTGGAGAGGGTGACTAAGCAGGAACACCCTGGAGAGGGTGACTAAGCAGGAACACCCTGGAGAGGGTGACTGAGGAGGAACACCCTGGAGAGGGTGACTGAGGAGGAACACCCTGGAGAGGGTGACTGAGGAGGAACACCCTGGAGAGGGTGACTGAGGAGGAACACCCTGGAGAGGGTGACTGAGGAGGAACACCCTGGAGAGGGTGACTGAGGAGGAACACCCTGGAGAGGGTGACTGAGGAGGAACACCCTGGAGAGGGTGACTGAGGAGGAACACCCTGGAGAGGGTTACTGAGGAGGAACACCCTGGAGAGGGTGACTGAGGAGGAACACCCTGGAGAGGGTGACTGAGGAGGAACACCCTGGAGAGGGTAACTGAGGAGGAACACCCTGGAGAGGGTGACTAAGGAGGAACACCCTGGAGAGGGTGACTGAGGAGGAACACCCTGGAGAGGGTGACTGAGGAGGAACACCCTGGAGAGGGTGACAAAGCAGGAACACCCTGGAGAGGGTGACTAAGCAGGAACACCCTGGAGAGGGTGACTAAGCAGGAATACCTTGGGAAGGGTGAGAAATGAGAAGGGTAGCTTAAAGGGAATAACTTAGCTGAAGAGATCTTGATGTACTCAGAGGGTCTCAGGAGATGCTGAAAATCATCTACTGAGATGGTTGAGCCACTCAGGGTCAGATTCCCAGTTCCTGGACAAGGTCACAAAACAAATGGGCTTAAAGGAGAGTATCAGGAACAGAAGCAGCAGCTCTCAGAAATCAGGCACCAACTTCAATGCAAAAGCACTGTTTGCCAGAAACTGCAGCTATTTAAACTGGGTGTGAGCAGAAGGTAACGAGCCCACCTGACACCAAACAGAGGGGAAGGAATACAAGCAAAGTAAGGTAGGCAGACCTCTAGAGGAGGCAGGAGGAATATAAGCATATAAATAATGACTTTAAAATGCATGAGTCAGAAGGTCAGTGTTGAACCCTGACAGCTTCCAACAGCACCCCCCTCGATGGCTGTGAAAGCTGCTGCCCTATGCACTGAATGGGAGAGTAATAAAAGACAGAGGAGTAATTGAACTTAGTCCTGTGAGATATAGACACCAAAACCCTTTCTGGGGAGAAGGAAAAGTAATCCGTAGTGTAGGCCTGGAATTAGAAACCCAACAAAACAACACCAGGCAGAGCAAAAGCTCTTGGAAGACAGTTGGCAAAGTGAGAGAGCATTGTTATCAGGCCTCAACAATACAAAGGATCCTAGACACATCACAAAATGAAGCGCAGCACATTATGGAGGACCTTGCTGAGCGGATGCCAGGAGAAGGAGACAAATCAGTGGATCATTGACAACACCCATACCTTGGAAGGGAACATGTGCTGCCAAGATAACCAACCTGAATATGCTAATAGTATGATTGGACTTCCCTTGAGAGAATACTGTCCAGGCAACTAGAGTTGTCTATATGCAACCCCATTTCTCTCTCCCCCCTTTTTTTTCCTGGGGTCTCCATGTCTTATTTCCACATATTTTCCTACCTGTTTGATAACCAATTAATTTCTCATATATATATATACATCAGTATAATGTCATCAATAACTGCCTTCCTTGTAAATATGTATCTTTATATGTCTGTCATTTCATTATATTTTTGTTGCTTTATCACTTTAATAATAACTTAGCACAGGTATTTAAGATGCAGATATCTGCTCCTCACATATGCCTGTGAGGAAGTGCCAGTACATAGGCGCGAAATGCATAGGCTTCTCTGCCCCACTGGTGACTCATTTGTTTCAGCTTTAGCTGTGGTGTTTTGTATCTAATAAATCCTGATGCACAGCAATCTCCTGAAGGTTTGTCCATTTATTTACCTGCAAGCAGACGACCCTCTACCCCATTTTTTTGCAACTTTATGGTTTGAACCACGGGGGGGAGAGCCAGGGGTGTGGCCAGACATGTAACACGGAAATAGCAAGTATAGATCCAGCCGCTTCCCTCTTTGTTTACTAGCGTAATCTGTCTTGTAGTACCAAGGGATGAGGTGTACCCCCCGGGTCTAATAGGAGATAGAGAAACAAGGGAGAGCCAGGGCATCAAGCGCAAGATAGTTCCAGAGAAGTCCTCCTCCTTGACAGAAATGGATATTAAGCAAGCATGGAATGTAACTATTATGCTAATCACTGATTGTATACTGGAAGTAAAAGTTAGTTAGTAGTTGAGAATTTAAAAAAATCCTGAATTTCCTATTAGAAAAATGTTTTAAGTACGTCTGTTTATGACATCACCCGTGACTTGATATGTATATTACACATTTCCCATTAAAATGCAGTTCATTTGCATATCAAGCTACATGTGATGTCATAAACAGGAGACACCCCATTTCACATACAGTTTACTTATTATTAGTAACATTATAGCCTATCTTTACATTTAGTATCAACGGTCAGAATAAAAAAAGATTATAAAAAAGAATCAAGCATTTATTGTTGCTAATCCAGTCTGATTTGTGCTTAAATGTGGTTAAATATGTTAAAGAAATATGATTATTTTTCAATTTTGTAGTGACCGACAAATAATGTGCTGCACTGTTTTCTATATTTGAATAACCAAAGGATGCAGACTTGAACATTTGTATTTGGTTGGGATCCAGAAAAATCCAATTTTCCTGTATTGTATTCCAAAGATCTGTGTCACATTAATTGTTATGCTCAAAGGGCACAGATTTAGGCAGGCATATATACTTAAACAATTGGGATGGCATGATAGTAAATTCCTTAACAGTTATAAGTCACGGTAGTCTGAACCCCTTCCCGCAGTCCTAATTGTCTCATATTTTCTGTATAATGCTTGCCACTCAGTTACAGTCTCTAGCCACATGTCACTTTTGTCCTATTGGATGGCTGTCATGGGAGCTGCCCAATGATGCGCCACTAATGAAGCAGTTTAAAGAGCAGCTGGGGATGTGAATTTCCTGGATTAGGGTCAGGGCCAACAGAGGAGAATGATGAAAGAGGACTGAATGACTGCCAACAAGCAGGGCTTCTGTTATCCTTCTGAGGCAGGACATTCATTGCTATTTATTGTAGCATGATTTCAATTCAATCAGACTGTCTCACATGATCACTGTATTTTCTATTCACACACTTTGAAGGAATATTTTAGCTGATGCTACTTTTGAAGTGATTTGAATTTCATCCACAAGCTTATCAAATCCTATAAAACCATAAAACTGTGAGCCGGTTACAAGTATTATAGGATTTTTATAGAGGGTAAGATATAAAAGCATATCAAAGCTAATTCTTTCTATTACAATTAATTTTAGAGAAAATAAGTGGATCTAACCTTAATAATTATAGGTTAAAAAGAAGGGAAAAGCACACAATATAGGCCCTAAAAACCAGGGGCAATAATAGTGCTTACAGTATTATGTGTGAAAAAATAAAAATAGGAAAAAACAGGAAGGTGATAATAATGACCACACCTTTTTCCATTCATATTATAGTTAAACAAATATAAAAATGTATGTGTTCATTAAAATTGTATGTTTCATTTACTCGCAAATATCAGGTTTGCAGCTTCTACTGACCTTCCCATTCAGCTCTCAGCATTTAACTGGAGCCTAAGTTGAAAACAAATGCTAAATGTTGAAGTGTTTCAAACAAGCAAAAAGCAAATTACAAAAAATTATAACTAACTTGTAATGCATGCATACAAATAAAATCAAGATCACATATCTGAAGTTTTTTCAGCCACTTGTAGAGCTAGTTTTGGCAAGTCAATCAGTTTTTTTTTCTGGATACATCTAACTTACCTGCTTCCCTAAAGAATGTGAAAAGCGAGTGTGTTCAGGAAGAACCAGTTAATTACCATATTTGCTCAAAAGGAAGGCAACCCTGATAAGGCATCACCCCAAACTTTAGATCTTAATGAGTAAAAAAAAAAGGAAACTGCAAAAATGTAAGACAACCTTATAGGAAAAGGGTTTGCTAGTAAATATTTTTTGCCATGAGCTTTTTTAATTTATTTTTTAATTTTTAATTAAAACAAATTATATATATATATATCTTTCCTCTGTCCCCTTTATTGTCCCCACAGCACTTGCCACCCACAGAGATGGACATTTAACCATATTGCACCCACAGAACTTGCCACAGCACCCACATCGCTCCCACAGGGACTTGTCACTACACACATATTGCACCCACAGGAACTTGCCACTACAGCCACATTGCACCTTATTTGCAAAGGAGTATAGATCTGAGCCAGTGAAAAATAGAGTGAAAGTGGGGGGGAAAAGGAAAAATTTTAAGAGAAAGCTGCTATATAACACGTGGAGGGCTGTTTCCAGGACCCCAATAAGGCAACAAATTGGAATGGGGTATGGATCGTTTACAAAGAGTAAAGGACCTATTACTGGAATGAAAAAAAATAAAATGGTACATGCTTTTAATAGTACATATAAAATTAAAAACAGAACACAATTAATAAAATCAGCTGATAAATTAAAAGATGCTAGTTTTTAAAGAACCTTTATTAAATCTTTAAATATTCTTAATGACAAGGTGGAATTCCTCAGGACTTAATTTTGAGCATTTAAGTGCTGTAGTGTAGTGATGAAAAGCAAATGCTGTGCAGGGTCTGCAGGAATTATTTTTGACTAATACAGCTGCTTTACTCAAAGAAAATAATAGACAGCCACATAAAACTCTGAAGAAGACAAGAGCGAAATGCATCAGGTGTTCTTCCACCAGGATCTTCACCAAAACTAGCATAATTTAATTTATCAGCTGATTTTATTAATTGCGTACTGGTATGTACCATTAAAAAATTTTTATTTTTATATTCCGGTATATAGTAGGTCCTTCACCGTTTCTATGGGCTAGCAACCATATTGCACCCACAAAACCTTGCCACTTGCACTCACAATACTTTCCTTGGAACCTATTGTACCCACAGGGACTTTCTATGCACCAATTACATTCACAGAGAATTGCCATGCACCCATTGCCCCTACAAGAACTTGTCACTGCATCCATTCCACCCACAGGGACTTGTCACTACACCCATTGCCCCCATAGGGACTCCAGCCTTTTCCTTGTGTCCAATCAGCTGCAGGATGTTTGTGTATTGCTCAGGTTCACAAACATCCTCTCTGGCAGGCGCTCTAAATTCTGGGGAAGAGAGGCAGACATAAAGGATGTCTGCGCACCAGCTGAATGCAAATGGCTGAATATACATAAGTATATTTCATGCCTGGAATTAACAGTATGAGAATGAAGATAAGATAACAGTAACAATTAAAAAGTGTGAGAAGAAAGGCTGTTTACGGTATTAAAAAAAAACAAAAAAAACAATGCAACAATATATATTTAATGTTCTTATTTTTATTTTATTTATAAAAAAAATATTTTATTTGAATAATGCAAGAGAATGGGAAGGATTTGGCTATTTCACCAGTAGACAAAATCCTACCATTGGGAAGATTTTGGCTATTAAGTAAATAGCCGAAATCTTCCAATAGGGAGTGAGGCTAGAACTTCGGAAGAGTTCGGCTGTCAAAATATAGGTACTGAAATTGGCCATAATGGATGATTCATGGGCCAATTAGGGGTCACTTCGTGATACAGATGGAGATGCAGTGGACAAGTGGTGTGAGACCAGGAAACAGCTGCATCGATCGGAACATCATAAAAGACTCAAATCCCATCATTGGAATTATATAGCTATAAAAATGCAAATTTTTTAACAAACAAAATGTAGGAATAACAAATTAGCTGTCATGAATGACAATTTACCAGCTGAGCATTAGCTGAATATAGATCTTCTACAACTATGTGTGAGGTTGTCAATGCCTGGCTTTTAGGTGGGGGATCTTTAAGATGCTCAAAATACTAATTAGTATAACTAAATGATGATAATTTTAACCCAATGTGGTGCTTTTTTTTTAGCTGGGTAAAAATTATGATTAAGTATTGATAGAGGCTCAAAGAGCGTAAAGTGTATCACTTCCCCACAGTATGTTCCATTTTGTCATATTATTGTCACTATAAACAGCCCTTGAAGATTAGAGTATTTTGGAGTGCCAGGTGTCAATATAGACAAATCTAAAGTTATGCATTATGGGAAAAATAATAACAAATCAACATTTACTTTAAATGGTATATCCCTGGGAAAAACTACTAATGAGCTGTAGGGATAATTGTAAACAACAGTCTTAGCAACAGTGCACAATGCCAGTCAGCAAATACAATAGATGCTTTCAAAAAGGGTCTAGATTTAATTTTTAAAAAGCAGGACATACAGGGCTACAAATACTAGAATAACAATTTATATTCTAGAGCTTCTTTATCCAAGGAAAAATATGATTGCCTTTTGGAGTCAAGAAGGAATTTTGTCCCGCTAAGCAGCACAATTCGAAATAGCTTAATTAGGGTTTTTTGTGCAGTCTTTTGGATCAAAAGCAGGAATGACAGGTAGAAGGGTACCTCTTTATTTAGTTTTTTAACTATATTTTACTTTCTATTCTTATCAAAGTCTCATGCACCTCCCCTTGTTTTGAGCCCTATTAGCTGTTAATCATCAAGTGTTAGATATCCACAATCAACTGCATTAGTCGTTTCTGTTCTTTCCTTTTGAAACTCCTACTTGGTTATAATTGTTGCTGTGTTCTGATTGATTAAAGACATAGAAAAGTAAATTCATCTTGTCCTGTGTCTTCCTTATCCACTGTCACTTCCTGTTTTTTCTAGAGTCCATCAATGGCTGCGATCTGACTGGATGTCAGTCCAGTACCATGCAGAAATGATCCTGGACATATCTTTAAACAGCACTATCAAGGACTATTTCTGTTCATCAGGCCATAATGAGATACAGAAAAGGAAGAAGAAGGAAGAAGTGGTGTAGGGGATTGTAGCAGATGTATCATCAGGCTTTATTTTGCCCACAGCAGATTAAAAGAACAAAAAAAACTGCTTCGTTCAGCAAAGTAGCTATGAGAGCCATGGGTTGACATAACACCAAGACAGCTATGTCTTAAATGATAACACAACATAGGTTTGCCACCTCAGCCATTTTTATTGACCTCATATAACTTTTGTAGGCTGCTTTGCAGTATGTAGAAGTCATATGTGACCAGAAGGAAACCCATTACCTAATCAATATGTGGATCACACAGAACCACACTGATTAGTTTATAGATTCCCTTCTGGTCACATGCTGCCTTTTACATACTTTAGGCAGCAAGCAAAAGTTATATGTGGCCTACACAAACTGTCAGAGGCGACAACTGTAGCAGTCAGACTGGTGTTTACCCATAGTTTTCCTGTTTAAGCACTGTAATGCTGTGCAAAGAAAGCTTTGAGGATTTTTTCTTCAGCAGTTATTCGTTTTTGGTCTGGCTGGTACATTGGCATGTCATGTGTTATGTTTACAGGCGACTGCACGACTCAGTAAGGAGATTTTTTTTCTCCTTTGTAATCCCTCTTTTGTTCATGGCCAGGTTTTACCCCAGGCAATGACACAGGTGAGGATGGTCCTGGTTATCAGTCTTCATCCTCCACTGTCTCATAGAGAAATAAGGACATTTTATAGTAAGTCAATGCCTTCACAGAGTTTATTAATGGTATCCTTTCAAGTTTCCCTTTCCCCAAACTGGTAAACAAAAACTTTACCAGAAAAATGTAAATAAATGCAATTTTAATGTAGAACAAAAGTAACACAGGATGAAGTCTCCCAATTTGGTGTAGTCAGTAATTCTTGATTTGCAGGACCATAAGCCACTACCAAAGGAGTTCACATACCACTGGTGTTTCTTGGTTGATGGCCCAACTGGTGCCATCCTAATAAGAGGTTTAAGTCGTAGATGGTAAAGGCTTATAAGAACCACAGTCCCTATTCTAGTAACAGATTAATTTATGTTAAATAAAACTTAAGTCCATCAAGTGAATTGAGATGTTGGGAATTTGGAGGCCAAGTCAACACCTTTAATTTATTGTTGTGTTCCTCAAATGATTTCTGAACATTTTTGCTTTGTGGCAGGGCACATTATCCTGCTGAAAGAGGCCTATGCCATCAAGGAGTACCATTTTATAAAAGAATGAACATGAAAGAGTGAACATGGTCTGCAACAATGCTTAGGTAGGTGGTATGTGCCAAAGTAACATCCACATGAATGGCAGGACAGAAGGTTTACCGGCAGAATATTGCCCAAAGCTTCACACTGCCTCCGCCAGTTTGCCACATGTCAGTGGTCATAATGTTATGGCTGATCGGTGTATAGTTTGCTGGAACTTTTTTTTTAAAAATCATAAAAATGATGAGAACAAATCATATGCTTATGTATTCTTCAGGATAGCCGAATGCACCCATCTTGAAATTATTCGGAAGGATGTTATAAGTATCTACTACTATTTATATTCATTGTACGTATATATCAAACGACATGCTTTTTACATTTTAGATATTCCAGACATTTATAAAACTCAGCAAAAATGCTGAGTGTAAAATCTGCTCAGAGTGTACTTAGATATCGAGCAAATGTCAAAATAATATCTAAACAGCATTATGACCTCTTATTGACCTTTAATGTGCTGCATGTTGTTCAACTAAAAAAATAACCAGACATGCATTTTCTACTTAATCACTTGGGGTAACAGTAGCTTATAATGCACTGCCAGGCTTTTTACAGGATGTGCAAAATCATGTTTTATAGTGACTTCATCTTACAATTCAATGGTTTGTTTTTCTTTTCCAGCATCTGCTGGTCATTTTGGTCTAACCAACCAAGTCAAGCACAAATTGACAGTGTGATGCCAGCCAATAAAAGCACACACTCAGTATAGCTATTAATCCATTTCTTTTTCTCCTTTCAATACAATAATCAGTAAGTTTAGCTAATGCCTGAGCATTAGGGAAATAGGAATGCCCAGCAGCATTCTGGATTACAGCAAGAGCTTCTAACCTTGAAAGGTCAGTGGAGTGTAGAAAATCTAAAATAAATGGCTGATACTAATGCCGTCTGCATGATTAGAGAATGACAAAGTATTGAGGCAAGGAAAAAGAGAGAATGAAACGAGGTATTTGTCAGTCAATATTGCATGATATAAAGTCCCATGGGACATAACAAAGGGTGATAAATAAAAGTAATAGACCTACACAGCTATATAAAATAAAATGTTCTTATATGATCTGGAAAGTAAAAAAAAAAAGAAAAGAAAAATATACAATTTTGCACGTGAATGAGAAGTGTAAGAACAACTTACAAGCAAGACATATACAATTATGTGACTTTAACCAAGACATAGATAAAATCTGAAAAATGTAAATAGCAATCCATCTGTGTAACAAATACTTCCATATGTAGGATATACATAGGTATATTTATTTAAACTTCCACTCATATTTTTTTTTTAAATTTTTTGAGAGATTGTTTATATTTGAAAATAATTGAGTCTAAAATATTTCTATATAATCTGGTGACAAATATAGTAAAGAAAGAAAAATACACAATTTCAAAAGGATGATGAGTCAAGAACTAGAAATAGGAATTGATGTGAAACTGGGGTGTATTCACTTAAGATCAATTTAGTCTCAAAATGGTTGAGTTGGAAGGCCGAGTTTAAAAATTAAATTTGACCTCCTAACTTGACCACATTGAGATATTTACTAAAATAAATTAATTCTCCCTCCCCTCAACTGTCCAACTTGATTTTAACCTTCATTGAAATAAAAAAAAAGATGCTGTGCACTAAAAAGCATAGCGAGTTTTCGTTTTGGAGGCATATTGGACTCATGGCTGATGAGCAATTCACCTTGTGCTGCTTGCCATCTAAAAAGTTGAAGAGTTGCACTAAAATGAATGTGGGTCTGGTAAAATAGCAGGTGTTCTTGATGTGCATCTATTGCCATACATAAAAAAAACCCTGTTAAAAAAATTAACTGGGGGGTAACCAGTGCACAGTTCATATTGTTCACCCGCCCAACCCTCTTTAATCCCATAACAACACAGGAAAACATGTACGTCCTGTGTATAAATGACCTGTGGAGGCAATCAATCTCAAACTCACAAAACGTATTAAGGGTCTACTCAATATATAGGGAATTGCAGCAAATTTACATAGAAATTTCAAAATTTAGGCCAAAGTAGCTGAGTTGGAAAAACTCTCCAATGCAGCTGAGTAGGAGAATTAAGATTGAAATTCCCATCTCAATTCCATGCAATTCTCTGCAGACCCTTTAGTGATTTGGGGGCATAGGAGGAGGGGTAAATCTGTCAAGATTATCAATCATCTCAAACTCCAAACTTGATTTTTAGTGAATGAATCCCTTTGAAAAATAAAATTCAGAAGATTAAAAAAGGCATTCACAGTATTATTATATGTAGCAACCTGTGAATGCTAACATTAATAATATGCAAGAATGTGTTATTTAACCCTTGGTTGCTAAATGAATACTTCCGCATGTAAGGTATATGCATGTACAGGGCTACAATCAGAAATTTCAGGGCGCCTTAATGAAAAAAAATTCTGCCCCCCCCCCCATATCTCCCTCTTGCCCCCCTACTCTCCCAAAGTAATTTTATCCAGGTCTTTGTATATCATGTCAATGATTTCAATACACCTCAGGACATGCGCCATCGCCCGTATTGCACATCCAGGATTTGCTGCTGCCCCTAGGAAATGCTTCATTACCCACATTGCACATCCAAGACTTACCCTATTAATA
Source organism: Pelodytes ibericus (assembly GCA_036172795.1). Classification (NCBI taxonomy): domain Eukaryota; kingdom Metazoa; phylum Chordata; class Amphibia; order Anura; family Pelodytidae; genus Pelodytes; species Pelodytes ibericus. Next base: position 83,371,747 of record CM069863.1, on the reverse strand, counting down.
ATCCACAGCCAGTTTTTCCATTAATATATCACAGTTTGCCCATGAATATTCCACAGCCAGTTTGCCCACGAATATGCCACAGTAGTATGACCATTAACATACCACAGCCAGTATGATCATTAATATGCCACTGTTTGCCCATTATTATGCCACAGCCCTTTTGCCCATTAATATGCAACAGCCAGTATGCCCATTTATATGCTACTTTATGCCTATTAATTTGCTGCAACCAGTATGCCCATTAATATGCCACTTAATGTCCATTAATATGCACAGCCAGTATGCCTCCCCCTCCCCCTTCCCCCGTACTTGCCTTTTTTCAAAGGGCAGGGCCCTGATGGCCTTGACAGGTGTATATCTTGTCACCTTCTGATGGCAGCCCTATGCATGTATACCCCCTTGAATTCATACTAAAGATTTATATGAAATATGAGTATCTATCTATCTTTGAGATTGTATGTATTTGAAAAGAAGTAAGGTAACTTGTAGCATATACATTTGTCATGCTTAAATTGTACCTGTCATACAACAATAATAAGGTATTACTTTATTACAAGTGATAATAGTAGCAAGAGATATTTTACATTAAGCATAGAATGGGGATAAAATGGAATGTACTGTAAAAGATATGTGCCATTATCCCACATACCTGGAAACTGAATGATTGAACCGGAGGCATCCAGACTGATCCATTTGATGACTGTCACTCATTCCCTTTTCCTGCTGAGTGACACTTGGTTTAGTTCCCCTCTATTAATTTAACCTGAAAATTAGTGTCTTTCCAGCAACAGTGAGAGAAAGTCCCTCACTGTCACAGCTGATTGGCAGCATGTGGTGAGCTTAAAATGTCTGCACTTACCGGCTGATTAGCAGAAATGTCTGCTGGGGAAGAAGTGACTTGTGCTCATAAACATAAGAGGCAAAAGTAATTTATTATTTAAAATCTTTAGAGCAAATGTGTACAACCATATCTCTCATACTCCCTTGCCAGCCTCTTAGCTGAGTATAATGAGAGATGTAAGTCATCAGCAGCTGAAGGACCCCAGTTTGACACCCCAATTTAGAGTCACTTTACCTAACTATCTTCGTCCACAGTAACCTGGGGCATGTGACTGGCTTCCGGACCCCACGGGAGATTTTAATATAGATTTATCAGACCGGCAGAATTCCGCTGGTCCCAGGGGACAAGTTCATTTTTTTTATAGGTGCTAGTGGCATTTGACCAGGCACTGGCCACATTGGTATTACCCATGGTGGAGGTCCACTGGCCCATGGGGGGGTAAATTATGAATCTATATAGTCACAGGCAGTGCATCTACATGGCCCCAGATGGTTATTTACTGATTAAGTGACCAGAGGCATTTGGGCAGTCCCTGGTCCTGTTAATATTGGGTGTGGGAGTCGGGGTGGTGATATCACTAGGAAACTGTGGTGTTATATAGCATATCACCATTGAAGTGTACATTATTCCTATAGCAATAATGTGCAGCGCAGTGCACATTTAAGCATACATTACACACATGCAGTGATGTGTTTTGGTTTTGTGCCCTAGGCCTGACAAAACCCATGCACCCTACTAATCTAAATTTGCCACACCCTCTCTGTCAAGGCCAAACTCTTCCTGTTAAATAAATCAATTTAATAAGATATAACTATTATTTTGGCATTTTTAACCCCTTGCCGACACAGGACGGACAAGGCGTTAGTGACACAGGACGGACCTAGTCCGTCCTGTGTCAAAACGAGCACTGAAAGCGGAGTTTTTCCGCTTTCAGTGCTCAAGCGGCATTGTAACGATGCTTCCGTGTGGAAGCATCGTACAATACTAAAAAAAATGCCCGTCGGCATTTCGATCGCTCCGGAGAGCGATTGAAATGCCGGTTTTAAAGGCACAGAGCCTTTAAAACACGTGCATTAAAAAAACGAGCATAGGAAGCGAATTTTTCGCTTCCTATGCTCAGTAAGTGTTTCTGATTGCCTCGCAAGTCGAGGCAATCAGTATTTCTCAATTAAGTTCACCATTCGCCATGGTCAGATCAAAATTGGTCGGATCAATATTCACAAATATTGATCTGCCTCCCTCTCCTCACTTACATTTTTGTGACGGAAAGAGACAGATCAGTATTAGTGATATAATATAAATTTTTTATAAAATTGGCAGGTTTTATGAAAGTCTTTCACTGTGTATTAACTCCTTCCCTGCCATTCATCACTGTTTAAGCAGTAATCTTGCACAGCAACAGTATGTTTTGCTGTCTGCACTGTTTTATGGATTAATTACTTTGTACACAGTACTAGAAAGGCTCTTCTAAGAGCGATTAACCCCTTCTTTGCTCGAGATCACTGCTTACGCACTGATTCTGAGGCCGCGGGCTCAGGGTTCGATTTTGACCCTGGTCAGCTTTCTGATACATCATCTAGTGATGTATCGGTGGCTGCTGAGCCCTTGCCACAAAGAGTGATGGGTGTCTACTGTTAAAAAATATATGGTTTGGTGGGGGTAAATTACATTGGCTGGCTTCAAAGAAATATCCCATATAGGACACGGACGAAGGTTGACTACATGTCAAAATTCCAAGTTGGAATTTTGAGATGCGCATCTCACAAATGTTGCCTTCTAGCCAAAAAACAAACCAACAAACCTATGCATGGGTGCTATCCCTGTACTCGGGAGATGTTGCTGAACACATATTGGGTTGTAAAATTTAACAAAGGCTGGTGGTAGAATTAGTGCATGGAAAGTGTTAAAATACTATCATTTGAAATACCCTAGGGTGTCTAGTTTGCTAAAATGTATGGTTTTGTGGGGTAAAATACACATTCTGGCTTCACAAATGTCTCAAATGGAACATGGGCGCAGGTTTTCTGTATGTCAGAATTCCAAGTTGAAAAACCAAAAAGCGCACCTCTCAATTGTGGCCTTTTAACCCCCAAATAATCTAACTAACCTACACATGGGTGGTATCCCTTTACTCAGGAGATGTTGCTGAACACATATTGAGGTGTTGTTTGGCACTGACACATAATAGGATCTGTGAATTCATGCCCGAAGTACAATGTATGTGAAAAAAAATTACTATCCATAATATTGACATAAACTGGTGGTAGAATTAGTGCATGGAAAGTGTTAGAATACTACCATTTGAAATACCCTAGGGTGTCTAGTTTTCAAAAATATATGGCTTTGTGGGGTAGAATACATTTGTTGGCTTTAAAAATGTCCCAAATGGGACATGGGCGCAGGTTTTCTGCACGTCAGAATTCCAAGTTGGAAAACCAAAAAGCGCACCTCTCAAATGTGGCCTTTTAACCCCCAAATAACCTAACCAACCTATACATGGGTGGTATCCCTGTACTCAGAAGATGTTGCTGAACACATATTGAGGTGTTGTTTGGCACTGACCTATAACAGGATCTGTGAATTCATGCCCAAAGTACAATGTATGTGAAAAAAAATTACTACCCAAAACATTGACATAGGCTGGTAGTATAATTAGTGCATGGAAAGTGTTAAAATACTACCATTTGAAATACCCTAGGGTGTCTAGTTTAAAAAAAGATATGGCTTTGTGGGGTAGAATACACTTTCTGGCTTCACAAATGTCCCAAATGGGACATGGGCGCAAGTTTTCTGCATGTCAGAATTCCAAGTTGGAAAACCAAAATGCGCACCCCATAAATGTGGCCTTTTAGCCCCAAAACAAACCAACAAACCTATGCATGGGTGGTATGCCTGTTCTCAGGAGATGTTGCTGAACACATATTGAGGTGTTATTTGGAAATACCCCTTCACATTTTAAGGTAATGTTTACCTAAATTGCAATCTATGTGAAAATTTAAAAAAAAAGATTTTTTGCTGCAAACTTTGGCAAAGATTGGTGGTAAAATGGCTACATGAAATGTGTCAAAATACCCCAAGTTAATTGCCCTGAGTGGTCTAGTTTTCAAAAATATGTATATGTTGGGGGTCATTCATGGATTTAGTACAGAAATCAGTGTTACAATGTCACTATCGCTAATTTTGAAAAAAAAGGATTTTAAAATAGCTTTGCACTACTTATAGTTCTGGCCCTGTAACATGAATAAAAAAGCACAAAAACATAAATCATGGGCTATTTCTGAACTCAGGACATATATTAGAAACTATTTAGCAGTGTTTTTTTGTTGTCTCTTGTACATGAGTATACGATTTTTCAAATAAAAGTCATAAAGAAAAAAAAAATTCATTTTTTTGCCATATTTTATTATTTTTTTTACATCAAATTATATGCTACTATCAAAATAATGGTATCAAAAGAAAGCCCTTCTTATAACGATAAAAACGATATATATAGTTTGTGCGGGTACACTAAATGAGACAGAAATAAATTACAGCAAAACACAAACACCTCAGAAATGTTAAAACAGCCCATGTCACCAAGCATCGGACAAGCCAAAAAAGTCATGTCACTAAGGTGTTAAGCTAACGTTATATATTTATTTTATGTTCATTCAGTTGTAGACAAAATATGTGAATATCAAATATAATATAGGTATAATAATCAAATAAAATAATCTGTATGACGGTAAATTGGGCATCCATGCTATATAAAAAAAAATATTAAAGTTAGAAATATTGCAGTGCACAATGTAGTACAGTTATATATATTGAACATGAAAAAAAATTACCTAACTTGAAAAGATAATAGTATTTTGAATTAAAATCATGTCAATCAGCTTCTTACTGCAAACAATAGCATATCCAGCAATCATTTTTAGGGGGGCCATGGAGGGTCCCAGGACAATAGTAGCATGACTGTCACTACGTGACGTCTCACATGGAGACAGTCACGCTAGGGCAGTGATCGGCAGCCTGCATCCAGCGGATTTCTCCAACACCCACTTTGCACTCAGGACTTATCCCAGCACCCATTTTGCACTCAGGACTTACCCCCGCACCCACTTTGCTCTCAATACTTACTCCAGCACACAGATTGGCACTCACAGGACTTACCCCAGCAGCCAACACCAAGTTTGGTTGTTGAGATGCGCTCTCATGTTCGACTCTAAGCTCAGATTTTAGTGAATTGCACCCAGTGTCCTTATTCAGTATGGTCAAATAATATCCTTAAAAGCCAAAATAATACCATCATTTTAGAATTGCTCTTATTATTACTACAATCAAATGACTTGCATGTTATTTCATTGAACAATATGAGAACTGCTACAGTGGACTCCTGCTATCTTTAGCCCTTAAAGACAGAGGTTTGACAGCCCTGCTTGCTTTCACTTTTGTTGAGTAAATTATTTGGTGACTATTTATTTATGCTTGAATGTAAATAGCTACGCCTATCAATCGTCCTACATTGTTCAACAGTCATTAAAATGCTTACTGTAATTACATATCAATACTTATAATTAACATAACTTTCTACAATGGTAAATAATAAACATAATTACCTAATCCTATTTAAACATATTGGACTCTAAACATGACTTCTACTTACCACTGATTTTTATCTCTCATATTGAGGAGAATGGTATTCAGTGACTAGAGATAAATATATTGGGTCACTGAATATGCTCTATTATTTCTCATTACAACTAAGTTTTCAACATACCCTATTTGCGTGAATATAAGACAAGGTTTTTCTTTAGAGCATTTTCCATTTTATATTAAAAGTAGTCTTATAATCACTATGAGCCTAGTATTGGCAGGCCTGGAAGCAGATTGGAAAATAAGAGGAAATTATAACAAGAAATGCATTTTTTCAATCATAATGTTTCTTAAATATGAAAAAAAAAACGGTTTCCATGTAAATAAATATTTACTAATAAAAAAATTATTTTCCTATAGGGTAGTCTTATATTTAGGCTTTTTGTTTTTGCCTAAATGAATATCCAAAGTTTGGGGATGTCATCTTATAATAAGGGTTGTCTTATATTCAATCAAATATGGTATTTTTCTCATCTGTAATCTCCAATTGATTAGTCAAACTGCAGGCCAAAGTCATATGTTAAACTTCAAACCTGTTCCTATAAATAAATGTAAGGGTTCAGATTAACAAAACAAGAGAGTAGCAAAGTGCTCACTTTAGGGAAGTCACCAACCTAATTAATTTTTCATTGAGGTCTAATGTAACATTGCCCAATCAATTGAGCATTGTGTTTACAGACTTGTAGAGAGAGAGGGGAGACTGAGAGTCCATTTGTCTCCCTGACTATCCCAATCAGTCACTTAAATGGTCCCAGGGGCAATATAAAGGATATGAGTAGGGTTGTGTACGTACATTTGCTTTTAATCACAGACAAAGTAGTTAGTACTTGAGATGTAGACCTTCAGAGTTAAACTAAAGGGCAAGTTTGGTCCATTAAAAAAAAAAAAAAAAATGACACTTCTCAGGTTTCCATTGGAAATTATAATTGCCAACTGTCTTCTAGGGTTTCACATATGTCCTAAAGATTGACAGAAACCCATTTGAAATCTATCAACATAAATGGTGACAATTGTCTTGTTCCATGTTTACTTAAGTGTGTGTGGTTTAATCTGAATTTAATCAGGTAATAGAAAAACTAGTGGAATAGTACTCTGTTGTCTGCATTCAAAATATCTCAGTACTTCTTCTATGAAACATTGGCTAAAGATGGTTACAGACATTTATTGAGTAGGAAGTATGGTTATTACGATGTCCATTCCCTAAATGATGTTCTCATTTGGTGGGGTGCCAGGGTAATATCAGGAGGTGCATCTTGTTAATATAGTATGAAGATGGGGTTTATGCCCAGCCAGTACTGGCTTGATGCCAATTTAAAGTTTCTGGTGACAATAGGATAGCTGGTATATATTTAGAAGAAAAAATAACAACCCTATGTGAAGAATCAGGTAGACTTCTCTTCACTTGCTTTCCCAATGCTTTTGCAGAATATTGAGATAAAAAGAGGCCATTGAATATGATGGTGTACATTTATTTATACAACTCTGATGCTGAGGGAGCAGTGAAAGAAAGTTAATTTATGATTGTGTTTGCAGGTGGACTGGTCATGTGTGTAGCCTGTTGCAGCTGGTTGCAGCTTGCTGTTATAGGGTTAATTGGCAGGAGGTTTAATTGCACCTCTTACACAACAAATTAAAAAGGTTTTGGTAGCAGTATAAACTGCGTTGTGTGCCCACTAGATAGGAGGTGAGAGTAGGTTCTCACCCTATTGAGAGTGTGCCTTGCTGTGGCGGGTGAGCTTAATTATGCTTAGGCCAATGCATATAACCAAAACCTCTCATTTATATTATATTTATATATTTGTTGCCAACTCTATTAGGGTGAGAAGCGCAGACAGTTTTTTGTATACATTGCACAGCCAATCACACTGTATTTGCTGCATGCTCACACCTGTTTGTTAAGCATCATTATATACATTTATATTTTTTGAGCCTGTGACTAGCTTAGCGCACCAACATTTTTCTTTTCCCTGCTTGCACATATTTGAGGTTGTTGGCTCCTCATTGTCTGGTTGCAGCTTGCTGTTATAGGGTTAATTGGGAGGAGGTATAATTGCACCTCTTCCAACACATTAAAAAGGTATTGGTAGTAGAGTTGAGCGGACAGCTGGATGTTCGGGTTCGGCAGGTTCGGCCGAACTTCAAAAAAATGTCCGGGTCAGTGCTCGAACTTGACCCCGAACTTGACCCCCAAACCCGAACCCCATTGAAGTCAATGGCAAAACGAACTTTTGGCCACTAAAATACCTCTAAAAACGTCCTGGAAAGGGCTAGAGGGCTGCAAAATGAAGTAAAATGTGGGTAAGAGTGTCCCCATTCATACGAATAGGTCAATTGGCCTATTCGTATGAATGGGGACTCTATTTCTGTTTATAGAATAGCAATAGCATTACATGTATTATATAAACCGAAAGTCTATAAACCGAATGTCTTTCGGTTTATAGACTTTCGGTTTATGTAATACATGTATTGCTATAGAATAGCAATAGCATTACATGTATTACATAAACCGAAAGTCTATTTGTGACATGTTTGGTGTGAGTGCACTGGCTTCTGGAATGTGTATTACTTGGTGTTCAGCAGCACCCCATATGATAAATGCTTGCTCAGGTGAGTGCTTTCCATTCTGGATTTATGTATATATAATTACTATGTTAATGGAGTCTGGATAACGGTCCAATATCTCCATGCACCTTCATGCAACCACGGCCCTTCCTATAACTAGGATAGATTGGAAAGCACATTTTATATATATTTAGACCAATGATTTTATAAGTTTATATACTTAATATCAATATTAATAATTGTGTTTTCTACTTTAAGAGGATTGTGGGGTTTGTGACCCACTTGCACAACACCTTGGAGCACTTATGACTCATGTTGTAGAATAAGGATATATTTTTTGGTTTTAGTCATTGGCAGTGAAAAAGGTACAACTTTAATATTGAATGCACAATTGAGAATATGAACTGTACACATTCGGAGGCATTTTGGGTAACCTGGGTAGATCTGTCTCTTTTAATATTCTTTTTTTTTTTTTTAAATCATTCAATTTACTATCTGGAACAAAGTATACTTTGTATCCTTTTTTTTCCAAGCAGTGTTTTTCCAACCGTATCCTCATTACTCAGACTAACGTTTTAAGTTTAAGACTATACTATCTTATCAGTAACATATGTGCTTTAATAGTATATTTGGTCATTTTTCCCTTGTGTTATGTTCCTCAAATGTAATGCAGTCCAATACATGTCCTTACTTTGTAATTAAATGTTGTTAATAATACACAGTGTTGCTCTTATTATTTCTAGTATGGGCTGTCACAGGGTCATTTCACATGTGAAATTAGACTGCAGAGTTCAAATGAACTAATTCTACATGCAAATAAGCCTGGAGTGCTTCTTAATGCCCATGAAAATAAGGTCACATAAGTTCTACTGAAAATCTGTTTTAAATTGATTTATTCGTTATATTTCCGCTTCCCACTAGTTTGGGAAATTTTAATTACCGTCCAATTACCATTTTAAATTACCAACTGTAAGAAACCTTTGCTTCTAAAGTAGGATGTTTTTGTTCTTATTCATAAACTGTTGAAATCATAAATTGTGCTTTTTAACAATGAAATGACTACATAGGTAGTAATGTGTTTTCCTTTACATTACGCTGACCTAATGGTTAACAATTTAATAGAAAAATTATTATTATTTGTTTTAGATTTTCCTCTATTATTATTAGTTGTAGAGCATTGGCAAAGATTATTGATTTAATTTGTGAGAACCACCCTTTTCTGATGTTGAGGTATTGCCCTTTAATGAATAGCCAGAGTATCCCCTTTAATTCTATATAAGCAACTATTAGGTAGAGTTCCCTGTTAGTGATATGCCCTATAGTTCTGCTCACCAAGTGGTGTATTCCTCTTTTTCCAAGTTCCACCTAAAGTAAAAATTATTGGAGGAATATCATCAAGGGCCAAGAGTCTTGAGTTTATTGTTCCAGAGATCATCTGCCAGAGATATGTTTCCCATTTTCAGAATACTAGATAACAAGCCCAGGTATGAATTTAACCCCTTAGTGACATGACTTTTTTGGCTTGTCTGATGCTTGGTGACATGGGCTGTTTTAACATTTCTGTGGTGTTTGTGTTTTGCTGTAATTTATTTATTTCTCATTTAGTGTACCCACACAAACTATATATTGTTTTATCATCATCAGAAGGGCTTTCGTTTGATACCATTATTTTGATAATAGCATATAATTTGATATAAAAAAAAATTAAAATATGGCAAAAAAATGAAAACAATAAAATCTGACATTATTTGAAAAATCATATACTCATCTACAAGAGACATAAAAAAAACACTGCTAAATAATTTCTAATATTTGTCCTGAGTTCATAAATAGCCCATGTTTTATGTGTTTGTGCTTTTTTATTCATGTTACAGTGCCAGAACTATATATGCAAAGCTATTTCAAAATCCTTTTTCTTTTTTTTTCAAAATAAGCGATAGTGACATTGTAACATTGATATCTGTACTAAATTGTGGGGTATTTTGACACTTTCATGCAGCAAAAAAAAAATAATTGTGATTTTTCAGATAGATTGCAATTTAGGTAAACATTACCTGAAGGGGTATTGCCAAATAACACCTTGTGGGTTAAAAGGCCACATTTGAGAGGTGCGCTTTTTGGTTTTCCAACTTGGAATTTTGACATGTAGTCAGCCTGCACCCATGTTCCATTTGCAACATTTTTTAAGCCGGCAAATGTATTTTACCCCATCAAACCATATATTTTTTGGAAAATAGACATCCTAAGGTATTTCAAATGGTGGGATTTTAATACTGTATATGTACTAATTCTACCACAAGACATTATACATTGTACTTCAGACATGAATTCACAGATTCTGATATATAGATATATATATATATATATATATATATATATATATATATATATATATAGGGTGTCTGGTACACCCCAATATGTGTACAGTGATACCATCCATGCAGTGGCGTACCTAAGGGGGGGCGGGTGCCACCAGTCCTGCCGGCAACCCCCCCCCCCCCATACGTTACATCTGGCAACTGTGTTTCCCTCCTCCGTGCAGGAGGGAAGACTGCACGGAGGAGGCGTCCGTCCGGGAGCACAGAGCAGCAGCAATTTGGTAAGTGATGGGGAAGGGGGGGAGGAGGGTGGTTTGAAACGAGCACTTTAATGGCACAATTTTCCTGGGCTCTGAGTGGCACACTATTACTGGGTTCTGACTGGCACAATATTCCTGAGCTCTGAGTGGCCCACTATTAATGGGTTCTGACTGACACAATATTCCTGAGCTCTGACTGGCACACTATTACTGGGCTCTGACTGGCACAATATTACTGGGCTCTGAGTGGCACACTATTACTGGGCTCTGACTTGCACAATATTACTGGGTTCTGACTGGCACACTATTACTGGGCTCTGACTGGCACACTATTACTGGGTTCTGACTGGCACACTATTACTGGGCTCTGACTGGCACACTATTACTGGGCTCTGACTGAAACAATATAACTGGGTTCTGAGTGGCACACTATTACTGGGATCTGAGTGGCACACTATTACTGGGCTCTGAGTGGCACACTATTACTGGGTTCTGACTGGCACAATATTCCTGGGCTATGACTGGCACACTATTCCTGGGCTCTTACTGGCACAATATTCCTGAGCTCTGACTGGCACAATATTACTGGGCTCTGACTGGCACAATATTCCTGGGCTCTGACTGGCACAATATTCCTGAGCTCTGACTGGCACAATATTACTGGTATCTGAGTGGCACACTATTACTGGGTTCTGACTGGCATACCATTACTGGGCTCTGACTGGCACAATATTCCTGGTATCTGAATGGCACAATATTCCTGGGCTCTGACTGGCACAATATTCCTGGGCTCTGACTGGCACACTATTACTGGGCTCTGACTGGCACACTATTACTGGGCTCTGACTGGCACACAATTACTGGGCTCTGAATGGCACACTTTTACTGGGCTCTGAATTGCACACTATTACTGGGCTCTGACTGGCACACTATTACTGGGCTCTGACTGGCACAATATTACTGGGATCTGACTGGCACACTATTACTGGGCTCTGAATGACACAATATTCCTGGTATCTGACTGGCACAATATTACTGGGCTCTGAGTGGCACAATATTACTGGTATCTGATTGTCACAATATTACTGGTATCTGACTGGCACAATATTCCTGGTATCTGACAGGCACAATATTACTGGGCTCTGAATGGCACACTATTCCTGGTATCTGACTGGCACAATATTACTGGGCTCTGAGTGGCACAATATTCCTGGTATCTATAATTGTACAATTTTCAAACATTGAAAAAATTGTGGGTGTTTTCTTACATTTTTATTATGGGGGGGAGGGGGGGTGCCACACTCAGGGTCCGGCCCGGGTGCCAAATGCTCTAGGTACGCCCCTGCATCCATGTATAGGTTTGTTGGGTTGTTTGGGGGGTAAAAGACAACATTTGTGAGGTGCGCATTTCAGTGTTCCAATTTGGAATTTTGACATGTGATCAATCTGTGTTCATGTCCTATATGGGATATATCTTTGAAGCCAGCCAATGTAATTTACCCCCACCAAACCATATATTTTTTAAAAGTAGATACCCATGACTCCTTGTGGCAATGGCTCAGCAGCCCCCGATACATCACTAAATGATGTATCAGAAAGCTGACCAGGGTCAAAATCTAACCCTGAGTCAGCAACCTCAGAATCAGTGCCTATGCAGTGATCTAAGGCAAATAAGGGGTTAATAGCTCTTAGAAGAGACTATCTAATACTTTAATACCTTACAGAAGGGGTTAATACACAGGGAATTGCTTTCATAAAACCTGACAATTTTATAAAATGTTATTTTATATCACTAATACTGATCTGTCTCTTTCCCTCACAAAAATGTAAGTTAGGAGAGGGAAGCAGATCCAAATTGGTTAGATCAATATTCACAAATATTGCAGTCTCAGGGAATGTCCTCTTGTTCTTTGTACATTTCTGTTAATGAACACGTCACGGAAGAACTCTTTATAGAGGCCCTGCACATATGAGATGCCTTTTCAAAGGGATATGATAATATATCCCGTAGCATATTAAAATGCAACTTTTTAGTCTAAGATGGGTGAAATGGTTAGTTGAGACAGAGAGAAAGCAAATATTTTAAATACGATGTTCAGGAATTCTTTTATTTCAGATATGGTGCCCACAGATTGGTGTAAAGCCAATGTGGTACCCATATTTAAAAAGAGATCAAAATCCCAGCTGGGCAATTACAGACCTGTAAGCTTGATATCTGTGGTGAGGAAACTGTTTGAAGGGTTGCTAAGGGAATATATTCAAGATTTCATATTGAACAGGAATTTCATTAGCAAATGTGAGCCAACATGGCTTTGTGAAAAACATATCTTGTTAAACTAAATTAACACCTCTGTAACAAAGGACGTGTCAGGAACGTCTAGCTCTGATGGTGCTGCTCTTTTGCCTCGATGTCTAGTTCGTGGGATTGTGGGCGTCATTTTGCAGAAGCAGCAGGCTCCTGCAATATGACTGTGCCCTCTTGTGGTTGCAGCTTCGGAAGTGAAAAAAAATTAACTTCCAATGCTCTGAATCTGTTGCTTAGCTGCCCATAGAGGGCTTCAGAAAAACATGGAAACAAGCATTTTTCTGAACTCGGGACAACATTTAGAAACTATTTAGATGGGGTATTTTTTAATGATTGTATTTTTGTAAATTATTTTTTAGGTCACAGTTAGAAAAATGTTTATTTTTTATTTTTTCATCATATTTTATGATTTTGTTTGTAGTAAATTATAAGATATGATGAACATAATGGTATCTAATGAAAGCCCTTCTTATATCAATAAAAACAACATATAATTTTGTGGGTACAGTATGTGAGAAATAAGAAGATTACATCTTAACACAAACACCCCAGAAATGTAAAAACAGCCCCATGTCACTAAGGGAAAGTCAAGGTCAAAAGGTCTTATCACTAAGGGGTTAATTACATTATATGAAGAAGTGAATACAAATATAGATATGATTGCTGCAGTGGATGTGATATATTTGGATGTTGCTAAGGCATTTGATACAGTTCCACACAAAAAGCTACTGGGCTAATTAACTTAAATAGGCTTAGGGCCAAATATTTGTTTGTGGATCGGCAATTGGTTGAAAGATAGAATGCAAAGAGTGCATTAAAACATTTTAACTTTTATTTCATTATAACAATATTTTACGATCCATGAACCCCATCTCATTCGTATTGTCATAAATATAAGACACAATATTTTTATTCCTGACATGACAGGAAGACGATTAGTCATTACACCAAAGGGAATTTCCATTACAGATGGGAAGTCCATAACCACTACTTTCCTCCAGAATTTCATTAAAGAGCAAATTAATTACAATTGTGTTGCTGGTATTGTACGAGCAATGACATATGTTTCAAAGTGTAGTGTCTATTAACTATAAATTCATATTAAAACACTCAGTTATTTATTTATTTATGCAAGTTCATTTTAGTTTGTGCCATCATAAAACTGAATTAGTAGATTAATAAAGTGAATGCAATACATTCCCCTAACCTGTTTATTAAAAAAAAATAACATTTATTTTGGCCAGTGAAAACTTAAATCAGAAAGCGAAACCAAATAGCAATCTTATTTGGCTATCTGTTTAGCCACTTATTATAAAAAATAGAGAACCTATGGCGGATGACTTACATCAGTTGGCAGATGGCTTACATCATAATTACATCAGTTTTCATGTGGAACAATGTTTACACTGGAAACAAAGTTTTAGAAAATGGGTCATAGAAAACCCCCCACAAAAGACTGACTATTTATGAACAGCATTTCATTTTTCATTATATTAATGTTTAAAGATGTTGATTAGTATTCCGGGCTACGGATACAAGAGGGAACAAACAAACCGGAATTAACTCACACATGATTGGCTATTGGATCCAGGCTCATGGATATCAAATGTGTATCAATGACGAAGGAGAGAGAGAGGGAGAAAATCATTGCAAGACTATCCCGCTCTGTACAAAAACTCCACAGTGCTGCGGTGAAATGCTGACTTTTAATCTCATATGTAAGCAGATATTTTGCTTGATTATTAAAACCTTTGCATATATTTTATTGCGGTATCCTCTCCTCCTCTTCTATGCCTGTGCTCTGAAATATCAAATTTATTCCTATGTTACTTATCTTGTTCCTTGATATATATGATGACCAAAAGCACATATATTGGCTTTACTAATTATTCTCCTTGATGCACATTCAGCATCCATGACTCTCGATGCAATAGACTCAGTGTGAATCAGTTTCTTGTCCAAATTCCAGTGTAACAAAATATAACACAATATTTTTGTCTATTTGTTCGTTCTTGTATCGATAGCCCTCAATAAAGGCTAATTATCATCTTTAAAGATAAGTGAACATATTCATTTGTATTAATAGGTGTTATTATAAGGGAATTTGATTGTTTTTACAGCATAATTTCAGTAAAAATATTCACTACACTTATTTCTGACATTTACTCATTTACCATGTGATGGACAAATAAATGCTGTTCTATGAACCTTCTCAGACCTTGCCATGTACTGTGGTGTCCTTGGACCGACACTACACCTATCGCAGTTGAGAGCCACAGAGGTCACACATACAACAGTGCACAATTTGTAGTAAAAATAGATGAATTAAAATTTGTGCTAGATATCTAACACTCAATGAAGCAAATCAAAGGACAATTTATCAATTTAAAAAAAACTGCCAAAACACTCTGTGTTCCATGCCAATTGCTCCATTTTTTTTAACATAATCCACATTAGGCCCCTTTAATTTAAATTAAATTTTTAATGAACTACTTGCTCTTAATTCGTTTTTGTGTGAAAAATATTAGTGGAAATGTATTTTATATAGACATTTGACAGAATAATATTTTTACACAGAGATTTTTTTTTTTTTTCTATATTGATATTCATATTCACATTTTAATCAGAAGTGTCCGTAATAGCATGGCATTATTGTACATTATTGTTAGCTTGATCTTATGTATGTTGATTCTAAATAAACTTTTTAAATAAAACAATCCTGTCAATACAAAATGCATTTTGAACCTTTGTAGACTTTGCAGGGCTAAAATCTTAAGAAAAAAACTTCGCCTGAATGCATACAAGAACAATATTATATTAAACAAATGGTCAACTCTGGGTTTTGGCAGAGAGAAGAATACAAATTATCCTTACTCATATCTTTAAGGATGAGAAAGACAAATCAATGAAGATACAGTGTTCTCCAATCCTTTTCTCAACCTCAGTAATGACTATATACACAAGGTCATGACACTTTGGAGGAAGAAATGAGATTGAGGTCATATTGTAGGTGGCAACAACAGAATATAAATGAGCTGCAGGAAAACAAAAACATGTCTTTTCTCACATTTTATTTATAGGCTTTTGTTATTGATGGCTAATGTGTACTTCTGAATATATGGGAACAAACGAACACTAAATGTAGCATTGTTAGTGTAGGTTCTGATAAAAAGAGGTTTTGTATTACATTTGTCTTTAAACTGATGCCCAATGCTTCTGTCATGTAGTTAAATCACAATTTTGCTACATTTATTCAGTACCAAGATATTTTTCATGTAAAGTAAAATATAAAATATATTTGTTGCAGGGCATTTTCATTTTATGATAATTAAACAGACTAGCTGCTGCAATCCTACAGTAGGTGGTGAAGCTTCATGCACATAGCATTTGCTTGCTATTCTGCAAACACAATCTAAAGATCCTTTTTATTCTTTGAATTCACAGTATAAACAGTGTTTAGGTGACCTTTTATTAGTTTTGGCTTATCCACAAGGTTGCAACCATTTCTTAAAAAAATACTGTCCAAAATATTTCCGCTCTCTACCATGTTGCTACTCAATACTGTTGCATTTTGAGTAGGAACACTACTTGTAGAACAATGATTGAAAATTGCTACAAGACAGTGAAATGAAACTGCTGAGGATATAGAGGTGCAATTTGCCTCACAATGATTGTGAGGTTCCACAAGAAGGAGCAACGGGACTGATGAGACGAACGAGCATGGGATCAACAGAATGTCTCAGTGGAGGAGAACACAGCATTGGTACACAAGCCGTGCAAACATTCCAACCTGGTGGTTGGAGCAGCAGAAAAGAGGACAAGCAAGAGGAGGAAACATGAACTCTGGCAGCAGATTGTGGATGCTCTTAACACAACTGGTGGGAATAAAAGGTCTGAGGAGGTGGTGAAGAAAAGGTAAGTGCATTTAAAATACTTATACACCATAGGCAGTATGTTATATCACACTGAACTCACACCTGTAGTTTATTTAACACATGTATTTGCTATGTCAAGGAATCTACCCTCATAGGGAATGTTGCACGTCATAATGGCTGCCACACATGGAGGAGCTGCAAGGGTGTGTGTAGAGAATTGCAGCTGCTTTAATAATCTTCTTTAATTAGAAAATGACCGAGCATAGGATAAGTATTACATTTTTCCAGACTCTAAGTGCAGAATCATGTTGTTTACATGATGGAGCAATGAGAATACATGCTGAATGCTTTCAAAAGTGAAAGCACTCCTAAATACACCAAACCAAGGAGCAGCAATAAGACTCTAAATCCAAGGCGAAGTTGGGTAGTAAAGCTAGTGTCTCTATATTTGTGTAAATTCTTTGAGACGCTCTTCACTCTTTTCCACAGTAAGAACACTTATTAGGTGGCAACATCTTCAATATCAGTATTAGACTGGGCAAATTCAACAGTTTCCCACTGATTATAGCAACAATTCACGGGATCTGGTGGTACGTGTTGAGGGTGTGTGTCCTCCAAACACAGTGGTCATTTCTGAGCCACATCAGAGGAGAACAGGCATGGGGCCTTACCCATCCAGGAAGACAGGTGTCTTCTTCCTAGCTCTACATGCAGTAGCAGGGACCTGAACACACAATAATTCTATCTTCTAAATCTAGACTGGAACCATCCAGTTTTTAATAGACTGATTCTAGACAAGCTCTACCTAGCTAGGACTGTACTAGCAGCAGGAAGACTCAGCACAAAGTGCTATGGAGCAAACTAAGCAGCACACTCTAAAAAAAAAAGGTGTAAGTCTGATATTCCTCAGGACCTTACTTTTGTACAGATTTTTGGTCAGATAGGAACTTCTGACAGATTGTCAGCACTATTTTGTATGCCGAGCAGAAGATAAAATAATGATTACCAACATTTTTTTCATATTTGCAATAAAATCGTATAAAAATACAGAGGCTATAGCAATATAATTTCTTTATTATAGATAGTTCATTATGTCTTTTAGTCCAGTTTTACAAGTGTGAAGAAAACAGAAATAACGTGCTAAGTTTATTTGAAGTGCAGTGTTGATAAAGCGTAATAAGAGTATTGTACATTTTCTCATTATAGCAAGTGTTAGATGACTAGCTACAAAGGATAACATAATTTAATAACAGCTAGAGCAGTCTTTTGTACAGGAATGGATTTGATAATAATACTTGTATTCAGCCAATTCATGATATTGCCTGTGAATGATAGAAGCATGTTCCAAAGAAAGGACTAATGCCACTGGCTGTGAACATATTCCATTATTGAAAATATTCTTTGTAAAGAAGGTATTGTAAGAGGACAGATAGATAACATAAAACGCTTTCACAATAAACAAGTAATATTACAATGTAAATGTGAATTAATGTCAAACAAAAAACCCATCTAGCTCCCTTTATATATTTTTTTTAAACAGAACAATATCAAACATTGAGATAGTTTGCTATATTCAGAACAATAATATTTAGTGCAATATAAATGTGTACATTTTTCATTGTTTCCTCAAATGTAAAGACTAATGGGTTGCCAGGAATGCCCCCAGTCACCTAAATGTAACTATGTCAGGGCTGGAAATATTGCCTCCTAATCATGCCTGCGATCAGGGGATAGGGATTTGTACCAGCCCCCTATTAATACAAGGCCAGTGGCTGCCAGTTTAAAAAGAAACCTTTGGCTGGGTTGGGAGCAGGGACGCTTATGATTAGCTGCCACAATCTCTGTACATCCTACTTTGTTAGGTGCGTCACTTTTTTCAAATATTTTTTTCCACTGCTTTGTTAGGAGGATCTTGTTTTGGATAGCCCACTTCCCTGGGTTGAAGGGGAGGACGTGAAGGCTGGTTTTTAATGGTTTGTCTGTATAATATACAACTGAAAACTGTTGTGCTGATTAAAGACCAAATAAAATTGTTCATCTTTAGACTCTAAATCATTATTCCTAAACTTGTCAATGTCTTCGCTGTATTTCCTATTTACTTTGTAACTCACTGGATTTGGAAATTTCTAAGTTACCCAAAACCTTTCAACGGTAGAGCGGACTTCCAAGCTAATACAGCCATTGCTGACCAGGAAATTATTGATGTGACTAAATAAGACGAAACAAGAAAAAACAGGGTGGGGTGAAACATGATGTTGTACTCAGCTTGTCCTAGAACAGAAGAGGAGCAGCTGCTTGGATGCCACAGATTTTACCTGGTAAAACATTGCAACACATTTTAACAACAACCAGAATAGATATCACAAATCACTTCAAAGGTTAGCATGGGCCAGCAGTCCTGCTCCCCTTTCCTAACGGTGCAGGGGTGTTCTTTCAATTGCATACTTCACTACTGACAGTACCCAGAGTGAACACAAAGTCAGTTCCTGGGCATTCAGCCATCCACACTTTGCAAGCCTCTACTGAATTAATAATTCATAGAAAATGTTTTAAAAACCAAACCACACAATTCCTGTTTTCTGTATGGCCATTTAAAATGCACTTCTTTTTATTATAGAGAGAAAACATATACAAACATGACACGTTATTATAACAATTATTTACATAGCTTAATAAAAAAGTCCCATTCTGTCCCATCACCACTGTCAGTGACACATAGATTAAAGCTCTCACACATTCATTGAAGCTGTCTTCATAGATTTAGTTACATAGATTTAGTTACAAAATCAGCCACCAAAATATTATGTCATAAAGCAGCACCTAAGAGTGTTTCAGTCATTTTTATCAAACAGTGGGTTTGACTTATGTGGTATAGAAAGAAGTACTCGAATGTATAACATGCAGCTTCATAAAGCCTTATATAGATTAAACCTGGCATCTACATTTCCTATAACAATGAAATACATGATATTGTCATTCATTCAAAGGTGTGCTTCACAAAGCCTTTTTTTCTGTGATAGATTGTATTCTACTGTGCACTTGACATATGCTAATCAGTGTTATTCAGTGACAAAACAATTGTCAATTTCCATAAATCATTTTTGTGACTGGTTTTACAGACCGGTTCACACATGTAATTCAACTTGTCAATTGAAAACATCCCCGTTGTTTGTTCTGTAAGAAAGGTGTATAAGACACAGTTAATTAGCAGCATCAATATCCAATAGCACTTTTGCCAGTCATTTACCACAGATGCAATATCCACAACTGAATGTGAACCAATGACAAATGTATTGTAAGACAACATAAATCAGACTAGTGATCAAGTTCTCTGAGGCCTTGAATGATTGTAGGGAACAAAAAATTAGATAGAGAATAGGATGCTGTGGGCAGTGAGCAAATCCAAATAGCAAGGGAAAAAAAACATTCCAGTGTGTTAACTGGCAGTACATGCACTATATGGACAAAAGTATTGTGACACACATCTTAATTATTGAATTCAGGTGTTTCAATCAGACCAATTGCCATAGAGGTTTAAGATCAAGCGCCTAGCCATGCAGTCTGCATTTACAAACATTTGTGTAAAAAATAGGAGCTCAGCAAATTTAAGCCTGGCACTGTGATAAGATGCCACCTTTGCAATAAGTCATGACATTTCATCCCTGCCAGATATCCCAAAGTCAACTAACTTAAGTGGTATTATTGGAAAGTAGAAGCATTTAGGAACAGCAACAACTCGTCACAGACTTCACTGAGTGCTGGGGCACAGAAAAGTCACCAATGCTCTGCATTGGCTGAAGTGTTAAAAAACTTCCACTGGCATTGATATCAGCACAAAAACTGTGCTATGGAAGCTTCATGGCCGAGCAGCTGCATACAAGACTAACATCACCAAGTACAATGCCAAGCGTCACATTGAGTGGTGTAAAGCACACTGCCACTAGACTTTAGAGCAGTGGAAACATGTCCTATGGAGTGACAATTCATGCTTCACTGTTTGGCAGCCTTATGGGTTCGGCGGATGTAAAGAGAATGTCTGACCTTAGACAAGACTCTTTAATAACAATCTAGTCATATCAGTAATCAGTTAGGCCTAATAAATGAATCATTGCTCAATTAATGATATGTATGAAAGGTACAATGCATCATAAATGAGGAAACTAAATTAAAGCACATTTTCAGATGTGTATTTGCTATTAAATAAATAGGAAAATAGATAGATTTGTGCTTTTTAAATGACACTAGTGTCACCTAAATGAAAACTAGCTCAGGTGTATAATTTCATTATATCCAGTCGATTTTTTCAAGGTTTAAACAGCATTAAAAAAAGCATTTAATTTGGGGTCGAAGTGAGGTAGATAGAACAAGGTGTGATTTCACCATATTAATGTAACTGCTCCTATTTAGTTTTGTTTTCTTCTCCCTGATCAGTTTCTTAGCAGCACCAATAAAAATGACAAAATAATCACATTGGCATGTGACCTTGGAAAGCAATAAAAACACACTTCAGATTTTTTTTTTTTAAAAGGGCTGATTTTGGAGGGAAAGTGAAACCTTTGCTTGTCTATAATTGACCTGGCACATCTGTAAGTTTAAAGGTAACTGATCATCTCGCTATTGGACACCTCGATTTAATTTACATTTCCCTAACATTTCAGTGTTTAGTGGAAGGGTTATTGGTCTTTTAATTATAAAACTTGGATTGCCTAAAGCTGATTAACAAAAGGAAAGATTCTTCTAGAAGACCTAAGGCGAAATTGCCTTTAAGCCCAACACATATAGCATGTGATCTCTCCCCATGCTGAGGGCAGAGATATGTCTGCTACCAATTAAATGTGATAAGAAAACATATTCCTGCTTCCATAGTGACATCTTATTTTCGTCTTCTCACAACTAACCACTCAGCAAATATTTCTGCACTTTGTAAATTATTTACAGTTTTAGGTTACCTCATGATATGTTGTGTTCTAGTCTTTTTTTTAACAGTAATTAAATTAAATGGATATTCAAAACTATGTTCAAACATATGTTTATTTTAAATTGTCTAATAAAAACCTCAAACATTTACATGAACCATGTTGATTTACTATACACCAATGAATAATCTATGGACATTTTGGGTTGGGTAATATAGCTCAAAAAGGTACTTTTTAATGGTAATACTTCACTAGATAAACGTGTGTGACATCTATTTATTTCTAAAAATATGGTGAGCTTTAAGCCAAATGTGGTTCAGGCTAAATTTCACCTAGATCATATTTCAACAGTTATCTCTAGTTAGTTCACATTCACATACTTATTATTTGCAAACAATGAAATCTGACCAGACAAACATAAAAGAATATAAAAATGTACTAACAGATGACAGTGTAGCTGAAGAACAGTCACATGACAACCCAACGTCAACCAACTTAACTGTAAATGAATGAATCACATGCAGTGAAATGAAATAGGAACTATAATATGAACCCATCACCTGTTTATTATAGGAAACCTTGTTGATTACAGTTAATTATAGAAACATTTCAAAACTGCAGCATAAATAGCAGTTCTAGGGAGAGTGGGAAGGGCAGCACCTATAGCATTGATTTTACCGCACATATTAACATCATTATCAGTGGGCATTGAATAACTAATGCCTATTCATTTACCTATAATGGCTGTATATGTTAATTGTGCCACTGAATCTAAGCCAAAATTCAATCTCTAACCAACACCCTTATTATTTTTAACAGCAGAAGACTGAAAGTGATCCCGGCTCAAGCAGAGGCACCAATACTTTTCACGATGGCCATCTACTGGGCTTTGTGACAGACAATTTAATGATGTCTTATGGACCTAGCCTACACCTGCCCAGAGCACCAGGCAAAAAAGTGATCTTGTTTCCACAAAACCAAAATGTGAAAAAAATAGCAGATTGTTAACAAACAAAAAGGGAATCATAGTGCAGTAACAAATGGAATCCAAAAGGTAAGTCATCTCTGTCATAAATGAAAATGCATACTGTTGCTTTAAAATGGTTTACTTTGATAATCCCAGCAATACATAATAGATAGATGTTGTTAAATGAACTTCATGACAATTTTAGTGCAGTGTAAGTACTAAATGTTTTAATATGAAGCTTAACTGAACATAATTCAACAGCTATTAGTACATATTGATTTGTTTTATTCAAAAGCTCTAAAAAGTATAATATCTCATGCTCTCGCTGTTCTAATTTTCTTTGACACACAGAATAATGTGTATTTGGAGATTTTCAATTTCACCATTCCTGTACAGCTTAATCTATGAGCTGTAGTTGTTGAACGGAAATTACTTATGAAAGTAAATATCTCAAATAGATTTAATGAGGGCAGAAGGGACGACTTAGCCATATTAGGTTTGGAAAGAAACAAAATAATACATTTTCTGTTTTGTCTTTCGAACTTTTTTCAGCTTAAAAGAAGAAATATCATCTATACATTGTGTTAGCAGAATTGCAAGCAAATACAAAGTGCAAATTCAAATGCAAGAAAAAAATGTATTTTATATGTGCCTCTGGTATCTGCTGTTTATGACATCACATTGTGGTTGTGTACATATTTCTCATTGAAAATAATTAATTTCTTCATCAAGCCACAAAGTTATATCTGTTTGGCTTCAAAATAAACCTTGCACTACGTAGATTCTAGACTTACTTTGTCTATCTTTTAGACCAATTTCGCTCAGCAATACACCAACTCTTTAAGGATCTACAATTAGATATCCTCCACACTAGTCTACTTCTCGATAGAGCTCATAGAGGGGGGGAACAACCAAGGGATGTTATTGACATCCAACTAAGCAGACTCTCAGGGACCACACACTCACAGGCAGTTCTTTTCACTAGTTCCTTATATGCTTTTCAGTTCACCGTTATTTTGGGTTATATGAGACTCTGCTTCACGTTACCAAACTGTTTAGCATCAATGTTTAGCAATGAGATCAGCCTAGCTGGAGCATGTGTCTGGATCTTTTCCAGGTTTTGGGAGGACAGTTATAGGAGCCTCTTGAGCCTGTGGGTGTAATTGTATTGATTTGGCTAGTAAGATAAGAGCATGTAAGAGGTGTAGAACCAGGATTTTTTGAAAGTTTTATAATAAGAGGATGTTAGTTCTAATATCTATCTCTATTTCTTCCTCAGTAATTGGGGAGTCAATTCATCCTGCACGTCTCGGGGTATATTGTATACAAGAATAGTATTGTTTGCAGCAGTTTTCCCTCTGGCGTTTTGAGTCTGGCTATACAGTATATGTATTGGTGTTATTGCTCCGGTTTATTTGAGTAATGATAGTATGTGTTTCAGGTCAGAATGTGGTTTCTTTGGAGGATTTTGTTAATGGGGTCTGATAAGGCAGAGTGTTTAGTGATTAGGGTCAGTAGTGTTGAGGGGTCTAGATTTATGTTTCGTTTTAAGGGGTTGTATGTTGTTACAAATATGGTAACAAATGCTAATCAGATGGCCTCTGATGAAAGCCTTATGAGCATCCCAAATTATTGGTTTAGACATGTCCTCTGTGTTGTTTAGTTGGAAAATGGAAATGTCTAAAAGTGTTTCTTGTTTCATTTTGGTGGTATTACCAGTTAGAATAGATTTGTTCCATCTCCAGGTATGATGTGGAGGAGAATGTGGATGAGAATATAGAAGTATGTTTTATCAAGGGTATGTGTCTATGTGATATATATAATCTGTCTATTCTGGAATAATGGTTATGTATGTGGGAGTAATAAGTGTAATCCCTTTGTTGAGCATGGGTCACCCATCAAGTGTCAATCAGTTGAAGATTGTGTAATGATTTTCTTACCTTCCGTTGAACTGGGTAGATATGGTGGAGGCATCCAGTGATGGATCAAGAACAATGTTGAAGTTGCCTTCAATGATTGTGAGGCCAAGCTTCTGCAAAAGCTTTCAATTTCTGTAGAACAGAGGAGATAAAAAGTTGTTGTTTTGGTAATGGGAGCCAGTGTACAACTTTAGCAGAAACGGTCAGAGACTAAAAATTCAAAGCTGACAGAGGCACCGCTGACATATTACTAGCACATCTGGCTTCCAAGATAATATCAAGCATCCAAACTAGAACAGGGACTATAACAACTAACCCTTGAGATATAGCCAAATAATTATCTGATTACTTTTCCAACCTCTACCAACACGCTCCAAACAAAACCCATTTAAATCAGACACACTTGAGAGATCTTGAAACTTACCTTCTACAAAATGGTGTTCCCAATCTCACAGATCTAGAACGTGATATTGTTTACATACCCATTGAACGGGTCATGGCAGAGATTACATTTTCTAAATCAAAGAAAGCATCAGTAGCAGATGGATTCATGAACAGTTATTATAAGACTTTATCATTGGAACTTGTACCACATCTATTGACTCTCTTTAACAGTGTGATGAAGGGGGCATACTATACGAACATCATGCAACAAGCTAACAGTTTCATTATCTCCAAATAAGACAAATGTCCTGAAATTACCAGCAACTACAGGCCCATCTCCCTCCTCAATAATAATAGTAAGTTAGTCATTAAAACCCTAACCAATTCATATTCAACTCGCCAAGCTCTGAGTAAAACAAGAACATTTGTAGACCTAGTCTGGGGGGGGGGGGGGGGGGAGGGGCAATCACACTTCTACTCCCTCAATGTTTTTATACTTAAAAAGCAATCAACTGACTTAATTGGTCCTTTCTCCATCTCAATTTGGAATACTTGACTTTTTACACTGTGTGCAAAATTTGTTTATCAGCATTTTCTTTTTTTAAATCCTGCCTCCTTGCTCTACCCCAAAAAAGCTTTCCCATAAAAAAAATGGTGCTCAACATGGCTGCATCACATTTTTTTTTTGCTCTTTCCCTTGAACCCTTCCTACAAACTATTCACAATAAAACTTAATTCAAACTCTGGAATTGCAAACACAAAGTTGCAGCCCATGCCAATGACATTCTATTTGACTAAACCCATGACTACACTACCATTTAAATTTATTAGATTTGTCAGAGTTTAAAATGAATGTGAATAAACCACAGGCTTGCCCATTTGGCTTAGACAAGTCTCTGATCAAACCCTTGCAAATCAATTTCAATTTGAAGATTATCAGCAAACCTCTCATGCTTAGGACTCCAACTCACAGATAATTATACCTCTCTTTGTTCTGCCAACTACTCCCAACTATTAACTAGACTTCTGACTTACATATGATTGGCCGAGAAACCCAGAATTTCTGAGATTACCCATATTGGTTTGATTACTTAGCCTATCGGACATTCACAAATACAATGTACCAACTCAGCTTTCCCAAAATGTTTGAACATATGTATGACACAGAAATAACTAGCTTAAAAGTAAGCCAACTCATACATCATTAAATGGATCAGAAATACAGTGTAGACATATTTAATGTTGTAAATGACTATTATTGCTGGAGACAGCTGCTTTATAATAGAATATCTACATAGACATACATAGGCCTATTATCAGCAACCATCACTCATGTATTCCATGCACCCATTAGTCACTCTCTCTTCTTTCCCATGCTCGCAAGTCCCTCTTTCTCCTCCTCTCCTCTCTTCTCTCTCTTTCTCATTCTCTTTCTTTTTCCATAACCAATTTTAAATATATTGTTATAACAGAATCTTTGATTGAGGAATATATATCTGTATATTTTTGCAATTCATCTATTTAATCTTGTCATTTTTTTTTATCAGGCTTCTTTCTGTATCTTAAGACTAATGTGTAATGTGTATGTTCTTTTTCCATTATGGGAACCATATGGAGATAAATTGCCAAAGGTAAACCACCCCTGTCATAAACAAAAAATGCATAATGTTCCTTTAAAATGCTTTACTTTGATAATCCCAGCATTACATAATAGATAGCTGTTGTTAAATTAATAGATAGGAAGTGCTAAAAACTAATTTCAGACACTGTAGGTGGGATTATTAGTACATAGTATTGATCACTATATAATGGCATTTTCACAGTTCCTCTTGATGTTGAATTGGAAGATCAAAAGTCAGTGTAACGGTCTTGTTCAGGAGATGGACCACAAGTGTAGATGAGGCTATAGGGACACTCACTAAGTACCGTAGGTAGCAAGTATTGGTCTTCACCTTAATGACTACACAACCTTGGTTGAGCCGCCGGTGGTATGTCACCAAGGATTTTGCTGGAACACTTACTACCGGATACTCAGCAAGTGGAGCCCGTATAGGATCGTACAGGGATACAGGCAAATGGAGAGTCAGGAGACAGGCCGGGTCACGGACAGGAGAGATACGGATAATCAGGTCACTAGCAGAAATCGAGGCAGGCGGCGGACGGAGAATAGTCAGGAACAGCAGGGTCATACACAGAATAATCAGGAATACAGGAACAAACGGATGGAGAAATGCGGAGTATACAGGGACGAACCGGGTCAGCAACAGATAAACGGAGTCAATCAGGAGTCAAAACGCTAGTGAGGTACACAAGGCACTATCACAGGCAAAGGTAACCTGTGAAATGACTGTTTAAATACACTACCAATTGATCAGGACACACCTCTGATCAATTGGCAAGGGAGGGGTTAATTTAATAAATAGCCCTTTAACTGGGCTCATGAATATTCATGAAACACCCGTTCGTCTTGCTGGACGCGCGTCTCAGTATCAAGGGATGCTGGGGCTCTCACTCTGAGCCCCAGCCGACGGGATGCAAGGTAGGTGACAGTCAGAGCTTAAATAATTGACATTAACAATGACCACCCTGACACATATCTCATAACTTATGAGTCTCCAAAATGAGAATAAATGAAAACTGGTCAATCTTGATGTAACACAGTCTTCTTAACCATATCATCTTATAAAACTTTGAATATAATAATTTTCATACATACTCCACATAACTGGCTTTATTAAATATTTCTCTCTGAAATGAACTTCATTTACATATACTATAATCTAAGAAAGAAAATGTATTGTTAAGACTAATCACCAGTTAATAAAGATTGATTAATTTTAAAACTTTTCTTGGATCTTTGCATTAAGGGCTTCTGTCAGCTGCATATAACATGTTGATATTAATAATATCTCATATATCAGACAGGCCTGCACTCCGAGAATCTGCAAAGGACATACAAGTAAACTGAATAAAAATAGAAGGAATATGACTAGACGTTGATTTAACCCTCTTTGCGATAATTGGAAACTGTAAAAATAAGCAGTTAGTGACAATTGACATGCCTACCATAGAAGACAATAAACCCTTACTTCCTATGTTTAACAGCAGTTGCAGCAATGCCTTGATATCGAGGCATCAAGCAACACCCAAACTTGCCCGCAGTTGTGATCGCTCCACAGAGCAATTCGCAAGAGGCAGCATGCTGTTCCAATATGTCACTGTCCTGTAGTGGGAAAGAGCTTGGGAAATGATCAAGATCCCTTTCTTTTTTTTTTTTTCATAATAATATATCTTTATTAGTTTTCTTTTCTCCATAACATATAAAACACGGAAGACATTAACAGACATACAAAAAACATCATATATACAACAAATTATTATGTCCCAGTGCATCGAGGGGTAGCCGCTCCGGTCCCTTCTTAAAGTGCTTGTTTATATTTAGATTCACTTCTATAGAGAGTCTTTTAAGTATCCTCCGGACTCTTTCCGGCAAAATATCCCTCCCTCCCCCCTCTCTGCACAGGTCAATAAAATGTACTGTAATCTTGGATCGAGACCTTTACCCCACCCAGGGGGGAGCATTTCAAGGTTTCACAGACATATTTATTGGAAGTTTCTATTTTTATTTTTTTCCATTCTTTTCCCCTTCTTTTTTTCACCTTCCCTTTCGCTTCTCTTTTATTGAGGAGTTCTTCCCATCTTTTCCCTTTTTATTTTTTATTTTTATTTTGATAAAATCAAGATCCCTTTCATCACTCTGGGAGTATTGCTAGCCTGACCCTAGTCAGCAACACTTCAGTTGAAGATCATTGTTTTAACAATTGCCTGGTTCTCTCTTGGTTTATAGAAGATTCTTAAAAAAAAAAAAAAATTGAAATGTTAAGAAATAATTAAAAAAAATAAACACATAATGAAATAAGAAATGTTAAATGAAGAGCATAGATAGAAAGTGGGATAATTGTAAAAAAAAAAATGGCCAAAACTTGGCAAAAAAATAAGGGTTAATATAATAAGCCATACAAGCCATAAAATGTGGTGCAGTGTCTGACACTGGATGCGAAATCCAATTTTAATTATTTCCTATTGGCATACTTATCCTTCAGTCTGCTGTGTTTCTGTTCTTTGATTAAAACATTGTAGTCTTAGTAAGGTGTAGGTACCAACATGGTGGACATTTGAGGCTTTATTCATGAAAGTGAGAATTGCAGGGAATATAAAAGCAATTTCAAACATAGGGCCAAAGTAGCCAAGTCGGAAAAATTATCTCATTCAGTATTATGGGTTAATGTTTCTAGCTTAGCTACTTTGGACTTAAGCTTTACATTCCCTTCAATTCTCTCTATCATGAATAAAGCCCATGCTAAATTTGTAATGGACATGGTAATTATGTTCTGTGGTCCGTTAACAGTTCTATGGACTGCCAATGACAGTTGTATTCTTGTACAGGTTGCCTACCCCCTCCACTGCTTTTATTAGCATTCCATTGAGTCAATTAGAGGGGTACTGGCATTAGAAAATACCCGGAAGATATTAACACTATCTATATAATTTAAATTAAACTAGTGGCCGCTAACCTAAATTACACTTAGACCTAAGATCTTGCATTACCCCCTTTTAAGCAAGGGTAGAAACCGGCATTCTTTGAGGTAGACATTTACTGGACTTTGTGAAGAACAATTTAATCACTGTTGATTAGCCTCTGCATGTTATAAACTTTGTTGTTTATTATGATTTTGTACACTTTTTAATACAGTACTGTAGAAACGTATAGGGTTAAGTACAGTGCCATTGCAATTTACCTTCAATATCTGAATTATTGCAGAATGAAACCATAGTTGTAAAGAAGTCAAAGAAAGCCAGGATAAAGAAATTGTGAGACTTCAGTTCTGTAGTATTTATAGAGCTGTATTTCTGACATATGCAGCAAGATAAGCTTTTATAAGTGCTTACATTTAACTAGATGGGCTTGGATTTTATCAAGCAATATTTTATGAAACACGTGATTTTTTTCTGCTAAAGTTTAACATATTTCATTTTTTTTTTTCAAGTTCCATGACTAAATACAATTTTTATAAGAATATTACACAGCAAATGTTACCAGTGTTATGTGGTTGCAGGGGGTCAAATTAAAGGGGGTCTATGGCGCTATGAGGTCTATGTTTTAAAAACATAAATCTGTTTCAGATACCCATGTTATAATACAATGGACGTTATGTATGAAGGTCTCCCCCATATAGGTAAGACTATGTTCAATGTCTTATATACAAAGACCAATGTCCCTTTTTTTTTTTTTAGAATGCGTGGCAATCTTAGCCTGGTGACGCTCAGGAATGGGAGGGTAAGGCCAGGATAAGCTGGTTTACAGGTGAGTATGTGTAAGGAATATATAGCGGTGAGGAGACCAATATGCAGGATAACAATGCTTGGTACAAACAAACATGCAACAGGATACTAGATAGAAACAAAGTACCTGATAACACTGCTGAGTTAATATTAAGGGATATTCAAAATAAAATCCAGATTCAGGGGTGCTAGAACAGATTCACAATGATGTCACAGAAATGCGTCCAAAGGGCACTAGCACAACAGCAAAAACGACGAGGCAGGCAAAAGGTCAAGGGCACAGGCAAAGGATCAAAAATAGTAAGGCAGTCCAGAAAATCGGCAATGAATAATCAAATAAGAATATCGGGAAACAAACGCTAGGAGTGACGGAACAGAATCACCAAGCACTGAGAGATGTTTTCAGCTACCTTTTAAACTTTCACGGCAGTGAAGGCGCGACTTCAGACAGCAGTGCATTATCTATGGAGCTCCGGACAGCACACCTGCTAACTGCAGCTATGGATCTCCCGGCAGTTATGATTGTCAGTGGATATTCATGTGAGGTACTTTGTTATGGTGCCTGACAGTATGTGGACAATCAGAGCTGGGAGACAGAGAAAGGAGAGCTTTTTCATAGGTAAAAATGCTTGACAATCAGAGCCTGGCTATTCCCAATAGTGAGAGGGCCTGGATAGACTGTGACAGTACCCCACCTTGAGGGCCAACCTCGAATGACAAAGTATTGTATTGTGCTTTTGAGGTAATGAGAGTCCACAATGGATTGGGCCTCATATTCTTCATGATTGTCTGCCTCTACAGAACCAGGAGTGGCAGTCTCTGTGTATATCTATTACTGACCAGAGGTTTGATGAGTGAGACTTCGAATACCATGGGGATGTGGATTGTCTTATGTAGAAGAAGTTTATAGCCTGGTATGCTTATCCTTTTCCTGGTGTGATAGAAACCAATGGAGTGGGGTGCCAGTTTCATGGTGGATACTCTAAGGTATAGCTACTGGGTAGAGAGAGGGTCCCTGTGTCAAGGCACATAGGATGGAGCAGTAGAATGCCTCTAGTCAGCATTCTTCTTTTGTCTCACAGAGGCCCTGAGCAGGTCTTCCTGTACGGAACTCCAGAGTTGTTGGAAGTTGTACAGATGTTTATGTAGTGCAGGGATCCCTGCGTTCATAAATACCATAGGGAAGGCTACTGGTTTGGTACTGGAGAGGCAATAGAAAGTAGACATCTGGGTGGCACCATGTAGGTTAGTTAGTTGTTTTTGGAAAATGTGATCTTAGACCAATCATCCTGGTTCTCGTTGGTGAAGATGCAGAGGTATTGTTCCATCTCCCTGTTGGCTTACTCAGCCACCCTATTGGATTGGTGTTTATAGGCAGTATTTAAGGTGTATACTATTGATGTGTGTCTTTTGTATTTGTTTCCCAAAGGTATATATTGGAATGAGTACTTTTATAATTTGTGCTTATTGGAATTCCACTTGTCCAGAAAATAATATTTCCCAGTCTACATGTTCAATCGATGCCCTTAGCCCTTCAAAGTTGGCCCTTCTAAAATTAAGTGTTTTGGTGGAGTAGTTACCAACTTGTTTTTGTTTTTTTGCATTCATCTCAAATAAACCATGTCATGGTCACTATTTTCCAAATATTCTCTTACTTGGATGTTTGAGATAAGCTCCTCATTGTTCATTATTACCAGATCCAGAAAGGTATCCATCTAGTTGGGGTATCTACTAATTGTGCCATAAATTTGTTATTAAGCAGATTTAGAAACTTTCTGCCCTTAGCTGAACTAGCAGTCCCACAATGCCACTCTTTAATTGGGTAATGGAAATCTCCTATGATTAAAACTTTATTCAGATTTGCATACTTTGCAATTTGCAATAAAATCTCACCTTCTCCATCAATGCTAATATTTGGTGGCTTGTAGCATACACCTACAAGTAATGTGTGATTCTTTTTAGTGTCTATGCTAATCTCCACCCATAGTGTCTCCACATCAGTTCCAGTTACATCATGCACACCTTCTGTAATACTGGAATTCACATATAAACAAAACCCTCCCCTTTTTATATTTACTGTGTCATTTCTAAAAAGTGAGTTGCCTTGTAAATTAACTGACCAGTCATGAGTTTCATCCCACCACGTTTCTGTGATACCGATTAAATCATACTATTAAGCAATTACCAGGATCTCCAGCTAACCCATTTTATTTGTCAAGCTTCTTGCATTTGCTAGAAGACATTTCATAGTACTACCCATTTTTTATTTATTAGTTAACAAACACATTATGACCATAGGTTTAATTATATGCAGGGGCGTCACAAGGGTTGGTGTCACCCGGTGCGGAAACTCATGGTGTCACCCCCCTGGATTTCCTCCAGTACAATGCCAAACAGATTCCTTAGTAATGCCAGTTAGATGGCCTATTAACTATTCCACACACAGGAGCCCTGTAACTATGCCACACACAGGAGCCCCATAAATTATGCCACACCAGAGCCCCATAAATTATGCCACACCAGAGCTCCATAAATTATGCCAAACCAGAGCCCCATAAATTATGCCACACCAGAGCCCCAATATTTATGCCTCACCTCTGCCCAATTAATTATGCCACACACACACAGGTGCCCCATAATTATGCCACACACACACAGGTGCCCCATAATTATGCCACACACACACAGGTGCCCCATAATTGTGCCACACAAAAGAGTCCCTTAATTATGCCACACAAAAGAGTACGTTAATTATGCCACACATGGGGCCCAACAAATATGCCACACACAAGCACCCCATAATTATGCACACATGGGACCGCCATTAATTATGCAACACACAGGAGCCCCACTAGGTGACAATTGAACAATTCTAAAACAATACATACCTATACATACAGACATCTCTCTCTCTCTCTATAACAGTCAATTTGCCCAATTGTATGCCAGTATCATTTAGTCATTAATAAGCCACAGCCAATTTGCCCATTAATATGCCAGTAATATTGTGCCATTCAGATGCAATAACATTGTGCCATTAAGATGACAGTATTATTGTGTCACTCATATGCCAGTAATATTGTGTGATTCAGGTACCAGTAATATTGTGCCATTCAGTTACCAGTAATATTGTGCCATTCAGTTACCAGGAATATTGTGCCATTCAGATACCAGGAACATTGTGCCATTCAGATGCCAGTAATATTATGCCATTCAGATACCAGGAATATTGTGTCATTCAAATACCAGGAATATTGTGCCATTCAAATACCAGGAATATTGTGCCATTCAGATGCCAGTAATATTGTGCCATTCAGACGCCAGTAATATTGTGCCATTCAGAGCCCAGTAATATTGTGCTATTCAGATACCAGGAATATTGTGCCATTCAGATACCAGTAATATTGTGCCATTCAGAGCCCAGTAATATTGTGCCATTCAGAGCCCAGTAATATTGTGCCATTCAGAGCCCAGTAATATTGTGCCATTCAGAGCCCAATGATATTGTGCCAGTCAGATACTAGTAATATTGTGCCATTCAGAGCCCAGTAATATTGTGCCAGTCAGATACCAGTAATATTGTGCCATTCAGATACCAGTAATATTGTGCCATTCAGAGCCCAGTAATATTGTGCCATTCGGATACCAGTAATATTGTGCCATTCAGAGCCCAGTAATATTGTGCCATTCGGATACCAGTAATATTGTGCCATTCAGAGCCCAGTAATATTGTGCCAGTCAGATACCAGTAATATTGTGCCAGTCAGATACTAGTAATATTGTGCCATTCAGAGCCCAGTAATATTGTGCCATTCAGAGCCCAGTAATATTGTGCCATTCCAGTGCTCATTTTCTTCCTCCCTCCTCCCCCCTTCCCCATCACTTACCGCCTGGCTGCTGCTCCGTGTCCCCGGCCGGATGTCTCTGTGCAGTGTTCCCTCCTGCACGGAGGATAGAAACACAGTCACCGGATGTGACGTAACGTCACATCCGGTCGCGGTGATTTTTCTTTTTTCTGGTGGCCGAATCCAGAGGATGTGGCTGCCAGAAAAAAAACAAAGTTAAGCAGCTCGATGTGGTGCGGGGGGATGCCGGCAGCACGGGTGTCATCCCCGCTGGATGTGTCACCCCCCCCCTCACCACCCTCGGGACACCACTGATTAAATGTACCTCCCTACAATCTATGCTAACCCCACCACTGCTCTCCTCCTCCTTTTCCATAGCTATACCCACCTTCCAGACTTCTCTAGCTACCATAACTCCATTTTGATTTTCACCTTCCCCCAGAACCTAGTTTAAAAGATCCTCAGAAAACCTCAAGCCATCGTCTCCCTAAGTACTGCAGCCCCCTCATCATTGAGGTGCAGTCCATCTCGTCCATAGAGTCAATAGCTGAACGCAAAGTCTTCCCAGTAGTCCAAGAACTCAAATCCCTATTACTTACACCACTTTCTCAGCCATAAATTTCCCTAAGCTTCCCCTGTCTGCCTGATGTAGTACATTATATTGGTAATATTTCAGAGAATATTACCTTGGAGGACTTTCTGCGGATCCAGTGGTGTGACAGTGCTCAGATTCGCCCACACTGACATGCAACAGTTACAGTTTACACGCAGACACATTTTATCAATGCTGGTTTCTTAAGTGCTGACTGCAACGTATCCTTTTTTCTGTTGTTTTCCTTCATTAAATGGTGATGCACTTGTGAAGCTCCAGCATAGCAGTTGCTGCTAATTATGACATCACCAGATTCTGTGACCTCATAAACCTATGGCTTGGCACAAGTACTACAGCTGCAAGCCTCACCCTGTGCTCTTGGATTTTTTTGCTGGGCTCCTTAACCTTAAGCTTTTTCATGAGGAGTAGCAGCCTCCACCCGGTGATTGTTGGATACTGGCAGTACTCAGTAGGACACCCACCAACCTTTTGATACATCAAACACCTTAATAGCTAGAGCCGGGCATATATTTTGCCTCTGGAAAAGGTGAGTGCTTTTCTATTGGGGAGGATATACCAAGTCTTCAAATCATACAGATGCACACATATTTTGTCTTATTTTCATCTTATATTATTCTTGAGAACCAGATAACCATCATTTATGCAAGATAAGTTATATTTTTTTAATTATTCTTTTGCACAACACTTTATTAGTATTTCAAGACTTATATTAGTTATATTAGTCTAGAACTTTAAACTATGTTTTTAAAAATCTTCCTTATGTTACAGCAAAATGTTTGCAAAAGGCTAGTCTACATCTGGATTCCATGTTTCATTTAGTTGCATTTTGTTCATTCTTTATTCACTGTTATGTAATTTGATTGTCATTTGTAATGTAATTTAGTAGGTAGAACAGAAGGGTCCCTATGCTGTAATCTGCCCTGTCTTCCAGTCAATGTGAGGGTTGTGCAGCAAGAGTCAGGTTTACAATAGGATAATTGGGCAGAAGGTGCCCAATGTAGGATCAACTGCTCATTGTGAAGAAATCCAACCCTCAGATCAAGATCTGTGTCTCCTGTGAAGTGGCTTCCATCAATGGTTTCCAGCAACAATGGATGAGTCTTGTCATTACAGGTAATCCTTTGCATTTTGCAGAAAGCCTCAGAATTGCTCTGCCAAGATATCTGCCATAGAAACGATTAGGTGTTTGTCTTTTTTGTCAGGGTAGATCATAGGATACCCAGAGGTCTCCTGATCCCCTCTAGGTGGAAGTGTTTCCCTTCTTCACTGAACTTCCTGGGGTCCGGGACCCCGATCACCCTGCTGTCCTGTAGGGGCGGAGCTACCGCCTTGGGTACAGTGACAGAGCCTGCGGAGGGGGCGTGGATCATGCCCAAATACATTGTACCGACCCCTGATGGTACATCGCACCAACCCCAGGACACTAGCCACCAATGGGAGAGTTGGAGAGGGAGGGTTAGCAGCCCTAACGAGGAGGACCCACCCAATAGCCCTTTAAAAACCCCAAGCTCCATCAACATGGTTCTCAATTGTTGGCTGTACCTGAGTGCACAGTGAGTCTTAAGCTAAACCTCTTGCATACCTGTTATCAACTGACCATGATTTTTACCTTGATTAACCCTTTGTCTGCTGCCTGCCTATTGACCCCGATTGTTACCTGGATTAACCCTTTGTCTGCTGCTTGCCTATTGACCCTGCTTGTGACCTGGATTATCCCTTGGGAGAGCGATCACATTACCAGACTTCTTTTCCTTCAACCACGTACATATTCCACTGACTATAGACGAGTTCATACTGTCATTGCCTTATTGTATGATGACTCACATCGAGCCTCTCAGGCAACACTCTGTAGCCTTTGGAAAGGTAGAAGAGTAGGTCACCGAGTTTTGTCAGTCAGCTGTGGAGGCTACACAAGTCCATAAGACTTTGGAAGAGACGTATGGAGAGCACTATGACTGCAGAATGAACAAGGAGAAGAGAACAGGATCTATGCTTATATTGTGGCAAAGTTGGCCAACTGTTCCGCCCACCCGGCCAGATTCTGAGGTAAGCTGTCTGTTTCTTTCCTACTGCAGTGGACTGACCAACACCACTCTTCCTCGGCCATGATAAGGGGCTAGAGGATGTTGTATGTATATATGGCCCTCACCTTATAACTTCAGATCCCACATACAGCCAAATCTTGCCCTGTATACGTACAGCTGTTTGATGGCAATCCTCTTGCTTCTGGTCCTGTCTTGCATGAGACTATTGACCTGTTGGTCACTCTGGTGAACAACACACCAACAGACCCTCCAATTTGATTTAGTACAGTCCACTTTTTCCAATTATCCTTGGTCTCCCCAGGCTCAGACCTCATAACCTTGTGATACAATCAAAATCTTGTTCGGGAGATCTCCAAGGAGACATAGGTGGACATATGGAAGAACATAAAGAGAGGGGGGAACAAAAATGCAATACTGTAGCAATATATGACACAAATAAGATTTTGATTGTATCTTCAGTTGTCTATACCCGGATTTATATACCAGTGTGGTTTTTGGGATCTGAGGAAATCATTGTGGGTATTGTAAAAGGAGAATATTTGTTTACTACTTCTTGTGTATTATTTTTTGGTATATAACCCTGTGATACATTGGCACGCTGGTACTCTGGTTTTATCTTCCCCCTTCTGTGTTACTCACTGTCTCGCCAAGTCCTTACCTCCACCAGAATGCCTCCATCTTATTGATACTCCAGAGAATGTCCCTGTTTTACTGTCTGCTTGCAAAAGACTTTACTGACGTCTTTGAGAAAAAAGGAGCAGATAAGTGGCCCATGCATAGGAGCTACGACTGTCCCATCAACCTCCTCCCTGGTGCTCCTATTCCATATGGGCGTATATACCATTTATCTGTATCCGAATTCCAGACACTCAAGGAGTATGTAGAGGAGGCGCTGAAGAAAGGCTTCATACGGCCCTCTACCTTTCTTGCTGGTGCGGGCAGCTTGTATGTGTGCAAGAAGGATGGAGAATTACGCCCTTGTGTGGATTACCAGGAAATAAATGCTGTCACCATTAAGAACAGGTACCCTTTGCCTCTAATACCTGAGTTACTCAATCGACTAAGTGCAGCACACGTCAAGATCAATCTCAGAGGTGCATAAAATATGGTGAGAGTGAAAGAATGGCACAAGTGGAAAACAACATTCTGGTCCCAATACGGCAATTACGAATATGCAGTGTTGCCCCTTGGGCTCTGTAATGCTCCCGGTACCTTCCAGCACTTTCTCAACGATGTTCTGGGACTATCTGGATGTATTTGTGGTTGTCTACCTTGATGACATTCTGGTATTTTCCCCGTCCCTGGCCAAACACCGGGTACACATACGAAAAGAGCTCATGCACCTATGTGTGCATAATCTTTATGCCAAGCTCAATAAATGTACCTTTGAGACCACCACAGTTGAATTTCTCGGATTCTTACTTACACCCAAAGATTAAGAATGGATGACAAAAAGATCGCGGCTGTCATACAGTGGCCTCACCCCAGTAACAAGAGAAAAGTTCAGGACTTCCTTGGCTTCACCAACTTCTACAGGAAGTTCATACGCGACTTTTCACAAGTGGTGCAACCTCTCATCTATTTAACTGAGAAAGAACATTTAGCAAAGAGACTGAAACCACGTCAGGCATGTTGGGCCTTATTCTACAGTCAATTTGACCTTCATATTACCTATCATCCCAGTTCCAAGAACGGTAAGGCAGACGCCCTGTCCTGACTTCACGAGGGCAAAGAGCAAACAAACAAGACCTCAGAGACCATACTACAGAAGGGTCACTTCATGGCCACAAAGCACCAGTTTTGGGAGAGATTGCTTACCTTCAAAACCACAGCAACCAAGAGATGAGTAGGATTTTTCAATCTTATAATGGTCTCCTGTATTACGATGATAAGATATACGTACCCACTTCCTTACATCCTGAAGTACTTCAACTACATCACATTACCGTCCTTGCTGGTCATGGGGGTATAAAGATAACTGAGGAAGTCATTATGAGGCGTTTCTGGTTGCCCACTATGCAAAGAGATTTCACTGCCTACTTGTCCTCCTGTCTTCTCTGTGCTGCTACCAAAGAAACACTCGCAGGTCGTTGCAACCCTTGCCTGTTTCTACTTGGCCATGGACCAATATCGCTATGGACTTCATAGTAGAACTACCCCCTACACAGGGGTACACCACTATCCTGGTAGTGGTGGATCGGATGACAACAATGGTGCATTTTATTCTTGTCAAAAAACTACCTACAGCCAAAGAGACCGCTACCCTATTCCTCAAAGAGATCTTCCACCTTAATGGTTTCCCGAAGTCCATCACCTAAGACAGAGGTTGTCAATTCACATCCCATTTCTGGCATGCCTTCTGCCAAGGACACATACAACTAAGCCTTTCATCAGCATTCCACCCGCAAACCAGCGGACAAATAGAAAATACTAATCATATCCTTGAACAGTACCTCCATTGTTTTGTAACCTACTTAAAGGACAATTGGATCCAGTTGTTGCCCGCAGCAGACTATGCATAATAATCAGTTCCAAAGATCCACTGGTTTTTCTCCATTCTTCTCTAACTATGGATTCCATCCTGTTTTGTTACCTGGATCACCTATGCACAGTTCGGTTCCTGAAGCCTCCAGACATCTCCATAGGTTCCAATATTCCTTTAGTCATCTTCGACAGTCTATACTCAAGGAACAAGACAGATACAAGTATTATGAGGATTGCAACCATACTCCTGCCCCCTCCTATCAGCCTGGGGATGAAGTCTGTTTATCCACTTCACACCTACGTCTTACCTGTCCATCCAAGAAATTGGGACCCCAGTATATTGTGCCATTCGATACTTATCAAATTCACACAGTGTTCCAAGTCTTGTTAGTAAAACCTTGGGTGGACAACAGGTACACACCCAAGACACCCACACTGACAGCTCCTTCCATCCTTGATAGAGAGGAAGAGGATTAAGCCTTTTGCCTGCTGCCTGTCTATTGACCCTGCTTGTGACCTTGATTTACCCTTTTTCACCCATGTGCCATTTCTGAACACTGCCCGTTTTCTGGACTTTCCTTCTATCATGAGTCTACACCTGCATCTTGGGTTCATTCCCTGACACTTCACTAGCCGGAGCTCTACAATGGGTTCCTCAGGGAATTTTCAAAGTTCGTAAACCTAGGTGCTGATCTCACAGAACTTGTCTGAGATAACTGCAAGATATGTAGGTGATGAGTTTCTTTAAGTCACCATATAGGTTTCAGGTGGCTATTTCATCATTCAAGTGGTCTAAGAGGCTGATGGTGAAAGCAGATACTATGCCTTATTGTTGCCAGAAAAGTCAAATACCAGGCACAAGCTGCTGATGAAATGGGAGTAGTCATTCACCAGCGGAGTATTCTTTTCCCACAGTGGGGATGCCTAGACAAGAGGTGTGGGCAGGGAGATAACATATTCCACTTTGGTACAGTCATATTGCACCAGGTGGAGTGCTATCCTAAAAAGAATAGTTAAGGCTTCCTGCAAAGTCATCCCAATGGCAGGGGGGAGGTGGCAATGGTAGAGTGGGTGCAGACATGGGACTCACTGTCTGAACCGGAATTGTGGTAACAGGAGGCCATACAGGATCAGTTCCAGCCATGAGGCTCTGCAGGGCTTGGGCAAATTGATACATCTGGTGGTCTAACCTCTCTAGCCAAGCTTTGCAGATTTTCCTTTTCTCACCAATCTCTGCAAGGTTTCATGGAAATGGCCCTTGGTTACTGTTACAATTTTATGTTGGAGAAGAACCCTGGAGTGGAGTCTGGATATTACCAGGAAAGCAGAGAGCTGTTGACATCAAGGTGGAGAGCTTCAATCTTTACCCACTGTTTTTCAGAGGTTACACACCATGCACCTAAGCACATATTGAACCCTCTCTGAATTTATGTGGTTTTCCGCCTTGCGGATGAGTTGCCACTGTTCCTAATTTGCACTTTCCAATAATACCACTTACAGTTCACCCTGGAATATCTAGCAGGGATAAAATTTCATGAACTGAAAGAGAGGCATCCTATCACAATTAGTTCTTCAGAATGACCCATTTTTCCACACAAATGTTTGTAGATGCAGACTGCATGGCTAGGTGCTTGATATTATACGCCTGCGGCAATGGGTTTGCTGTTCTTGTATGAGTTTTTAGATTATCATCCAAGTAGTCAATGCATTTTTCTTTATGTAATGTTGCAAGGGGTAGTCACCAACATTGTTTATGGTGAACATTTATTGGCCTTTATGATGGACAGTTTCATGAGGTTCTATCGACTTTCACGTTCTTGCCACGGACACTGAGATCTCTGACCTTATATATTGCCTAATATTTTATAGAAAACCATTGTTTTTTTACATTTATTCATCTTTTAATTTAAAATAATTTTGGAAAGTTGTACACTGTAAAACATTGTCAATTATAAAATAAATCTAGTTTTCACAAAATGTAATTTACACTTGATGAACACTATTCTACTATTCAAATATTAACACTTCCCATGTTGTTTAGGTATTGATAGAAAAGCATTAATTTTTCTGATTTGTCTTTCAAATTGTAATTCTTAAATGGACGTCTTTTTTATTGTTAATTGAAGCAGAGCATTAAGGCGGGGACGTTTTAAGGATTGAAAATGACAGTTTTAAGTGGTTCTTAACCTCTGACTGTTCTCAGTACTAATGCTTTATAAAATGACATTTAAATGACTGTTCAGATATTTCCAGTAAATTGAACTCTGCCAGATTGATAACTAAAAATATTCTAAGGACCCAAATTTATATGTATTTGCCATTTCTCATTGTTTTACTGGATAACAATCTAATTACTTTGGAGTTTTGTGGGTGTGCCTGTGGCCAGACTCATTTTATACAATTTGTATTGAATACTGTAGTTCACTGTGACATAAAAAGGAAGATGCTGAGAATTTTACTCCTGACCGAGTATTGTAAAATTGCATCATAAGGCCATACAGGCTATCTATATACATGGTTAACTAATTGTATAATGCCTTTTGATTATGAAAGGTTTAGCAAACTATTATGCAAATCATGATACTTCAGTTAATTTTTTTTATGAATACATGAATATAATAATAACAATAATAATATTATGTTATTGAAATGTCAAACCTTCTAGCAGCCACATATGTGTCATGTCTATAAGTTGAAGGTAAAACATTTCTGCTTTATCCTGGAATAAGGTAAGGATACATTCATTTTTTTTTAGGGGTCAATTGTTATAATTAGAGCTGTCTTACCCAATGGGTAATGTGTGCGCTTGTCCAAGGCCCACCATCAAAGGGGGGCCCACAGGCAGGTCCAGTTTTCTCCCCACCTGGAGAAATAAATATTCAAAAAAGTTGGGGGTGAAATAGAGCAGAAAAAGATTTTTAATTATGGATCAAACCTGTAAAACAGGCCCACCATTTGAGTTCCATGAGGGTGGGCAGTGAAAGCAAACCAGGAGGGCTGGGATTTCAAAAGAGCATAGAAGGTATATGATTGCCTGACTTACCACAGCCACATTGATGTGGAGAGAAAACATGGCCCCCTTGACTGCCCAACTGCGGACATTAGATACCAGACACGGTTGGAGTACAGCCCAATAATTAACTGTTCTGAAGGATGGTAAGCAACTTAAAATAGAATCAATGGATAAAGCCTCAACCCTTTTAACAGCAATGGACTTGCCACAGCTGCCTGAAGGAGAGTTATCACCATCCGACACCGCAGATAGACTGTAAGGACCAACCTCTGGACATCATAGAAAAACCTCAGTATCAGCCTTTCAATGCTTCCTTGGAAACTTTAATTCTAATGTATACAGTGCTCATGACTATCCATTAAGCCCGGTGATCTTTGACTGAACCTTTTACCCGTTATCTGACCAGTTTTTTGCTCCGACTTGACTAGTGATATAGTACTACCTCCATTACGTCCAAACACTCTGTCCACAGAACAGGAGGGTTTTTGGTCACTTTTGTGGTATTATGCCCCTTTTTCGTGGCTGCAGAAAACCCACTCTTGGATCACCCCTTTTCCCACCTTTTCTTTCCCTCAATCCTTTTTCCTTTCTCATTATTTCCCCCCTACTTTTCTTTTCCCTTTTTGTTTAATTTTAAAAATAACGAATCACGCATTATTACACAATGTTTATATTAAGTTATTTCTCAGTTTGACCTATCCCTCCCTCCTTAAGTTTATTATGTTTCCTACTGTGCTATATATAACTGTTCTGTTATAATTGAAGGGCACCCAGCAGTAGCTAACAGGAACAGTATGGTATACTACTATATATCCCACACTTCCTCTTGAGGATATCTAAAGTAAAGCCACTTGCTTTATCAGTCAGCCATCTCAAAGATCATGCATTGTGATATCCCTACTAGAGTTCTGCAAATTTTGTAGACTATACTGAGATGTCCTTCAACAACTTAGTTAATATATCATGAATGGTGAATGGATAAGTGCCAACACTGACTCCTAAGTAATCACTATTAGAGACATTATTATTAGCAAAAGTGTTTTGTTCACAAAATATTTTGTTTTTATTTATTATTTTTATTACTCAGATTTATACAACACTTGTTTTTATACTGTGGTTTGATACCTATGATTATGTGGCAATAACTTTGTGGTAATGATATTTTATGAAAACCAATAAAATTATAAGAAATAAAAAAAATACCTGTGACCACTACAGTGATACCATTGCTTATGAACCCATGGACCATATCATCGTCCCCCATTATCATGCAGTCTTTGCCTCCCGCAATTCTTCATCACTACCATTTTCATCCCCCTAGCATGTTCTTATCCTCCAACATAATTAACAAAAATCGCCCATATATTTACCTCTATCAAACATACATTCTCAGTCATGCATTAATCTCCCTAAGCTCCCACTTTCTACCTGATGTAGTGCATGGTACTAGTAAGATTTCAGAGAATATTACTTTGGAGGTCTTTTCCTTAAATGTATTGCCCAGTGCCCTAAAATCATTTTTAAGACTTTCGGTTTCTGGAATACATGTAATGCTATTGGCTTTCTATAAACCTGTCAGGGCCTTTACCAGGTCAGGTAGGAGTTTTAGCGCAGGGATAGTGGAGGTGTCTGGTTGCATGTTAAATATTGTGCAGAGGGAGAACAGATAAAGAAACAGAGCTAGGTACTGGAATAAAGACTGAAGGAGAGACAAAAGAGAATTTAGCAAAGAACTGCAGAATAGGAAAAGGGTATGGGTAGGAACTGCAGAAAGAAAAAAGAGCTATAGCAGGGACTGTAGACAAAGCAAAGGTAGGGGTGGAGAGAGTTAAACAAGGGGAGAGGCCAGAGGCAAGGGTACAGGCCAGAGGCAAGGGTAGCTAAGCAGGAATACCCGAGAGGGGGTGAGGTCAGAGTTTGGTAGCTAAGCAGGAACACCCGAGAGGGGGTGAGGTCAGAGAAGGGTAGCTAAGCAGGAACACCCGAGAGGGGGTGAGGTCAGAGAAGGCTAGCTAAGCAGGAACACCCAAGAGGGGGTGAGGTCAGAGAAGGCTAGCTAAGCAGGAACACCCAAGAGGGGGTGAGGTCAGAGAAGGCTAGCTAAGCAGGAACACCCAAGAGGGGGTGAGGTCAGAGAAGGCTAGCTAAGCAGGAACACCCTAGTGAGGTGGAGGTCAGAGAAGGCTAGCTAAGCAGGAACACCCTAGTGAGGGTGAGGTCAGAGAAGGCTAGCTAAGCAGTAAGGAACACCCTATTGAGGGTGAGAAATGAGAAGGGTAGCTTAAAGGAAATAACTTAGCTAAAGAGATCTTGATGTACTCAGAGGGTCTCAGGAGATGCTGAAAATCATCTACTGAGATGGTTGAGCCACTCAGGTTCAGATTCCCAGTTCCTGGACAGGGTCACAATACAAATTGGCTTTAAGGAGAGTATCAGGAACAGAAGCAGCAGCTCTCAGAAATCAGGTATCCAACTTCAATGCAAAAGCACTGTTTGCCAGAAACTGCAGCTATTTAACCTGGGTGTGAGCAAAAGGTAACGAGCCCACCTGACACCAAACAGAGGGGAAG
Source organism: Pelodytes ibericus (assembly GCA_036172795.1). Taxonomy (NCBI): domain Eukaryota; kingdom Metazoa; phylum Chordata; class Amphibia; order Anura; family Pelodytidae; genus Pelodytes; species Pelodytes ibericus. Next base: position 83,326,852 of record CM069863.1, on the reverse strand, counting down.
GAATACAAGAAAAGTAAGGTATGGAGACCTCTAGAGGAGGCAGGAGGAATATAAGCACATAAATAATGACTTTTAAATGCATGAGTCAATAGGTCAGTGTTGAACCCTGACAAAACTATCATACGAATAGGTCAACTGACTATTTCGGTTTATAGAATAGCAATAGCATTACATGTATTCCATGTATTTCGGTTTATAGACTTTCGGTTTATGGAATAAATTTAATGCTATGGGCTTTCTATAAACCGAAATCGAGTCCCCATTCATACTTATAGGTCAATTGACCGAACCCCGAACTCCAACCCGAACATACAGTGAAATGTCCGTGTTCGGGTCCGGGGTCCAAAAAACGTAATGTTCGGTACGAACCCGAACAGTGCAGTTCGGGTTCGCTCAACACTAGTGACAATCCTTCTTACAATCTGTGGCATCAAAGTGTAGTGTGCCTGTATTTTTAGAATGGCTTCCCTCACCGCAAACTGCCGGAGCTCTTCCTTGTAGAACCTAAGGTCCGGAAGACCCTCTGACTTTATTGAGTATCTGTTTGGGTCTTCATGTCAAAATATCTACATATAGTAGGACGATGATCATGTTAGCATGAACTGTGTGATATTACGGTAGAACAGGAAACAAGTAGAGTTAAAATGATACCATTTATTGACGGAGTCTGTTTGCAAGCTTGAAGGCATACAAAGATCACTTGTGTTCCTGTTGTGCATGAGATGCTGTTATAATGTAAATCAACACTTATATCAGTAAAATATAAAAATGTGTAATACAGTAAAGAGACTTTAGTATGAAATGCTGCAAAAAATAAACAACCTTGTGCCCTTTCCTTATGGCACATAAAACAAACAATGCAAATGTAATAATAAGGTGTTGCGCAAAATAATAATAAAAAAATATATATCTTATCTTGCATAAATTATGGTGATCTGGTAGAATCCTGGCTTCTTCAAGTGCTGATAGGTATCCTTTTCTCTGTTGTTTTCCTTCCTTGAATGGTGACCTACTCGGGAAGTGCCAGCATTGCAGTTGCAGCTGAATTATGACATCATAAGATTCCGTAACCTCACAGTCCTCACAATCTCATAGTCAATTTAAAAGCTGTTATTAAGCCTATGTAATATGCATACTTGTTTGGCTGTGTTCAAATTTCTATCTAGGATACACTAACAGACCATTGCGTGAATGAAGAACAGAACACAAATCTGAAATTCATAATACACAGTTGTAAATCAGCCATGTTTCCAGGGACATATTTTTTTCTTCCTTTTCTTTATATAAATTTGTATTATTCTTAGTATATAAAAGACAAGATATACAATAACATACATTACAAATTGCATAGTAATGTGGTAAAACCTAAGATCCTTTGCTGTTGTCTGATAGTACAGAGAGGGGTGAGGCGACTTTGTGTGCCTCCTTTTTTAAAATGCAAATCAGTATGGTTAGTGGGAGTTCCCTTACCCTTTACTTATTCTTCCTGTGAAAATCAGATGGTTCCCTAGTCTCTTTCATTCTCCCTTCCTTACTTACTCGTCCCCTCCTTTTCTTCCTCTCCTTCTCTTTTTCCCCCTTTCATCCATTTATCTGCTTAGCCCCACTTCCCCTCATTCCTCCCTATTCCCTCCTCCTCACCTTTCACTCCTGCCTTCTCTCCACCTCTTCATCTCTGAACTTATAACTAAATATCCATCAACCATCAGAAAGTGTCCTATGCTATTCCCTTTCTGTATTACCACATTTACTAATACAATTAAAAAGTACAAAATATACATTACTTTATCGTTCCAAGAGACACCCCCCCCCCTCCCTTTGGGGTGGAATAAGTCCACCCCTGCAAGGGATCCTGGGCTTTGTCTAGTCTAATGTTTACGGGCGGTTGAGGATTTGCAGCTTTACTACCCTTACAGGGACCTTCTTTGGGGTATGGTTTCTCCCATTAGGCTTTTCATCAATCTGATTTTGCATTTAAATATTTTGTTCTATCTGAAGTAATGCTCAAGTATATACATCAAAATGTTTCTGGTTGTTTGGGAGCTACTAAGTCCTTTTTCCATCCTAATTTGGTATGATAGTTGATTAGTCAAATTGAGTTTAAGGAATGGTTTACTCCTTCGCCTTGCTCGAGCTATCAGTACTTCCACCAGACAGTGGATCACCACTATCTGATACTCAAACAGAACCCTATCTATTTTTAGATGTAATAGGGCCATTTCTGGTGTCCTCTCAATACTGTTGCTTGTCAGTTTTTTTAATCCATTCATACATCCACCTCCATAAAGGAACCACCATTTGGCATTTCCACCATACATGAAAAAAACATTCCTCCCTCAGATTCACATCTCCAGCATTTGGACTGGGGGTACATCCTTGCCAATACGGTTGGTACCCTATAACATTGGTTCATCATTTTGAAATGATTTTCAAATACATTTAAACACCTTACCGTTTTGTTTACTTGAGCCATTGATTTGGACCATTCCTCCTCTGAAATTTGTATTGCTAATTATTTTTCCCAGACTCCTTTTGCCTTAATAGGCTGTTTATCCAGCAGATTTTGTAGCTTCTTGGTTTTTGTAGGGATTTTTAGTATCTGTTTATAGGAAAATATTTTCGCTGCTTCTCCTTAGATCATCTGAGGGTCTCTACAAAAACTAATATTTAAGAAGTTCCTAATTCTGAGATATGCATATACCTCTTTTGATGGTAAAAATTGTTTTTCTGCCAAGTTTTCAAACTGTAAGAGGTTACCGTGTTCGCAGAGATCCCTAATTGACAGATCATGCAAATTGGTCCATCTTTTTAAGGATAAGCTGTCCATATTAAATGTTTTGAACCTACCAGAGGGTAAAATCTTATTCTGGAGATTCATTACCCTTTTAATGGCTCCCCACTCCTTTATTACTTGTCCCAGTATCCTTGATTTTCCCATAATAGTTTTTATTTGGGATTGGTTAAGGTTTAACCATAGATAATATTCTAGGTCCTCTTTACCTGTTATCTATTTTTCTATGCAGTACCATGATTCTCTTTGTATCGTTGGATTCTGCATGTTATAGACATGTACTACCATATTTGCCTGCTAGTTATTCTTAATAATAGGATAATTTAACCCCCCTTGTTAAACTTTTTTGGCCAAATTTTTATATTAATTCTTGGTGTTTTTCACCTCCAGATAAATGCCTTCAAATTTGCCTGAACCATAGCCAACCAAGGTTTCTGGACTCCCCAAGGAATCATTTTAAAAATGTAACACCATTTGGGTGAGATAAAACAATTAGTAAAATTGATCCTGCCCCACCAAGAAACTTGCTTCTTCCACCAAGAAACTTCACTTTGTCGCCATTATATTAAAGTCTGGTTGGTCTCTTTCAGCAGTCTAGTAAAACTGATCTCCATCACTCTCTCTACCTCATCCGGGAATTCCAGACCCAGGTATTCACAGCCTTTTGTGCTCCATTTAAATTTAAAGTGTTCTTTTAAGTTGCCGAGGATCTGCTAAGGTATATTTTTTGTCTTATCTAAGTTTAGCTTATAGTTTGATATTACGTTATACTTATTCATTTTTTCCATCAGAGAGTGCGATGGTGACGTAAGAGGTATTAAAATATCGCCCGCGGATAAGCCAATTTCATGATTCTCAGCCCTCAAGTTCTATAACTCTCGGTTTCCTCATTGTTTCTAATATTAATAGCCTAAGGCTCAATTGAAAGTATATAAATGAGAGGTGAGAGGGGACACCCAAGTCTTGTTCCATTTTATAAAGTAAACCAGTCAGCAAAAATATTTGGGCCAATTGTTATCCCTGATGGACCACAATACAGGGCCATGATGGCATTCAATATCCACCCTTCTAACCCATTTGCATTAAAAACTCTCTCTAGATACCCCAAACCAACCCTGTCAAATGCTTTTTCAGCATCCAGTGACAGGGTCAGGAGGGAAGTTCCCAACAGTTCCGCCTGGTCCATAATAGCCAACAGTCTTCTGGTATTGTTACTTGATGTTCTTCCAGGGATGAAGCCTATCTGATCAGGGTGTTCTACTGAAGCCACTACCAATTTTAGCCTATTTGCTAGAATGGCTGCATAAAGTTTCATATCATCGTTTATAATTGAGATAGGCCTATAATTCCTGACATCAGTTGGGTCCTTGTAAGGTTTTAATATCGGAAGTATATTGGCCCTTAATAATTTTACTGGTGTAGTTCTTACTGATGCCATTTTGTTAAATGTTTGTGTTAAAGGATCACTAATCTCATCTTTAAACATCCTGTAGAATAGGTTTGTGTAGCCATCCTGGCCTTGGGTCTTTCTCAAAGTCAGACTGTTTATAGCTAGCTCTTATTCTTCCTTGGAAAAGGATCTATTTAGTGTTTCCTGGTGGATTCCAAAAATCCTTGGAATTCTTGTCTTCTGTATATATGTGTCTATAGCTTTTGAATCTGTGACATGGGGTAGATTATATAATTTATGGTAAAACTCAGTGAATTGTTGACCAATTGCCTCCAGGATTAGGTGAATTTTATCATCGACTATTAACTTCCCTATAGTTCTTTTATCATAATGTTGTTTAAATTTGTTTGTTAAGAGTTTATCTGCCTTATTGCCTTTGTTGTATGTGTTTAGCTTCAGTTTTTCTAGGGTTTTTATTATTATCTCCTCCATTTTAATCTTTATTTTTGCTTGTAGGTCTTCTAATTTTTTCACATTCACTTTTCACGGTCCTAGTTTATTTTGATTCTAGAGGTTATAGAATTCAACATGTAGGTCTGTCAAAGCTTTACCAGTCTTTCTTTTGGAGTTTTTATCTATCTTTATCCAATAGCCTCTGATTACCGCCTTAAATGTGCACCTCAAAGTGGTGTTTGATATTTGTTCAGTAGAATTTTCCTCGAAGAAAAGCTTTGACATCTTGGAAATATATTTGATATTACCTTGATCTTTTAATAAGGCATCATTTAATCTCCATGTCGTTTTTCCTTTGGGGGTTGTTTCACCAATTTATAGTATAACAAAATTGTGATCTGGCCATGGATTATCTTTAATGTACACCTTTTTTGTTTTTCTAACTGTATGGGTGGTGCCCAGAAAGTGATCAGTCCTGGAATAGGATCTGTGTACTCTCAATAGGTGAGTGAAATCCCTATCTTTAGGGTGCATAGTATGTCATATGTCTAGTAGTCCATATTTTTTGCCTAATAACCTAAGACGTCTAGCTTGACTTAAAATCAATTTGTCTACTGCAGTTAATTTAAAAAAATGTTTTGTCTATAAGTGAATCAAATATGCAATTTAAGTCTCCTGCAATTATTAAAGTACCTTTTATGATCTTACCACTTTTATCCAGGATTTTAGCCTGCAACCCTATAGGATTTTTGTTTTGAAGATATAAGTTTATTGACGTATAGTATTCTCCAGCCATCCTTGTAACCAAAATAATAAATCTACCGTTAGGGTCAAATTCTTCAAAAATGATGTCTGTTTCTATTTTCTTTGAAAACACCACCGCCACACCCCTTTTTTTTTTTTTTTATTAAATTTTCATATCATACAAAAAATAAAACATACATACATATATCCATAAAATCATTAATATGTTTGCTGCAATTTACAGTATTAAAAACAGTATAAGATGTACAATATTCTATACATCTAATAGGTGCACTATTGTAAAATATTTGCCTTTAATTTCTTGGGAAACGCACCGCTACATATAATACTAGTAAAATACAAATATCCTTATCTAACTAGCACTGTTATATGATCTGTACCTGCAGCTTACCTATTAAATCTACCTATTTCCAGCTCGTTCATTCAAATCCAACTCATTCATTCCAATCACACTTCCTAGGGACAAATCAACTATCAGATACATACTAGGGGGTGTGGGAGAGAGAGGGGGAGGGGGCCACCGGGTCCCCTTTTTAATTTTTCTGTTTAATCCCTCTATCTATAGGTTAGCACATGCCCAGGGCTACCCAGACCTTTACTCTCCACGCTCCTAGGCCATCACTCTTTCTTCTACTGATCCTGTATCTGAAACCACACTTGCCAAATTTTTTCATATGTTAAAATTTTTTTGGAGATACTTCTATAGAAACACTTTTCTGAGGACGCCTGATACTCAATTTGGGATTTAATTTCAGGCCAGGATGGGATCTCTGGCCTCCTCCAATATCTAGAAAGGCAGATCTTAAATGCCAAGAGAATATTTACACACAGAGTCCTTTCATATCGATCTCTACAAGCAGGGCCGGCCTTAGGCGCTCAGGCGCCCTGTGCGGGCCATTTCCTTGGTGCCCCCCCCTTACCTAAACATCAAAAAGAAAAAGACTAAGACCTTTTCAAATGTCAATACATTTATGATACCTTAAAGGAGATCCATATCAATTTTGTTTTTTAATAAATATACATATACAAATTGTGCTGATAACCACAAGAAGTTAGTGCAAGTTTACTGTCAATTGTGTATCCTTGCTCAATAATAAGTGACTATTATAAAGATAGTCAAAATACTACTCTAAATAAAAATCATGGTCAGTGTGTCTCCAAAAAATTTTTTAAAAATCGAGAGACAGTTAAATGTATTTTTTTTAGACACACACTGACCATGATTTTTACTCCATCTAAATACAGTTATGAAACTGTATATACATATACAGTAGCTGTTTAAGTAATAATGTTTTTTTTATGTTATTATTATATGGAGCAGCACCTACTTTTTGCTGCTGAGTTTGCTCCCCCAGATCCAGATGTCACACTTTTTCCCACTTTTCAGGGAAGGGCTGCCTGGGCAGGTCGCCTCTTACGCTCCTCTCACAGAGGAACGTGTCACATGACCTGTCCAGCGTCGTGATGCATGACATGACTTCACGATGCTGGACGCTGTCACTTATACTTTGAGAACCGGGCATCCGGCAATGGAGGAGTCGGCAGTGGCGGCGGATTGCCACTTGTATTCACATCGAGAGGGCTGGTGCAGGGAGATTTCCCCGACCAGCGCCTCTGAGATCTCCCCACCAGCACACGCTGCATTGTAGGAGGTGGTAGTGCGGCGCCCTCTGGGGTGTGGCGCCCTGTGCGATCGCACAGGTCGCACACCCCTAAGGCCGGCCCTGTCTACAAGGAAGGTCAACATGAAAAAGGGCCATATGTGGAGTCATCTCCATTTTTGGGGGGAATAAAATGTCCAACACCCACTTAAGTTTTTCTTTATATTTATCCAGGACTTTACACTCCCACCAAATATGGAGTTGTGTGCCCTTCTCCTTAAAGCACCTCCAGCATAGGTCATCTCCCTCCAAATAAAATTTAGCCAACCGAGGGGGGACAAGGTACCATCTGTTTACCAACTTGTAGAAATGCTCCTGAATTTTCACGTAGTGGGGTCCCCGATTGTATCAATCCCTTTGTCCTTCCAGTATGTCAAACTCAGGTCTGGGTTACACAGGGATACCACCTGTATCGGGGGCGGGTTTTGAGAGTGTATTTCCCATACCTAATGATTTTTTTATTCTATATAGTGTTTCCATGAGGTCTCTTGTTATTTTGGATGCAATATTCAGATTTTTAAATGCCTTCTGTGGCATCCAGCGAATTAAAGAAAGATCCACTATCTGAGTTTGTGATATCTCTATATTTAGCCAGGGGGGATTAGTTATATTCGCCTGTTTCCATGCATTTATATGTGCAATCTGGCAACTTCTATATATTTTAATGATGTCCGGGTAGCTGAGACCTCCATTTTGAAGTGTTTGTTTCAAGCTTTGACTAGGTATTCTCGGTTTCTTTGCCTCCCAAACAAACTTTGAAAACAGCAAGTCAAATTTCCTGAGAGTCTCTGTTGTAACATTATATGGGAGGACTCTGAATAAATAGGTAAGTTTTGGAAGAATATACGCCTTCAAGATGTTTATTCGTCCCATCCATGATAGTTCTGTCCTGGCCCACCGCTTAGCATCCTCTTGTAAGTCGCTATATAAATAGGAATAATTTAGTTCTACCATATTCTCAGTCAGTGGTGATATCTTTAGCCCTAAATATTAAACATATTCAGGATCATTGCTTTGTTTATTAAATCTTTGTAGTAGGATATATTGACTAGGGCTAAAAAAGAATGGAATGGTCTGCGTTTTTGGCCAAATTTAGATTATTAGACATTAGACTGTACTTATCTATGGAGTTAAGTAGTTCCAGAATCGATTGTTCTGGTGATGACAGAGTTAGAATTATATCGTCCGCATACAATGTTATTGTGTGTTTAAAATCTCCTATCTGTATGCCTTTTATCTGTTTGGATTGGTGCAACTGTTGTGCCAACGGTTCGATTGTTAAGGCATATAGTGGAGCAAGTGTACAGGCCACACCCCTTTTTTAAATTGGTCATGGAGGCATGTTTTATAATCAGGAAGTTTTTGCTTAGTCACTGTATTAAACCCCCTGCAAATTGTACCACCACTCATCCTTTCTACCAGTCTGTGCCCTTTTTAACTCTGGCATGCTCCTAATATTTTATGCTTATATCCTATTTCTGAATATTATCCTAATCCACTTATTAGTGTCTAAAGACAGAGGTAAAGCGCTGTTACAGAGAGAGGTCTATTTAATAAATGGATTAGGAGCATTTGCAAACTAAAATAACAATACAGATTTAAATAGATAATTGAATTGGGCAGTCTGTCTGTAATATTGTAAATAGTGATGAAAATATGTAGTATAATATGAGCTTTGTATATATGATGTATATTATTTGTGTTGTGATATTTGTGTAACTAGTAATCAAAATTGTGTAATTGTTTAACTGATGAAACACAAGCCACTAATAAGGCCGTGTACATATATGGGATACGGTTTTGCACTTTGTATTCTCACCTTGAAAATGACACAGTATAGTGCCGAAACCGGTAGGTGGAAATCTATGATGCAATAAATTTGCCATGTGGTTCTTTTACGAGTGGATGTCTATATCATATTCAAAACTCTCCTAGCTTCACATCACAACAAGTGCCTAAAGGTATATTTATCTTCCATTTAGACACAGAATGTGTCACTTAATAATTGTGTTCCTCTGCACTCTCACACTCACATTTGTAGTGTTTTTTTCAAACGCAAGAATGATACAACATGGAAATAAAAAACAAAAGAAAAATCATGTGTGTATCTGTATGATTTGAAGACTTGGTGTATGCTCCCCAATAGAAGGGCACTCACACTTATCAGAGCCAAAACATATGCCCGGCTCTAGATATTAAGGTGTTTGATAGAACAAAAGGTCAGTGGGTATCCTCCGTCTCCACAGGAAAAAGCTAAAGGTTTAAGGAGTCCAGCACATGGTGAGGCTGGCAGCTGTAGTATTTGTGCCAAGCCCTGAAGATTGTGAGGTCATGGAATCTGCTGATGTCATAATTCAGTAGCAATTGCGATGCTGGCACTTCCCAAGTAGGTCACCATTCAAGGAAGGAAAATAACAGAAAAAAGGATACCTACCTAGTCAGAACTTGAAGAAGCCAGGATTGGTGCAACGCTTCTGTGTGTAAACGCGGGGCATGGTTAGACACGTATAAACACCTTACAGATGAATTTACCGTCAAACATTTACAGACTAATTCAGTGGGGAGCCATTGTGGCACATCTCGGACCTCACTGTACTCTGCACTCTGTGAGACTGACTTTTTCTTTATTGCAATTTTTTAAAAGTAAGCCTTTAATTACGTGGGGCAATACATCTTGTTTGGACACAGTATTATGCTATATTCTTCTGTGTTGTTTTCCCTCCTCCCTCTGTTTCTCCCCTTCCATGTGGCTTGGGAACCTAAATGCCTTAAATTTAAGGGGCAGGATGGAGCACTCCCACCAGCCTTTTGACCTTAAAACCTAGAGCCGGAATTATATTTTGGCTCTGAAAAGTGTTCTGAGTGTTGTTCTGTTGGGGAGGATATTCCAAGTCTTCAAATCATCCAGCTGCACACATATTTTGTCTTTTGTTTTTTTATTTTCATATTATATCATTCTTGAGTACCAGATCACCATCATTTATGCAAGATAAGCCATTCCTTTTTTAATTATTATTTTGCGCAACACCTATTAGTATTTCAAGACGTATTTTAGTTTTAAGTCTAAAACACAAAACTTTAAAAAAAAAATCTTCCTTACGATACAGCAAAATGTTTGCAATAGTATAGTGTACGTGTGGATTCCCTGTTTCATTTAGTTGCATTTTGTTCATTTCTTATTCACTGTTATGTCATTCAATTGTTGTTTAGTTACACTCGCCTTTGTCATTTGATTTATTCATCTCTGTTTGGTTAAGTAACCATACCCGAAGAAGGATGATGGATGAACTCATGTGGACCACAAGACTTTAGAAATGCGTCAGTCACGAACAAAACTATATCAGCAGTATCTAAGCCATATAATTCCCCACCAAAAATATTGATGTTGGTAGCCATATACCCAATAAGAGTGTCATGCACCGACAAAGTCTTGTACCTGTCAAGAGAACTATTATTCCTGTAATTGGTTAAGTGCACCATGTTACCTCAGTTGTTGTTTAAGAAATACTGCATCCAATGGTAATTATTTCTACTGAACCATACAACAAAATGGTTGACAATGCACTTTTCTTGCTTGACTTTAATTGAAGAAAATCCTGTTCCACCCAAAGCATTGTAAATTGATACTTTTCACTGGACTCTTTCACACTTCAAGGGGAGAGCAAAACACATTATAAATACTGGAAAGAAAACAAACAGCTAAACACTGCTTTTACTGTGAATGTAAAAAATACAAATGTTCAAAATTGAGTATATAGTCAGTTAAGAAAATTTTGAGCAAATGCATAAATTATGAGAAAATTTTGCATAAAATGTTTATTTGGTGTCTCCTGTTAATAACATCACACTGTGAATAGATATATAATTTAGACATAATTAATTTGCATATCAACCCACAGGTGACACCAGAAACAGGAGACATTCTTCTCTTGATGTATACATTCACGTGCAATAATTCTAACACAATCTATAGATTATTTTTCATAATCTATTATTCTCTACATTCACAGTGGAAATAATGTTTAGGTGATTGAGTCGCTTTAATATTTGTGAAGCAAATATTGTGGTAAATAAGAAAGAAATCATATTAGCCTTTGAAATGTGTAAATAAAATTCCATTTCTTTGGAAATAATTTAGAACTAAGTAGAACCACACAAACTATTGTAGACTAAATATTCTCTGATATGTCTCGAAATTAATTCAGGTCGGGCACTTTAGCCAAATTTAAAAAATCTCCAAAATGCGGTTACTTAATATCTCTCAGTTTGGGACTGAATTGGCTTTTCGGGCCGTTTGGAAATCAAAGCATCGGGGGGCATGTGGATTGGGACATTTTTGCCATGACAACTGTACCTACCTAATGTGTGCAGATCTCCCCAATTTCAGTTAAAATAGGTGGAATTTGGTGATTTCAATTGGAGATTTCAGTTTTAAAGTCCTCTAAAGTACACTACAAAATATTTTTGTAAGTGATTTTTTTTTCACATGGACATACCTACATATATGCCTCAATATCTGTAAGGTTGATGCGGAGCTGGAACCACTGTGCAGAAGTAGGTATGGTATACGTAACAAACCCAGGCAAGTGAACAGAATTCTTCTGCCTGAAGGAATTCCACCCTACGGTTGAGCCTCAGGTTTCTTTCCTCCAGGACTTTGGCACTCTGACACTTACTAGAGTAATGAAACGTAACCAGAATAAAACTGACACGGGAGCAATTACCAAAAACAAAGGTACAGGAGGGCTAGGCAAGAGAATGGTCAACAAGCAGAGATCAGGGCTGGCAGTAAACGATCGGAGTCAGGAGGCAGGCGAAGAGTCAAGACAGGCGGCTAACAGGCAGGGTCAAAAACAGGCAAAATCAGCAACAGGAGTCAAAGGTAGTCTGTGAACACTAGAAAAGGCTTGGAGCACTATTTCAGGCAAAGAGCAAGTGCACAAATGAGGTTTAAATAGCCCTCCTACCAAACAATCAACCAATGAGAAGCACAGGAAAAGTAATGTTTAAACCTGGCCCTTTAAGGATGAGTAAGGGCAGGAAGCCAAACGCAGAACTGCACATGTGCAGAACAGTAACCTAGGATTACTCATGAAAGACCTGTTAATGGAGACCAGATTGCAGTGAGACAGATCTCCGGGGAGTTCTGAGCAGGTAAGGAGGTTGGTGAGGAGGGAGTGATAGGCATTGTGACAGTGCTGTCGTGACAATATCATTTCTGATACAAAAATCCATCATTACAATATTTGATCAAAAGATGATATCTGGACAAGTATGCAACTATGGAAATGTCAAAAAAACACATCAAAAAGTGTAAAGCAGCAAAATACATGTCCAGCACAGACAACAATGAGTAACCACAATGAAAATGAAAGGAAAGGATTACCCATGTAGAATGACACTATGGAAATAAAAGAGTACCATGAACTAGATGTGTGTGAGGTGTGGATGTATCCGAATAACAACAAAGACACAATAGCACAGCATCTGATGATCAGAAGGATGATATACTGGGCAACTGTCCAGTGATGTCTGTATCATCCTCCTCCTCACCATACTGGATGTGAATATTTCCACAGCAGCATGTTGGAAGTTGGAAGTAAGCATGCGGCATTATCGCAAATGTTGGCTGTGGAGTTCAGCTGTAGCGTCACACTCCTATTGGTACATCATTCTCATCTGCTCTGAAACTACCGCACAAGCCATGGTTAGTTACTGGTCCATGTGTACCAGCAATCAGAACATGGAGGCACATTGAATGCCATCATTGGAGGATTGTCAGCAGATTTTGCAAGGGCTCCTGATGTCCTTGGGTGATCACCTGGGTCCACTGCCCTGGGGGGATGTTTGTAACTCCCACAGATATGTCTAAAGGAAAATAGGAAGATGTTTAGGATACAGAATGTAGGCAGCACATTCTCTTACAGTTCACAGGCATGGTCAGCTGAATCCTGAACTATTGTACATTGAAATTCCTCATACAAATGAACACCTTATAACAATCTGACTCTCTGCATTTATTATAATTATTTATAGGATCAGTTAGTAGTTTAATTACATAAGCCCATACTGAGCTCATTAAACACTAATCCTGTGATTGAACTTATTAGGGTTTAAACATAACTATCACTAATGTACATAGATATAACTGTACATCCGTGTACATGGATGTATATAGATTGCATAGGTTCACTGATTTGAACATAGATTGAATTCCAACTACCTTTGCATGAACAATTCAGAAGATACATTTTAGTGCTGATTATCTGCACATATTGGGACAAACCTATAGTTAGTATTTTTACCAAGAAAAGCAACAAAGTGAACTTTATTTGACTTGCATTTTCCAAAAGCCTTTAAAATGGGAAAAAAAGTAGAAAAAAAACAGACCCACAAGTAGTGTGTATTTAGCATTTGACAGGTAGGAATATTTTGCTCAGTATCCGAGAAAAATGGCAATTGCTTGTGAACACATGTCAAAATTATATGTATTAATAGCATAACACTCAGGATACAGACATCACTATTTTGAAAGCAAGCCAGATTCTCTTATTTCAATATCTTTCTTTAGGGGCTCTCTGAACTGTTTATGAAGACTGTAATTTGCAAATGTTTTACAGTCAGAGAATAGGCTAGTTTACCATTCATCTGCACCATAAAGCATAGTATGGCACAGGGCTACATCTGAATTCACATTGCGCTACATCTATAAAAGGGTGTTTTATTCTTAGGAATCATGCTGCCGTTGGATTTAATGAAGTATTTCAGTATAACAAATCTCATTTATGATGTATTCCCACAAGAAATCTTACAGACCTTATGCCTGACTAATGAAGCACAAGAGTTTGGCTCCTTCAAGTGGAATTTCAATTATGCCCAGAATGCACAGTGAAACACATGAAAAGCATATTCTGAGCATTTATCATTTTTTTGCTTAAGCATAATACTGTGTATTGATTCTATTGTTAATGCTGCAAAGAGAAATAAAGTGTTTTTTGAGTTCCCAAGCAGTACATTCTTTGGTGTTCAGGTATCTCTATTATATGGCTGTAATTATTACATCCTGCAAATGATAAACCAGCTAAGAATTGTATCATACTGCAACTGTGTGTGTACCATATTACTTGGTTTGAATTTGATTATAAAAGGCAAACAAAAATATATTCAAAGATAGATGTAATGCAGCGGTGTATTAAACAATCTAAAGGTATTTTACAGTGTACAGTGCTTTCTTGATGGATGGACTTGCAGTACTATGCATTTCAGTGGTACATTTTTTACTTGAACAATTCTAAACCCATCATTCATAAAATATCAAAAATAATAAAGTATTTAATTAGGAAATGTATTCTGAGATGTTAACTGGTTTTCAATAATGACCAGAGGATGTTACTATTATCCATAATTCAGGGATAATACCCAATTTTATGATGCTTATGTTATCTTCTTCAGAAGGATAAAGACTGAGTCAACCCTGACTGGAACCTGCAACTATTAGCATATTAGCCTACTGAGGTATTGCAGTGCTACTTGATATCTTGGTATTCTGGACACATGTGGAGTGTTTTACTATTTGTACTCTCTTAATGCACTCTTCAGAGAGTACCAACAGAATTATTCACTCACTTTTCATAATTATATGTACTTGGCCCTTGTCTAATTCTTATGGGACCGACACCTGCAAGTCTGATTTGAATTACTCGTACACAACAACTCAAATTTTGTACAACATCAATTGTGGCAATTTTTCCTACAGCTGATAGCTCATAGGTTTGCAGAGGGTAGGGTCATTAACCAAATATACTTGAAAGACAAAGTAAAAAAAAAAAAAGTAAGGAAACCTACACAATACCAAATAGTTATGACTCGCAGCATGAAGCACTATAGTTTTAGTGAGGTACCTAGAAAACAACATAATTTGTGGGACCTTTTAGCCTCAATGCATGCTAAAAGACATTTCCCCTTTATCTCCAACTTTAGTGACTACCTTTAATGGTCAAAAGTATTTTATGGTCGGGAACCATAAATATGGATAGAATATATTAACCTTCTGTGCTTTGCATTTTTATACTTTTCTCAAAATGTAACAGATTTCTAGGTTGATTTATTATTCTTGGAAAGACAGACAGACAAGGCTAAAAAGTCAAAGTGCATTTAAAGTGCACTTCATTATTCTGTAAAAAAAAAAAATTAAAAACAAGATAAAACCAAAATTGGCTGTACTATTTTACTGATAGATACATATGTTATGTGCGATTTTGTATCATGGTATCTCCCTGGGAAAAACTACTAATGAAAACAATGTAGGAATCATTGTAGATAACAGACTTAGCAACAGTGCTCAATGCTAGTCAGCAGCTGCAAGGGCCAATAAGATATTGGAATGTATAAAACGAGGAATTGATTCACGGGAGGAGGATATCATCTTGCCTCTTCACAAGTCAATGGTAAGACCTCACCTTGAATATACAGTACAATTAGGGATTAACCTAGCCTTGGTGCAGTAATAATCTAAATGTAAATAAGTACAGGAGGTGAGTATTTGCATTACTTTCTTTACTGGAAAAACCTCCAGCAGCAATGAAAGTGTTAAAAGTAGAAACAGTGTTCAACCAATCAGGAACAAGTAAAGCATATATAACATTCAGCAACTCTTCCTTACCCCTCTTTATTTTTAGAGCCGAAAGATCCAATTAACACCAACGCTATAAGAAACAGAGCATCCAAAATCCCATGATAATTTTACACTAAGAGAGAAACAAAAGAGTTGTGAAAGTAAACTGGTGTTTGAAAATATGTCATACATGTAAGCACAACTATAGAGAAATGAAGACAACATAACCATTATAATATTACTATAGATTGTCAGTGTAGCTGTGACTTTAAGAATATTTGGAATCTCAACTGCAGAAATAAATGACAATCCACACAAGGTATAACATTTAAGCAATTCTTGTATTAAAGTTTAGCAGCAAAAAGAAGAAAAAACTGACTGATATTAATTGCAGAGAAAAAATAAATGGTTTGACGTAATATTGAAAAATATATGTAACTTGATTGAAGTATTAAGTAAAAAATATGATGGAACACTTGATTGAAGATATGGAAGGTACTTCAGGTGATAGAGAAAAATGCAGGATAACAGGGACGGTCCAAATTCAGAGGATTGGAGAAGTACACAATTCGATTCAGGAAGCCAAAGGTCAGGATTGGAGAGAGTAACAATATCGAGTGAGGAAGCCAAAAGTCAGGATTGGAGAAATCAGAATGGTCGAGGATATCCGGGTCAGCAACAGGTAAACAAAAATGAAAGTAGCAAGATACTGTAAGGTAGCTTGGAGCTAAGGAGTCAGGAATAACAGCTGCTAAAGACAATACTCAGCGATTTGTGTCTGTTGCAGACTGTTATTTATAGTCACAGAAAGATCGCGTCATTGAAGGGGCGTGGCCTAGTGAAGGGGGCGTGGCCTAATGACACAATCGCGAGAAGAAAAAAAAAAGTAAAAATGAAAGCCTGACAGGATCCCCGCCAAAATTAGCAACCACAGGGTGCTTAGGGCCGAGGCTTCTCAGGAAATCGCTTATGGAATGAGGCCACGAGATTAGGAGCATGTACCTCGGTTGCATCTTCCCACGTGTCCTCCCCAGGTGAATAACCCTTCCATCGGATTAAGTATTGAACTTTTCGTCTGAACACTCTGGAATCTAGTAATTTGTCAATTTCGTATTCAGGTTGTCCTTCGACACTCACAGGATCAGGGTTTACATATACTTTCCTGGAGAAAGGATCGGGAGCGTGTGGTTTTAGGAGGGAGGTATGAAAAAACGGGATGAAGACGAAGTGAAGAGGGTAAGGTGAGTTTGACTGCATTTTCGTTAATGATTTTCTCGATTAGGCAAGGTCCCATGTATAATTGGTCCAATTTCTTGGAAGGTCGAGAAGTACGAATATTCTTAGTAGAGAGAAGTACTGCATCACCAATCTGATATGAAGGACTTGGTCGTCTTCTAAGATCATAAAAATTTTTATGGCTTTGGAGAGAATTGTTGAGGTTAGTTTTCAGTTGTTCAAATAACTTTTCCATTTCTGAAATTTGGTGTGTAACGGTGGGGTTTCTTTGTAGTGACGGAATGGATGGGAAGGAAGAAGGATGGAACCCGTAATTGGAGTAGAAGGGGGTTCATATTTGTGATGGAATGGAGAGTATTATTATATGAAAATTCAGCAAGGGCCAGGAAGGAAGACCAGTCATCCTGAAGATGAGAACAGTAGCACCGTAGGAACTGTTCTAAACATTGATTGACACGCTCAGTTTGTCCATTTGACTGAGGGTGATATGCTGAGGAGAATTTGGGTGATATCTGAAGAGTTGAGCAGAGTTCTCTCCAAAAATGAGAAGTAAATTGAGTTCCTCTGTCAGAGATGATTTCGGTAGGTAATCCGTGTAATTTGAATATGTTATTAATAAATAGTGAGGATAATTCTTTGGAAGAGGATAGTTTATTTGTCGGAATGAAATGAGCCATTTTTGTAAATCTATCTACAACAACCAGGATAGTGGTAAATTTATCGGAAGGAGGTAGTTCGACTATGAAGTCCATGGATATGGAACTCCATGGAGTATTGGGTGTAGGTAGATTCATTAATAACCCAAAGGGTTGTTGGTGACTTGGTTTATTCTTTTGGCATGTCGGACAGGAAGATACATAATCCTTGATGGTTTTTCATTGTTGAGGCCACCAAAATTGTCTTTTTAATAACTCATTTGTTTTCTTTACTCCAGGATGTCCTGCTGTAGGAGAATCATGGAACATATGGAGAATGTCTACTTGTAAAGAAGGAGGTATATAAAGTTTGGTATCTTTGAAATAAAGTCCTTCTTCCTGTTGTAAATCAGATAGGTCATCCTTGGTTGCTTCATTTTTTGAGAAGGTTTTGAGTTGATTGATGAAGGTGGAAGAAAGGACACCAATAAATCATGAGGGCGGCAGAATGTCTGAAGAAGTAAGATTTTCAGGTTTGACTCCTGGGATTCGGGATAAGGAATCAGCCTTTTTATTACGAGATCCAGGTCGATATACAATCTGGAAATTGAACCTATCGAAGAATAGACTCCAACGAACCTGTCTGGCGGTGAGTGTTCTGCTCTTATGAAGGAATTCGAGATTTCTATGATCAGTGTAGACAACGATAGGTACCTCTATTCCTTCCAATAAATGTCTCCAATTTTCAAAAGCTGACTTTATAGCGAGTAACTCTTTTTCCCCTATAGGATAGTTGACTTCCGCAGAGGTCAATGTACGGGAGAAAAAAGCGACAGGATGAAGGACTGATTGGGGAGTGTTCTGTTGAGATAGAACAGCACCAAGAGTGAAATCAGAGGCATCAACTTCGAGAACGTAGGGCAGAGAAGGATTGGGCATCTTGAGGATGGGAGAGGAAGTGAACTTTGTTTTTAAAACTTCAAAAGCCTCTTGAGCTTGGGGGTTCCAGACGAAAGAAGTATTTTTCTTGGTGAGCAGAGTAAGAGGTTGGACTATAGAAGACATTTTTTTAATAAACTTTCTATAAAAATTGGCAAATCCAAGAAAACTTTGAACTTCTTTCACATTTGAAGGTATGGGCCAATTGAGTATACATTGAATCTTGGAATCGTCCATATGTACTTGTTGGGGGGTAATGACGTATCCGAGGAATGAGATTTTTGTCACCTCGAAAATACATTTTTCTGGTTTGGCGTACAAACTATGAGTCCGTAACCTTGACAACACCCATTGTACATGTTTCCGATGTTCTTCTAGATTGTCTGAATAGAATAAAATGTGGTCAAGGTATA
The DNA here is from genome assembly GCA_036172795.1 of Pelodytes ibericus. Taxonomy (NCBI): domain Eukaryota; kingdom Metazoa; phylum Chordata; class Amphibia; order Anura; family Pelodytidae; genus Pelodytes; species Pelodytes ibericus. The sequence goes on along the minus strand of CM069863.1, from coordinate 83,307,955 downwards.
TAATGACACACACATTTAGAAGATCCCGGAATATGTCATTTATGAAGTGTTGGAATGTAGCAGGGGCGTTGCACAATCCGAATGGCATAACTAAATATTCAAATAACCTGTATCGGGTGCGAAAAGCAGTTTTCCATTCGTGATCTTTCTTTATCCTTATAAGATTGTATGCTCCTCTAAGATCAATCTTGGTGTAGATGGTTGCGGTACGTAATCGTTCAAGAAGTTCAGGGATTAGCGGTAGAGGATAACGATTTTTTACAGTGATTTTATTGATTTGTCTGTAGTCAATAATAGGTCTGATGGTTTTGTCTTTATTTGTGACAAAGAACATCCCAGAGGCTGCAGGAGAGGTTGACGGACGGATAAATCCTTTGCGTAGATTTTCATCCAAATACTCCTTGAGGGTGACTAATTCTTTATCAGACAGGGGATAGATATGCCCGAATGGAATGGGAGCCCCAGGAATCAGATCGATAGGGCAATCATATATCCTATGTGGTGGTAAAGTTTCGGCTTCTTTTTTACAGAAGACTTCCTTAAAATCAGAATAGCATGGAGGAATGAGTTGTTCTTCTGTAATTTGTAGAAGTGGAGTATGGAGGAAACAGGTCTTTTGACAGTAATGGGAATCAAGCTTTATTTCAAGATTTTCCCAGTTGATAGTGAGGTTATGTAGATGCAACCAATTCATTCCAAGAATTACAGGGTATAACGGTGAAGAGATGACATCAACTTTGATGTATTCTATGTGATGATGATTTACTGTCATCTTTAGAGGAATCGTTTCAAAGGTAGTGGGTCCTGAGGATAACATGGATCCATCAACAAGTCGGATAGATACAGGGGAAATCTTCTTTATTAGAGGTATATTCTTTTCCTTCACGAGGTCTTGATCTATGAAGAGCCAGCAGCCCCGGAGTCCAGAATGGCCTCAGTATGTATCCTTTCTTTGTCTCACTGTAAGAGGAGAGAAAGGGAAAGATGAGGAAGAGATTTCTGGGGTATGTAGAGAAGGTTTCTGTAAGAGAGGTGCTTACCACTCTTGTTTCTGGAGAGAATAGGACAATTTTCCACAGAATGTTCAGGGGAAGCACAGTACATGCAGAGGTTTAATGTTCTCCTCCTTATCTTTTCATCCTGTGAAAGGGGACCACGAATAACTCCCAGCTCCATAGGTTCAGGCGGGGAAGTCTTGTCGGTTTGTTTCACAGGGGTTATAGCTCTCTTCCAAGGATTGTTAGTAGAGGACCGTTCGGCTTTCCTCTCTCTAATACGTCTGTCGATGTTGATGGACAATTGCATTGTGGCGTCTAGGAGGAAGAACAGTCCTGGCTAATTCATCCTTGACAGCTTCAGATAGTCCGAGACGGAATTGGTTCCTTAAGGAAATATCGTTCCATTCAGTGTCTACGGCCCATCTCTTAAACTCAGCAATATAATCCTCAACAGCACGTTTCCCTTGAGACAAGGAGCAGATGGTCATATCTGCTGTGGCCTGTTTGTTTTGATCCTCATATAAAAGAGACATTTCGGTGAGGAACCGGTCTAATGAATCGATGATAGGGTCATCTCTTTACAAAAAAGTATGAGCCCAGGACATGGGTTCACCTCTTAAAAATGAGATAATTGTACACACCTTTATCCTGTCTGTTGGATAAGATCTGGGTTTCAGGGAAAATAGAAGGGTGCAGGAATTTATGAACTCTCTGTATTTGGATCTGTCTCCAGAGAATTTTTCAGGGGTACACACAGAAGGTTCTGGATATTCCCTTGGGAGAACAGAGAGGGGAGTGGTGAAACTTCTGCTTTGCAATTCAGTGGTGTATGAAAGTTGGCGCACGTAAATCCTGAACACTTTGAGTGAGATGAAAAGAATTTGGGATGCCATTTCTGCTGGTTCCATTTGGTAGGCTAAGTATTTTGTCAGTGTAGCTGTGACTTTAAGAATATTTGGAAAATCAACTGCAGAAATAAATGACAATCCACACAAGGTATAACGTTTAAGCAATTCTTGTATTAAAGTTTAGCAGGAAAAAGAAGAAAAAACTGACTGATATTAATTGCAGAGAAAAAATAAATGGTTTGACGTAATATGGAAAAATATATGTAACTTGATTGAAGTATTAAGTAAAAAATATGATGGAACACTTGATTGAAGATATGGAAGGTACTTGCGATCAGGTGATAGAGAACAATTCAGGATAACAGGGACGGTCCGAATTCAGAGGATTGGAGAAGTACACAATTCGATTCAGGAAGCCAAAGGTCAGGATTGGAGAGAGTAACAATATCGAGTGAGGAAGCCAAAAGTCAGGATTGGAGAAATCAGAATGGTCGAGGATATCCGGGTCAGCAACAGGTAAACAAAAATGAAAGTAGCAAGATACTGTAAGGTAGCTTGGAGCTAAGGAGTCAGGAACAACAGCTGCTAAAGACAATACTGAGCGATTTGTGTCTGTTGCAGACTGTTATTTATAGTCACAGGAAGATCGCGTCATTGAAGGGGCGTGACCTAATGAAGGAGGCGTGGCCTAATGACGCGATCACGAGAAAAAAAAATAAGTAAAAATGAAAGCCTGACATAGATAATCCCAGAGAGTATTATTACAAAAGGGATAGGACTAAAGACCACTAATAGGGAGGGAAATACTCAACGCCTGTCCTCCACCAAGGCTAGGATAATCCCTAATTTTATCATGAGACAGGAGGCTTCGTGTTTGCAGTTTTAAGCAAACACTAGCTCGAGAGACACATGAACACGGGGCTGAAAATAAAAGGTCCGGAAGGTAGACTCCATGGACCAGTACGCAGCTGCCATAATATCTGAAAGGGAACCCCAGGAATCGACTGTTGCTCCTCTAACTAAATTTGCCCCGAAGTGGAGGAGCCATCTGATTCACCTAGCTATGGTAGGAGTGGAGATGGGACGGAAGGGTCTAACATAGGAAATAAGGAGAAGACCCGAAGGGTTGCCTCTTAGAATGGCAATAGCTAATAGATAGCTGTGGAGGCAGCATGCTATGAATACGCTGGGTGAGAGACTGAAGAAGAATGGGTTTTTTTCCTTCATTAAATGGTGACTATAACCCCTTCCAGGAGAAAGGAAAAGGATTTGAAGTCAAACGCCCTGATATCCGAAGCTCCGAAATATCTGAAAAGATATAGCAAGAGTGGCAAAGCAAGAGTGCTAGCTTAGCAGAAAGCTGTCATATGGATAGAGAGTCATTGTCAGGCCATTGTTCTATGAAACTAAAAACTGTAGCCACATTCCAGAAGGAAGCGTATTTGGTGTCTGGAGGAGCTGTCGTGGGTATACCCTTAGGGAGACAACAAGCGGAGGGGTCCTTAGCGATCTCTGAACTGAAAATCGGGATGTGAGCTGCCGAGATATTCAACCTAGTGATGTTAATGGTATGGTAGGAGTTGTCCAAGGAAAAAAGATGTGCCAGGAAGTTAAGAACCAAAGTTATAGGTGCCGTAAAGGAATCAAGATGTTGTCTTAAACACCAATCATGCCAAGCACTAGGGGACGATGAGATTTGTCTTTGGTGAAGCTGCGTATCACAAACAACCCTGCTGTCAGGAACTGACCATGCCTGGACTTGAACTCTGACTTCCATGTTCCTAGTTCTCTTCTTTACTGGTTCGCCAGCCTGTCTTTTACATTTTAGCCTATGTTCTAGTAACAATGAATATACAAAGCCTTGTTATTATCATCAACTCTCCTCACCTGTGTCAAGTCATATGCTCACTCTCAGCCTATAAAAGCCTCTTCCTGTGAATCTACCTTTGCCAGATTATTCTGGTTGCTGCCTGCAGTATATCAAGCTTTCTATTGATCGTTACTTACCTGTTACCGATTTGGACTGTCTCACTACTCTGCTTCCTCCTACCCACTGACCGTGGCTTGCCTGACTACGTTTATACTCTTTGTTCCAGCCTCACAGCTCTGCTAAAAGACCAGATTGTCATTCAAAGCTCAGGCGCTCAACCACCTGGGTAACTAGTGGCTACTTCTGGCAGAAGACCTTGCTGATCTGGCTGCTGGACTCCAAACCTGCTAACATCAGTATCATTACACCTGCACTCAATATGAAGCTGTATACGTGTAACGTTTGCTCCTCTAGGGTCCATAAACTGCCCGTGCCACAGTGTCACAGGCTGCCCCCTGAGACAGCTGGTGTCTGACTCCAGCATAAAATCTGAAAGTGAATCGAAAATGGCGCGGCTGTTCCATCCATCCATGTGAGTCAACCACCAGTGAATCTCTAGGAGAAAGTCCGGCATGAGGCAAATGTGTTGATCATATGAGCCTGACATGCGTATATGTTGAGCCTTGAGACGTTGCATGGCCCTGTAGTGAAGCGGGCCCAGAAAGAAGCAGATTGTATGGGGGATAACACCAACATTTTGTTGGCTTAAATCTTGCAGGAGATGCACTATGAGAAGAGTGTCCCTATATAGGATCTGGGGGTCCTGTGCCATGAGCAGGACATAGTCTTGGTATATGCTAGAAGTAATCCCCTGAGGTATTCCATGCCAAGTTTAAGGAGTGTGGGCAAACACCAAGGAGCCGAGCTGAGGCCGAATCGGAATGTGAATTGCCAGCGATGTCCTCCCCATGCAAACTGCAGACATTTTCAGACCAGACGTGTGTTTTAGGTCAAAATGTGCGAACCAATCACATTGCTTAAACTCCTTCACTGTGTTTACCTCTACCACTTCTGCTGGAAGGCTATTCCATACATCCACTACCCTGTCAGTAAAGTAATACTTCCTGATCTTACTTTTAAATCGTTGCCCCTCTAATTTAAGGAAAGGCACTCGTACATGACAAGGCACTCATATCATAAATAAAAGGAACACTTTATTCAATGTGTTGCTGAGTTTAGTGTCAACCTTAAATAATTTTGAATTTTATTTTTTCTTAGGCACGTGCCCTCCCTGGATACCTTAAGATGCTCCTCAGTAAATGTATACTTGTTCATTTTTAAATTTATTTCAGCGTTTAGCACAGTGTGCACAAACAACAAGAGAACTGGGAGAGAGAATTATGTTGATGGTAAAATAAATAAAATTTAAATAAATAAATATTGAAAACCAAAAGATTTAACCTTTTTACATTTTAGTATCTGAAAGTTGTTCTTTGAAGGAACTCATCATGGTTCATCTTGGTTATGCATAGTAAACTGTAAGCTGCCTTCCATTATTCAGAATAACCTTGTTCAACAGTAATAATTAGTTGTGGAGGCATATTTACCAATGCTATATTGTGTATTACTTCATACTCCCCATGTTAATCTGTTCAGGATTCTGAGAAGACCATGTTTTATAGTTTCACAGTTCAATATTTCATTACCCAGCTTATTTTGTAGTTTATTGATACATTGCGTGTACTTAAATAAATGGTCTATTACCTAGAACTTTATCTGTTTCTCCAGAGAAAGCAAGCAATAATAATGAAAGATGGTTGCAGCAGTGCAGTAGATTTGTACTTGAGAAGGAATACGAAAAGAAATATCCAGATTTAAAATGATACCTTTATTGGCTAACTGAGAATTTGAGTGCAAGTTTTTGAGACCAGTAGATATCCTCTTATTCTTTTCTTTATTCTCAAGAGGCTAAAATGGAGTTGCATGAATAGACAAGCATAACAAATGTGTAATCACAGGTCTTTTGCTCCCAGTGGAGGATGCTCTATATGTGCTATATGTGCCAGGTGTGTGCCGTACACATACCACGGAGATGCACTACTATTTCCGAAGTTTGTGTGCTCCGAACAGACAGTACACAAACCCTGGAAATAAATCCGGGAGACAGATGGCAGCTGCGACTTTGGTAACAGTTGCCAATTCGACAAGCACTAAAAGTATACGAAGCCCCTTGGATGTATCTCCTGTATTTACGGGTATTTGGCTGTTTGCAGCACACAAATGCCCAGAAATACACAAGATATGTTGTGCCCCTGAGTGACAGGCGTGCTCCGGACTGGCAGCACGCCTGTCAATCGGGGGCATGATGCACCCCTGGTTACCCCATCAAAAACATTAATGGTTTGCACATGGAGAAATTATTGCTTGTATGGTGTAAGTGAGAATGCGGTATTGGCTACTGACTGCACAGGATTCTTCTCTGCTCTTCAAAGGGAGATATGCCACACTGTGCATGTTTCAGGTTGAAGAAAAGTTAATATTTAGCCCTACATGTTTCTTATGTTTCTGCAGCTTTATATTTCTCGTATGAAGTAAAAATATTAATAATTCAATACCGTTTTCACAATTATCTTCCACACGATGATAAGGGACGAAACAATGGATTTTTTTTTTCTTCACATAGGAAAGAGTCTGACCGGTACAGATAGTGTGATTATTTGTCCAGTAACTGTGATTACCTTAAATTGATTTAATATAAAGTTGAAATTACAAAGTGTTGGCTGTTATAGACAACCTTCTGCACTCCAGATGTTGTGTACTACATTTCCCTTGATGCTTTCCCAGCATTATTGCTGGATGAGCACTATGTGAGATGTCATCCACAACATCTGGAGTGATGAAGGTTGCTTACATTTGTTATAGACCATAATTTTTTTATTTTTTTTAACAATATCTAATTAATAATAAATTATGTTTCTTCTTACCTGATGATTTGTCTTCTTGCTCAAACCAAAAATAATATATTACAGGGAACTTGAAAGATTATGATACATATCAGCAAAATGGGAACTAATAATGATGTTGTAATGAATGGGTCAATAGTAATATGTTTGGTGCAACAAAAATAATTTGGATATAACATAACTCATACTATAAAGACAAAATCACACCACAATCAATAGTAATTACTAGGCCTCACATTTCTGTTTAACACAGTTGTGACACTTGGACATTCTATGCCATCCTAATTTACAGGTCCAAAACAACGCTAGGACAGCATAGAATGTCCTTCACTTAACAGCTCATCATGGCCCCCTGCTATGAGCTGTGCTTCGGATCCCACTGCTGGGACTTGTAGAGTGTTCCCACCTGTCAGATGAGCCCATTTTTCACCAGGAACCCACAGGGTACATTAAGACCCTGATTGGATCTCTGCCATTGTGCCCCTGGCTACCAATCACTCTGTGATAGGGGCCAGGAACACATAAACGGTGCATCTTCTTGGAAGCAAGTGCTATGCATTGTGAAGGGGTTAACAGAGCATTATTGATTTCTGTGCATCACAGATTTTTGCTCTTTTTATTTGTGTTTTTTTTTGTTTTAAATCCACACAATTTGGTGTGTTTGTGTGTTTTTAGTAGGGATAGGTCCATGCACAGGTACCAGGTCATTAGAACATCATTAAATTGTCCATCACAAAGTCTGATAAATGTCAACCATAAAGAATGTTGGTGCCTACCCTTGGTATTTATAGTGTATTTTAAAAGATTCCAGTATCCTCTTTTATATTTTTCACATTTTTGTAATCTACTACTACTTATTCAAACTTTTTTTTTCCACCAATATAGCATGTTAATAGACTTTCTTTTCACTCCAATTTTTATTAATGTATGTAAACATTATAACACACAACAATCTTGTTGATTAAAGAAAAAATGTAAAAAAAAAAATTAATTGTATTCAGTCTAAAATGTCATTATAGTACATACCTTTAAAATATCTAGTAATTTCTCCTTTTCTACAGTGAAATGTATTAATTGAATAGTCCATAATCAATAAATCTAAACCATCTATATATAGATATCCTCAATAGGTAAAGGACCATTCTGAGAAGAAAATAATTTATGTAAATAATCAAATAATGCATATTAAAAATGCATCAATTCATTAATTTATTTATTTTCTTTTCTAATACTTACCTTGGAAACTTAAAATATTTTGTAAACTTGGGGAACTTACATAACTGAGCCAACACATTATCTATTGTCCTCTTTTCCATAACTCTCTAACTTCCGTTAGGCACTGCTAGGGCTCCCTATGTAAGTGAGGGCTCTAATCAGCTGCTTAATTTGTTTTTATGGTAGATCCACACCATAAATGCAGCATTCGCCACCAAACCACCCAAAAACTGTTTTGCTCAAAGATGATCTTTAACCTGCACAGCAATTATAATGTCTTTATTAAAAACAACTTTGTTTCTTCTTTGTAACAAACAGCTCATGCACGTTATTTGGAGTTGTATGTCACATGACCTCAAGCAAGATGGCGGACTGATACAATAACTTATATTTACAGTTTTATTAGTCAAATATTGGTACAGATCACTATGAATTTGTGTTTTTGACTAGTGAGGGGAGATATTATCAATGGAGGCTGTTCTCTAAAATTTGATTTTAGTGAGAAGAGATTGAATTTGACCAAACTTGGATTTTTAGTGAATAGACCCATTCAACCTCCAAATTCAATCTTCTCAGCATACCTCGCTCTGCAGTCATTTCGGATCATGTCGACCTCGCAAACATGCTTAGTGCATACCATTTTGCATGGTCCAAATGGGGCATCAGAGGAGGGTGGAGCGAATCTATCCATGGTGGGAGGACAGAATTAATGCAAATTTTGACCTCCAAACTCGGTTTGTCGTGAATAGTCCTAATAAGCTAAAAAAATTAAATATTATTTGTCCTAGTTACATAGATAATTAGGTTGAAATATTTCTTGACTTTACAGGCAGTCAGATTCTCTCTGGATAAACATTATCTAAGCTAGTCTTAATTGTGATAGGTCTGTGTTTAAGAGCTGTTTTTTTTTTTGTGTTTATTGAATCCAGCAAAACAACTTCAATTTAACTGCCCTAACAGTTAAAGTTACTTTGTCTGTTGGGACTGTCTAGTGCCCAAAATGCCTCTTTCAAATATTAATGCATATTAATATGCGTTCAGAGTACTTTAAAATACATGTTTTACATTTTGCATTGCTTAAACTATAAAAAAAACTTACAGATAGATGAAACTGTGAAATTACAGTAGTTGTCACGAAGCTAGTAATACCTACACTAGCTGAGTAAAAGTAATTTCCTTTTTTTTGCTGCATTAACCTATGAGAATAATTTCATTCAAATGAATGGAATTTTAGGTCTCTCTAGTGATGCTATCAGACAATGTGTTCCACTGTTAACAGATTCTACTATGTACAAGAGCAAGATTATCACAGTCCACACAATGTATTCAATTCCAGGAGCACAGGAATTGACTAAATGAAACAAAATGTATATGTAATCAGTATTGTCGCACCTGCAGTAAACATGCAGTGTAATCACTGGGGAGGGCTTGATTCAAATATTAAAAATGTGAATTAAGACATATAAAGAAATAAATCCAAAAATATGTGAATTACAATGGAACAAAAGCCTGTGCACTATACAAGCAGTAATCTTTATCTTGCACAAAAGTTAGTATGGAGACTAGACTGCCCCTTTAAGAAACTTTTTTTCTTTTTAAGGTAATAGCTACTTCCTCTCCGCCTAGTCTGAAGAGTTCAATTTATGAGGCTATCACCAGAAAAGTATTCTTATTGACTTTGAACATGCTTGTATATAGTTATAATATCTGCACATCCTCTTAAAGGTGTCTTTTACCACAAAAAATAATCTAGATTTGAAAAGCCTTTCTTCATAGTCAAAATATTTCAATTATTAGTGTAATCAATCATAGAATATGTTCTAGTTGCACAATAGCCTTATTATGGACTGGTGCACAACATTGCACAACCAATTTCATACAATGCCAATTATCTATAAAGAGGCAGAATTATATTCTGATCCCATGGATTTATTCCCCTTCTAATACACAATATCATATTACTTGCAACTGCAGCAGTGGCCTGAGATTTCATATTGCTGCACAGCCTATTGTCTACAAGTGCTCTCAAATATCCATAAAAGATTTCCACAACAATCAAACATTTAGATTATAATTTGTATTCTTGTTTCTGAAACCAAATTTTACATCTATCTATACTGAAATATATCTGCCACTGACCGACTGATTCTGCCATGTGGTCTAAATGCCTTTTCAGACAAGAAAACTACCTGTAGTTATTACCGTAGATAATTTTGTGCCACGGTGACATTACAGCAGTGACTTTTTTGCAGGTCATTGATAAACAACTTTAAAATAAGAGACCCAAGGACAGAACACTCTACTTAAAATCCTTGCCTAGGTGGAAATTGTGATTTGTAATTAGTCTTTTAATCAGTACTACATAGAACATAGAAACATAGAATGTGTCGGCAGATAAGAACCATTCGGTCCATCTAGTCTGCCCAATTTTTTTTTTGGAGTACTTTTATTAGTCCCCCGTTCCCGGTCTTATAGCTAGGATAGCCTTGTGTCTATCCCACGCATGCTTAAAATCCTTGACTGTGTTTACCTCTACCACTTCTGCTGGCAGGCTATTCCATACATCCACTACCCTCTCAGTAAAGTAATACTTCCTGATATTACTTTTAAATCGTTGCCCCTCTAATTTAAGACTATGTCCTCTAGTTGTGGTAGTTTTTCTTCTTTTAAATATACTCTCTTCCTTTACTGTGTTGATTCCCTTTATGTATTTAAATGTTTCTATCATATCCCCCCTGTTACGTCTTTCCTCCAAGCTATACATGTTAAGATGCTTTAACCTTTCCTGGTAAGTTTTATCCTTCAACCCATGAACCAGTTTAGTAGCCCTTCTCTGAACTCTCTCCAAAGTATCAATATCCTTCTGGAGATACGGTCTCCAGTACTGCGTACAATACTCCAAGTGAGGTCTCACCAGTGCTCTGTACAATGGCATGAGCACTTCCCTCTTCCTACTGCTAATACCTCTCCCTATGCAACCAAGCATTCTGCTAGCATTTCCTGCTGCTCTATTGCATTGCCTACCTACCTTCAAGTCCTCTGAAATTATTACTCCTAAATCCCTTTCCTCAGATGTTGAGGTTAAGACTGTACCAAATAGTCTATATTCTGCTTTTGGGTTTTTACGCCCAAGGTGCATAATCTTGCACTTGTCCACATTAAATGCCAGTTGCCACTGCTCTGACCATTTTTCTAGTTTATCCAAATCATTTGCCATTTGGCTTATCCCTCCATGAATATCATCCCTGCTGCAAATCTTTGTCTCATCAGCAAAAAGACATACTTTGCCAACAAGACCTTCTGCAATATCGCTAATAAAAATATTAAAGAGAATGGGTCCAAGAACAGATCCCTGAGGTACCCCACTGGTAACAAGACCTTGCATCGAATATACCCCATTGACTACAACCCTCTGTTGCCTGTCACTCAGCCATTGTCTAATCCATTCAACAATATTGAAATCCAAACTCAAAGATTTCAGTTTATTGATAAGCCTTCTATGTGCGACAGTGTCAAAAGCCTTACTGAAATCTAGGTAAGCAATGTCTACTGCACCACCCTGATCTATTATTTTAGTTACCCAATCAAAAAAATCAATAAGATTAGTTTGGCATGATCTCCCTGAAGTAAACCCATGCTGTCTCTGATCTTGAAATCCAAGCGACTTTAGATGTTCAACAATCCTATTTTTTAACAAGGTTTCCATTATTTTCCCCACTACTGAAGTAAGACTTACTGGTCTATAGTTGCCCGCCTCCTCCCTACTACCTTTCTTGTGAATGGGCACAACATTAGCTAATTTCCAATCTTCTGGAACTACTCCCGTTAACAATGATTGGTTAAATAAATCTGTTAACGGTTTTGCTAGTACACCACTAAGTTCTTTTAATAACTTTGGATGTATCCCATCAGGTCCCATCGACTTATTTGTCTTTACTTTAGACAGCTGAAGTAAAACCTCTTCCTCTGTAAACTTACATGCATCAAAAGACTCATTAGTCTTTTTCCCTAAATGAGGTCCCTTACCCTCATTTTCATTTGTAAAAACTGAACAAAAATATTCATTAAGGCAGTCTGCTAAGCCTTTATCCTCTTCTACATAGCATCCTTGTTTTGTTTTTAATCTAACTAATCCTTGTTTTACTTTCCTTTTCTCATTTATGTATCTAAAACAAGTTTTATCCCCCTTTTTCACTGACTGGGCTATAGTCTCTTCTGTGTGTGCTTTGGAAGCTCTTATAGCTTGCTTTGCCTCTTTCTGCCTACTCTTATAGATCTTTCTATCTTCCTCACTCTGAGTATTTTTATAATTACTAAATGCTAGCTTTTTATTTTTTACTATTTTAACTTGGTTCAAATATTTTATTTAATCCAATATACCTTAATGTATACAGTAGGATTTTAAACCATAAATAAGTAATAAGACTAAAACATCCTGCTCCAGCCTAGAGGTTTCCAATAAATGAGTGGATGGCACATTCTTGCCACTAGGGGGGCGATTTTAAGTGGGCACCGTTGAACTGCTCTGTTTGAAATGCCAGTGCTCCAAACAAACAAATTAATTAATGTTTATAATTTACATTTTTAGTTACAGTAAAAATAGCATGAAAGAGATCTGGAAATAGTTAGGTACCTTGAGTAAGCCATTGTTGCCTCTGTGAGTATAGCTCAAAGAAAGAACATTTCCTTCATTGCTGGTATCACACATAGATATACACAGGGCTAAGTATGAATTGGCACAAAGCACAAATGGCTGGGAACAATCATGCAGTGCTGGAAAGAATTCCATAGCAGTTCCCTTTATGTGCAAAAATAACTCAAATTATCCCTAAAAAAAAAATCAAAGAATATTTCAGTAATTTTGTTTGCAATGTTGATGATTGCACCAAATTCTTTTGTTTACATACACATTTCACAATAACATCTAACTAATTTTCCCAGCACCATAATTATACATTACTGGAAAGAAACATAATGGTTACCCACAGTTAATGATAGGGTTTGTTAATTAACAGCATGATGCAGAGTCAAGGGTGGCTGACTCTGTAATAAACAGGTCATTAACAAGGGAAATGGCTAAATTAAGGAAGACAATTTATTTTGTGAGAAACAGTATATCTAGAGGTTTAGGGATAAAAAGGTAAAATGCTGGCAAGAAATACAACATACAGAAGAGAATCACAATTACAAGACCGTATGTGAGCTATTACATTATATGTGAAGATTAAAGCTCTCTTTCATCCCAGCTTATGTAGTAAGCCTGGTTTAATACTCTGCATACATATTTTTAGTACGGTGTCCTGATTGGTCAGAGAATCTTTTGAATTCATTGTTCCTGCAGTTTCTAGTGGCATTTGCAGACTGGATGCATTTCCACACAGCTTTAGGTTTTCAATGGTTTTGGTAATATATTGGGTACAAAAATAATGAGGATACCACTTACATTGTACTATATAGTGTGTTCTATACTAATAGAGAGGAAGTAAAGTCTTAATCTTAACACATTCATGACGTACCATGCTTTTGTTCTAAAAAGGGACACCATGGAAGAAACCCAATCAGGATCTTAACAGACCCTGTGGGTCCATGCCGAAAACTCCCAAGACCTCACCATGTCACTTGTGACATTGTGGAGGCATGATGTTCAATCCCAGAAGTTTGGGCATGACACATTTTAGCAGTGGGATCCCAAACACAGCTCATCTCAGGGGACTGCAGTTAAGCAAATTCTATGGCGTCCTAACATCTTTTGGCCACTGTAAATTAGGATGGCATAGAAGAGGATGGCCTTTTTTTTTTTTTTTTTTTTTTTTTTTATCTTTCTACAGGCTTACTTAGGGATAAAAACAAGCAGTAAGAGACTACATCTTTCAGTGTCTGCTTGGGAGCATGATCTGTGGAAACATCCCCATTTGTCTTTCACATTATCAGTCTGTCAAATGAGCAATTAGCAAGATCTTTCCTGTCTGACTGACAGTATGACAGACAGTAGAAAGGCATGTCCATTGGTGATAAGTCACACCCACTAGTACTAATTCCAGGAATCAAATCTGCTAGGGCTTATTATTTACCCTATGAGGGACATGTATTAAAAAAACACAAATATATTTTATGTGCAAAATTATTTTTGTGCATTGCTCCTATTGCAATGTACTAAACATTTAACACTCAAATAGTAAATACGAGCAAATTGTGGAAAAAAACGGGCATTATTGAGAATAAAAACAGGCAATTTTGCAAATATTTTTTATACCTCTTTTGATAGCACTTGCTAAAAGCTGGTGTAATTTTCACACTCAAATAAGAATTATTTTTCACGAAATGGTCACAAAGCTCTTTAGCATGCACAAATATAATTGAAATTTATTAGCGCAACCAGAAAAATTCACACCAAAAGAATATAAACAGAAGAGGCGCAAATAAGGAAAAAAAGTGCAGAATGTTACAAATTGCTTCTTACTCATGTTTTACCTACTTTTTTTCCCCACTGCACTTGTTTAGTACATGACCCCCTATATATCTTAAAAGGGAACATCATAGAAAAATTATTTAAAATGTAATTTAATCAGCAAAACAGGGTAAGTTTAGTAGTTATTTTAAAATGCATGTGTTACTTCCTCTTTAAACTATTTTATTATGTTAATCAAACAATGGGTGTTTTCAAGTTAAACTTTACCCCGGCATTTGAAATAAAAATGAAGCCACCAATTCCTTTAAAAATATGTATTGTTGTTCATCGGAGGTTATATTTACCTAGTTTTAAGACAGATGATTGTTATTATGTCCCGATATGTAAAACCAAAGAATCAAAGAGTGTGTTTTTTTTTCAATTTCTGCATGTTATGTATTAAATAGATGTTTTGCCTTAAAGTCTATATACAAAAAATTAAGCTAGCTTGAGAAGGTCAAATTTCACTTTGAGACTAAGTCAAATTTGACCTCACTAAAGAAAACTTGGCATCATGAGGTGATCCCAGCTCAACACCTTTCTGCAAAATCAAAGTTGACCTCCCTCACCATCAAGAAATCATTTAAAAACAGGGATTTACTAAAAAAGTAAATGGTTGAGTCTGGAGGTCGAGTCACTTCTCTCAACCTTCACCTATTCCCATTATTTCTTATGGGGGGGGGGAATTACACTGTCAAGCTCGACCTCCACTTGTTTTTCTAAGTCAGACTCAGATGACAAGTTTGACTAAGAGGTCAAGAAAGAAAACGAGTTTTAAGTATCCCCCATTGAAAGTAATGGGAGTCGACATGAAGTGTCTTTTTCTGAGCCAAACTCAACCTTCCTGTAGCTAGTCTCTATAAATACACCTGTACAACCTACACAACTTGCTTATTTTACAGTGACTGAAAAAAATTCTTATTCTATAATGTCTTCTAGTTGTGCCACAGCAAACCATTTGTCTGGTGCTGGGACATGGAGCCTGGACTCTCAACATTTGTGGGAGTCTGGTTTTTACATATGTGTACATGGGGATTTCACCAGGATTAGGCACTAATTCCCCCTTGCACCATTTTTAGTAAATAACCCCAATGTATGATGTTGCAGTTTAATAGTCTTATTATAAATTGAAACCTTGAAAGCCAGGTTCTCTCTACCACATAAATTGGTCTCTCTCTGTTTCCGCTAACTCCCCTTTATGCTCTTTACCAAGTGCTGCGTAAACTGATGGCTATAAATAAATTATATCAACGTATGCGTCAAAGCATAAAGGATGACGTAGAGAAATGTGGAAAAGACAGTGGAATTTCCTCTATCAAATCAATCTCTTAGTATCTAAGTTTGATATACAGAGGCAAGAACATCTAACAATTAAGTACAGGTTAAACACAGCTATAACAATGTGTACAATGGTTCCCTGCAGAACAATGTGCTTCAGTGGCTCCATGGAGCCATTGATGAAGCGGGACTGACTTCAGCATTATTGCAGGGCCGTCTTTAATAGTGATTGGACCCTGGGCAAGCATTTGCTTGGGCCCCCTGGACCCTGCCCCCTCCCCTGCATGCAATCCCGCCATCCATCGCAATGTTACCCCCCCCCCCCCCCCACACACACACACACACACATATGCCATAATTGTTGTGCCATTCAGATGCCAGTAATATTGTAACTTTCGGATGCCAGTAATATTGTGCCAGTCAGAGCCCAGTAATATTGTGCCAGTCAGAGCCTAGTAATATTGTGCCAGTCAGATGCCTGCAATATTGTGCCAGTCAGATGCCTGCAATATTGTGCCAGTCAGAGCCCAGTAATAATGTGCCAGTCAGATACCAGTAATATTGTGCCAGTCAGATACCAATAATATTGTGCCAGTCAGATACCAGGAATATTGTGCCTGTCAGAGCCCAGGAATATTGTGCCTGTCAGAGCCCAGGAATATGGTGCCTGTCAGATGCCTGTAATATTATGCCAGTCAGATGCCTGTAATATTATGCCAGTCAGATGCCTGTAATAGTGTGCAGTCAGAGGCCAGGAATATTGTGCCAGTAAGATGCCTGTAATATTGTGCCAGTCAGATGCCTGTAATATTATGCCAGTCAGAAGCCTGTAATATTGTGCCAGTCAGAGCCCATTAATATTGTGCCAGCCAGATGCCCAGTAATATTGTACCAGCCAGATGCCCAGTAATATTGTGCCAGCCAGATGCCCAGTAATATAGTGCCAGCCAGATGCCTGTAATAAAATGCCAGTCAGATGCCTGTAATATTATGCCAGTCAGATGCCTGTAATAGTGTGCAGTCAGAGGCCAGGAATATTGTGCCAGTCAGATGCCTGTAATATTGTGCCAGTCAGATGCCTGTAATATTGTGCCAGTCAGAGCCCAGTATTATTGTGCCAGTCAGAGCCCAGTAATATTGTGCCAGCCAGAGCCCAGTAATATTGTGCCAGCCAGATGCCCAGTAATATAGTGCCAGCCAGATGCCTTTAATATTATGCCAGTCAGAGCCCAGTAATATAGTGCCAGCCAGATGCCTGTAATATTATCCCAGCCAGATGCCCAGTAATATTGTGCCAGCCAGATGCCCAGTAATATAGTGCCAGCCAGATGCCTTTAATATTGTGCCAGCCAGATGCCCAGTAATATAGTGCCAGCCAGATGCCTGTAATATTATGCCAGCCAGATGCCCAGTATTATTGTGCCAGCCAGATGCCCAGTAATATAGTGCCAGTCAGATGCCCAGTATTATTGTGCCAGTGATATGCCCAGTATTATTGTGACAGCCAGATGCCCAGTAATATAGTGCCAGTCAGATGCCCAGTATTATTGTGCCAGTCAGATGCCCAGTATTATTGTGCCAGCCAGATGCCCAGTAATATAGTGCCAGTCAGATGCCCAGTATTATAGTGCCAGTCAGATGCCCAGTAATATAGTGCCAGTCAGATGCCCAGTATTATAGTGCCAATCAGATGCCCAGTATTATAGTGCCAGCCAGATGCCCAGTATTATAGTGCCAATCAGATGCCCAGTATTATAGTGCCAGCCAGATGCCCAGTATTATAGAGCCAATCAGATACCCAGTAATATAGTGCCAATCAGATGCCCAGTAATATAGTGCCAATCAGATGCCAAGTAATATAGTGCCAATCAGATACCCAGTAATATAGTGCCAATCAGATGCGCAGTAATATAGTGCCAGTCAGATGCCCAGTAATATAGTGCCAATCAGATGCTAAGTAATATAGTGCCAATCAGATACCCAGTAATATAGTGCCAATCAGATACCCAGTAATATAGTGCCAATCAGATGCCCAGTAATATAGTGCCAATCAGATACCCAGTAATATAGTGCCAATCAGATACCCAGTAATATAGTGCCAATCAGATGCCCAGTAATATAGTGCCAGTCAGATGCCCAGTAATATAGTGCCAGTCAGATGCCCAGTAATATAGTGCCAGTCAGATACCAGGAATATTGTGCCAGCCAGCCCCCCCCCCCCCCGTACTTACATGAAGCTGCTCCGTGTCCCCCGCCGGATGTCTCCTCCGTGCAGTCTTCCCTCTTGCACGGAGGAGGGAAACAGACACCGGATGTGACGCGACGTCGGATGCGGCTTGCCGGAAAAAAGCGTTCACAAGCGCAATGCGCTGTGAACGCGGCAGCAGGGGCTGGGGGCCCACGGGACAGCTGCCTTGGGGCCCCCCAGGAGTAAATGGGCCCAGGGCAGCTGCCCCGTTTGCCCCGCGTTAAAGACGGCCCTGCATTATTGTGTAAGTTTGTCTAAATTAGTTATCCAGAGGCAAGAACATTCTAACAATCAAGGACAAGTAAACCCTGTTATACTAATGCTAAGATTCCCTGATTCCCAATTCCCTTCAGAATGCAGTGCTGTGATGGAACATTGTATAACAGCAATGTGAATATTATTATTTAGAGAAAACAGTCAAACAAATATAAACCGTGTAATAAATATTTCAAGCCGAGATGCCCTTTGAACTCTTCCCTCTGTGATGCTCTATTTGTATTTGTGTTCAGATGTAAAAAAAAACAACATGTTCACCCTCAAGGGTCTCTTCAGAGGTAATGAAATTAAACTTTTAAATGTTCTTCGTGAAAGTCCTTCATAAAGTGAAAATGAATCTAAAATAGAGGCATGAATTACTAAAAATAGGATCGAAAAGAAAAGGATACATCTCATGAGGTTGTGGCAACTTTAAGACAAAACTTACCCAGTAGCAATTAATTCAAATAAGGATGCGTGGGTCAGATGGATTTTTTCAGAGGAAGCAAAACTGGCAAATTCCTTAGCATGGCAAACACTTGTCTACATAGTGATAGCCAAATAAATACCTTATGAAAATATGAATGCAAATTAAATAGGACTTTACTGAGGGAAGAATTCAAAGGTTACATGTGGCTACAATTTGTACCACACAAAATGTGTTTACTAACGCTACAGTGAAAAATGTTTTATTAATGTTTCCACATCCCCTACCTATTTTCACTCTTCCTGCATATACACTGACACACACTGTGATATCATCCTTTATGCTGTCTGGGATTCCTGTGTTTTTAGCAGCATTACTTGCCCCTTTTTGTGTGGTGCAATAACACATTCCTTTTTAATGCTCATGACTGCCAGTTGTTACATCCTTTTAATTCAATTCCATGAAATGTTTATCGCCTCAGCTCACCAAAAATGAAAGACAATTGTATACAAATAAAATATAATGCTTAAAATGATTTATTTCATAACATGTCCTATATTAACCACACATTGTATTGAACCACTGGTTATAATCAGGCTTCAACTAACATTAAAGGAAGTTTGTTTAATGTGTTTTATAAATAATGATTTATATGGATGGTTTTATCACATGTATCCCTACTTGCAAGGATTCCAGAACAATAAAACAAATAATAATAATAAACCTGAAGCTCTTTTTTCCTACAACAATGAAATATATGATGCATACATATATTTTATGATATAGAGTATATTTCTATTAGTTGAGTCAGAGTTTATTTGGATTTGAAACAATTACTCCATTTTATAGTTTTAGAATCAATTTTCTATATAGTTTTTGCCTCCAGTCCTGATGTGTTGTAGTGTGTTTGACCCATTGGATACTACTGATGAATATGGAATGAATTTGGGTTGTTTGTTCGAAAGACTGCTTAGGAAGTTGTGCATAAGGTGGTTTGCAAATGGTTTTGTGTGAAATTTTGCTTAATGAGTTTAATTGTGACTTTATACTGATAGCTTGTCCAGGATGAACTGGCCCTTTTAACTTATAAACATTCGAGGGGCAAGCAACCGGTGCCCATTGACACTTTGTTTATCTAAAAATTTTTTTAAAGCATTTGGAAAGCAGAAATAATTATTTTGTGGCCAATTTTACAGATTTGTCATCAATAATCAAGAATTAAACAGTCCCTAATTTAAGATGGTTAATAATTGTATATAATGTCATAACTTCATATTTTAATGGATTCCAACTCCAGCAAAGTATCTTTTTCTGCGTATTTTAGATTTGCCCTCCTTTCCCAAACTAGCAGGTATAATATGGCATCTATGGAATCTGGCACTATAGGTCACCCTTGTTCATTATGAACCTATGTATATTTCATGTATGTTTCCACGGATGTTTCAAATTAATGTAGGCAGATCCATTTTTATTCAGAAGCCCTTCAGCCCTCTAAATAATTTAGCAACTGTATCACAGTTTTCATACTATACACAGTTACGTTTTGTGCAGCACTTTATTTCTTGCTTACAGTGTAGTAAGTGGTTAAACTACTGTTTGCACTCATATAACCTACCTGAGTATGTCAGCATCTATTTCATAACAGAACCTTACCAATAACAGACTGCATTTGTATAGACGGTCACATATAGAAGCATGCACACAATCAATGTGTTGAAATGCAAATTAAATTAACAAGTCAATATTTATGTTGCCATAGGAATTTTGTTGCATTCTTGCAATATATAAGGATTTGTACAATGTGCGGCTATCGGTATCTGTTTCTGGCAGGAATTTTTAATGGCTTTTTTCCAGTGTCTCTTTCCCTTGCCGCCACTTTTGTTTCCGTTGCCTTACTTACTTTTTCTTTACCCTGTCTCTGATATGTTTACAATAAATATCCAAGCTGCAATGTGGAAAACTTTATCACTTACCATCTGTGACTTGCCATCTGGACAGTCTCTCTAGCGTTGGTTTGCTCAGTCACACACAGGTATGTCTCATCATGGAATTGACTAAAAGACAAACAAACAAAAGAGCATAAAAAGTGTGTCCTGTCGAAGGAAACTGTTGATTCTGGACTTCAAAGAGCCAGTAAATCCCAACTGAAAATCAAAGCAGAAAAAAACATTAGTTAGAAATTATTAAAAAAAAAAACACCACAAAACATTTTAACTATTTTTGTCTTACAGACAGTTAAACATTTAAATGGCTCATTTTGTAATGTAGGTTCCATAGTCCACCAGTTAAATTTAAGTAACATTAAATTATAAAATATAGGCTAAAATTAAAGATACATGACTATAAAGCTAACACAGAGTTACATTCCATTGCCTCAAAGGGCACATATCGTTCAGTCATATTTAGTACTCCAGTAATGGGGCCAAGTGGATTTAAGCCAATGGTTATGCTAAGTAAACATCTCCTGTAACGAATAATGAAAACACTTTTGTAAGTATTTACCAGCACGATATTCTTTTTCTGGCAAGCCTCCCTACAACATATTCCCTCTCATACTGTATATCTGACAGGTTCCATCAAACGCAATGTTACTTTGACTTTGGCCTGTGTTTAAAAATGCAGTACCCATGAACTTTTATCAGAGAAACTAGAAAAGTGGAGGGGAAACATCTAAATTAAGAGATTTACCTTCTTTAACATTTCCTGACAGGACTCTTAAACCAAACACTGAGAGGTTTGTGTTTTGGATTCTCACTCAATGAACAAAGCTTCTTTTATCTGTCATCCAGACATCGAATGGGTTTTTTTCCCTAGCATTATTGAAGCCTAAGGGAACAATCATTAGCTGTGATATTAATCAACATGGAAATAGCTTCTTCTCCTACAGGAATGCTTGTACTTTGCTTCCCTTTGATGGCAGATGAAATTTGCAAGTGCCCTAGATTTCACCTCACTTTAAAATGTAATTTGTATTAGACAGCACACTGCTAATCTATTAATTAATATTTAAGATGAATATCCTAGTTGCATGCATGATAGTTAATAGCACAACTCATTGCACTGATAAGATACTGATCAAAATGTTTATTTATTCTTTTTATTGCTGACAGACAGTATGCAATTTTGTCTGCGTAAATGTATGTTCCCAGAGGCAGGAAAGCAGCTTTAGAACTATTTCTAGGCATAAATCTAATGCAGCAATTTATCAAAGTTTTATTGTGGCTCTACACTTAAAAATAAAAAGCCTAGATTTTTGCTCAGAGATGTTGCCTTTGAAATAACTGAATGTTCTGTACTCAGTAATCTGTAAAACACATCCAAATAGGTGCACAATGCATAGAAAGAGAGCAAAAGAAAATAACAAAATATAGTGGAGTAATTTGGCAATAAAGAAATTAACATGTTCAAATATATGTCCACACAATCCTTCACTATAGAGAAGCCAGTAAAGGTTTCATTCAAAGAAAATCTTTAAAGGGACAGTCTGGTCCCCAAATTCACCTTGGGTCAAGTGGAAGACTGCCTTAATAGTTTCCAGTGTGTTTTGATGCAGGAATTCTACATAAATTAATATTTTACTCAAGCCCTCCCCTGCTTCCTATCCTACAGGTACAGTAATTGTGAGTTGTCGCTGAGCATGTATCGATTTTTTTCATTTAGTCACTTCTTCTGCTGCTCTGCCTGGAATAGAATGTATTGTGTGGAAGAAAAAAGAAAAGAAAAAAAATTACTCAGCTAGTGTGGGCAGTCCTGGTTTCTTGCAAACTGTTGTAATTTCACAACATCTAAGATTTTCATATTTTAAGCAATACTAAATGTAAAAGATGCATTGTAAGTACTTTTAATGTACTTTAATATGCATTAACATGTGAAGATGCATCTTGGGCACCAGACAGTCCCTTTAATTATCATCACTAAGAGGGCTATTCACTAAAAAGTGAGTTGTAGTACGCTGAATATAAAATTTCCCCAATTTAGCTATACATTGTGCAGAGACAAACATGGGGTGTTTCCCCCCTCTAAGCAAACTCGCCAGGTTTGTCCCTTCCCAATATATGCAAGCAGGGAAAAGAAAAATGTCGGTGCGCTAAGCTAGTTACAGGCTCAAATAATATAAATGTTAAAATGATGCTTACCAAACAGGTGTGAGCATGCTGCAAAAACAGTGTGATTGGCTGTACAATGTATACAAAAAAACAAAAACTGTCTGCGCTTCTTAACCTTCCCAATATATAGCTAAATTGGTGAGATTAAATGTTTATATCACCTCAACTAATCTGCAACTCATCTTTTATGAATAAACCCAACATGTTGCCAATCTGGTCAGACTATGATGTTGGGATGTAGGATTACCCGTGCATGCTTAAACTCTTTCATTGTGTTTATAATCAATTTAAAAAGAACATGTACACTTTGAACATTTTTATTGAAGTAAAAAACCATTAATAAAATGTGACGCATTATTAAACCCTTCATGACATATGGGGCTTCTGTCATCAAAGACGGAAGCACCAAAACACCATTGACGAGCAGTCAACTTAAGGAAGTTCTGTGCCGTCCTACAATTATTTGTGCACCATAACTTAGGGCAGCATAGAACGTCCTAGCATTGTGAAGGGGTTAACAAACAGAGTGTTATCAAATAAATTGTTTACAATTTCCAATTGTATACTTCATATGTATGAATGAGAAAAAATTGAATTACCTGAGCGATACACAGCTGTCATCCTTAACATCGTTTATACTGTGAATATAGAGAATAAAAAAGGATGAAAAATGATTTAAAGATTGTGTCACCAAAATTACAAGGAAATGAATAAAATAAGAGAAATGTATGTTTTAAATGTGTCTGTGGTGTCTGCTGCTTATGACATCACCTTGTGGCGTAATATGTAAATTACACATTTCACAATGAAAAGTAGTTCATTTACATAATAAGCCACAGGTGATGTCATAAGCCGGAGACACCACAGACATATTTGAAACATATATTTGTCTTATTTTGTAACATTGCGCTGCTAACACAATGTATAGGTAATTTTTGATCATTTTTTTATCCTCTACATTCCCTGTAGGAACATTTTTTTAGGTTTAGGTTTACAGAATCAATGACTGAACGCAATCTGTACCTTACCTTTAAAACCAAATGCAAACCTTTTGTTTTTACCAGGAGTTAAAACCAGATCGGGTAACCATTTAGACTTTATTTGTGTGATTCTGTGCAATATTCTCATGTTATTCCTTCAGTTTAAGAAATAGGTTGCCATACACATAAAGGTTTTGTAAATTTATCCCACTGATTGCTTTGCCACATCTTGCAATAAGTAATGACTAGTTGATGTCATCACTTAGGCTTTTTTAGTCCAAAGTCCAAAACCATCTGGAGCATCATTGTCAGTGTAATACATATTCTTTGGCATAATCAAACAAAATATAATCCCATATATTTCTAGAAATATGCTTATAAGCAGATTTAGATACGTTAATGATTGCAGGCCCTTTATGTGGAGTGGCTAATTTGATGGTGTTCCTGTCCATACATCCACTGCCTACTGCGTTATCTTGATTTGTACTGAAAAATATGCTTCATAGTTTTCAATTAAAAAATTGTATGTGGGGAATAGTTGTATTCTCATTAATTGTAAAATAAATGTGTCAAGTTTATAACCTGTAAAATATTTTCCCGTAACCATCCCAGTATGTGACAGGATGCAAAGCATTTAGAAATACGACGTGTGCCATCGCTTAGCAAATTCTATTGTTTGTGAAGTGGATTGTGCTTACTTCGCTTAACAAGAAAGTAGGAGAAGAGATGTACTCCTGCTCCCTAACATTTATTAACCAGGTATGTATTAATATATAATGTTCTTCCTGTGATTATGTTCTATTGTTCCTTTCTTGGTTTTTCATGAATCCTACTTCCTGCTTACTCTGTTCCTCTATATAAGTGTTCTCTTGTGTTCCTTAACCCTGTCCTCTGTATGTAATAGTGTTATAGCCATGCCTGTCCATTTAAGTTCTGTACAAATGCTCTTTGTCTGTTCTCTGCATTATATCTTTGTTGTTATTTGTAACCCTGAACTGTGTATTGTTTATCGTTAGTGTGGATTATGTTTTATCTTATGTTTACCTCTGTGCACCTTAGTCTGACCTGTAGCCCTGCACTCTGTATTTAGTTCTGTTCTGCCTCTGTTCCTTTTCCGCTATCGCTCTGCTTGGTCTATCTGCCTATCTGAGCCGGCACCATCCTGCTAATCTTGTTCAAGTTTGTACTGCATGCTCGCACCAGGATGGCTTCAGGGTTTCTACAGTACTAGCCATGCTCTATTGAATACAACACAATACATAAATGCAGTGTGCTTCCGTACAACATATTATCTTAATAGCTTAGATGAAAAAATATTGGATATTTAGTCACATTATATGGCCAAATTTTGCTTAGCCCACCAATATGCCAAAGTACTCCAAACTTGGTGAGTCCTATCTGTATAACTTACACACTTGGAATTGAATCTGTCTTACTATCTGTCTATAACTTTAAATTATACAATTTCACTGGACACCATATACAGAGCACATGTGAGTGGGTGTGGTGTACGCCTACTGAATCTAACAGCTGCTACTACAGGGTCTTAAAATGTAGCCATAGGAACCTGGGGTCCCAAAACACCAACCGGATGTGGTTACCCAGCATCACGCCCTGTCTCTCCTGACCTTACCTAATACTCTGCAAAGAGAAGCAAAAATATGCTCTAAATAGAACAATACTATGAGACTTATTTTGAACCTTGTTAAGCATCCTGAGTTGAGTCCAGTGCCCTCCCCCTCTAGTAGAGTAGACTATTTTGCTTTAGGCCACTAGCATGTGGCTAAATGTTTTTGTGGTGATGTACATACTACATGGGTAGGTTTTCAGGGGGGAGATAGCTGTAGCAGCAGTTAACACACAATGAACAATATAATACAATATATATTTGCTGTCATATTGTCCGCAAGGTAAAGATGACCTGACTTAGCTGTCCATATTCTCATTAACCCTATAAATCTTGCACTTTTGTTTTAATAAAATTCATTTACTTTTTTTTTCAACTGCTCTTGAATCACTGATAAATAACCAAATATTTTTTCTATGGCTAACAAACTATTCTTCATCATTACTGTAAATTAAAAGCCCAGTACACCCATGGATTTTTGATTATGTGGCCCCCTGCCCTAACCACTTATTTAGCCAATTTTCAGCACAATAAGACACTCTCCCAATTGACTATAATCCTATTTGATCCATGTATTTTAAAATATAGGTTTATTTAAATTTACCAAACGATTGTGATGTATTGGCAAGTCTAGATTTGCTTTTAAATTGACAGGTTGATTTAAAATTCAGTGGGGTCATTTATATAACATATAAAACAGTTTCTGAATATTAGCGTGAGGTATGCATGGTAATTATAGTGGAGTCAGTATTTTCACGGCATATATCTTACTGTGCTTATCAGTTTCTCAGCCTGCAGAGCTTGAAGTGTTTTAATTCACTTTGCTATTTTATTGCAGCTGAAAAAAAGTCCATCCGCAATTCTACAGAAGCTGTCTGCTTTCCACTACGGCTGCTCTGGGAGCTGTTCTGAGGGATTGTTGTAGTTTCTTTCACAAATAAAGTTAAACAATCTCACATAAACCAGATTTTCAAATACCAACATGCATGTGTGCAATACTTGTCTAAAGGGACTGTTCCACCTGCTCCCCTCATAAAAAGGCTTTTAATTTACATAAAACTAAATACATGATTCTTGTGGCTCTGAATTGATCATGTCTAGTCAAAAATGCAGGAACAGCAAACTGTAAATTTAGCTTTTTAGATTCTGCTTTAAAGAGGGTGTAGTGCCAAAATATTCAAATGATAATAATTATTATTATTTTTATCATTATTAAATAATAAATTGGTCCTGTTTTGCTAATTAGCTTTTTTTTTAATTATCTTTCTAACAAGTTTAATTTAGAAGATATCACAGGTTAAATCAGGCGCACAGTACGCACTATGATTTGTTATCGATTGCATGATTACATCGGTCAGAATGACCAATCAAAACAGTCTTTTGTGCACATTTAATGAACAAGTGGGGTCATTCAATCAATGATGTCAAATGACAGGATTTAATTTTGAGACTCAAAGGTCAGCTTGATTCTCAAAATACTCTTTGTGTGCGTGTGGGGCAAGGATTTTGGCTGACTTTGTGCCAATGTTAGGGTTGGGACCAGAGAAACCATCTGATTGGCTGATGTGGACAGTCAGCCAGATGCCTCCTTTTTCAAAATGAAATCCTTGCCCTACCAAACTGAGATTTCATTCTGCATCCATCCTCCAGATGCTTAAAGATAGGGCTGCATCATTATATTTTTTGTGGCGGGGGGGGGGGGGGGGGCGTGCGATGTGGGATTGGATAGTCCCTTTTCCATGAGCTGAAAATGAAAACTCCAGGGTGTCGCGGTTCATCATCGGTCATTTATACATTTATTTTTTATTCCACAAGGCATCCCTTGTGTGCCAGGAGGGTGGGCAGTGATTTTCATCTTATTTTTTAATCGCCCCCCACCCCACCTCTGGGCAAGATAGAGGTGGGGATGTAGGTACGGTACTTAATTGTGGTATCATGGCGCCTATTTATTTTACTGAATTAGGGGTCAGGAACATTTTGCATTAAAACCTAAAAAGCTGATTTTCAAGTTCCCACTCAAGGTTTGTACTATGTATTAAATCACAAGCCTATGAATATATTAGCAATGTCTTTGCCTGTCTTTATCTCTCTGTCTTTCTTTCTATCGTTCTATTTTCTTTCCTTAACATATCTACATATCTATCTATGTCTGGTGTCTCTCTATCTATCTATCTATTTATCTGTATTTTTTATCTAATATACTTGTAGTTATTCCTGCTTTGCCACTTACTGTGTAGATTACCCATGGAGAAAAATGATTGGTGTTGAAAAGGTGTTCTTAAAAACAGAATAGAGGACACTGAATTAAATGTGTCCTGATTCTCTATAGAGAACTTTTTAGAACAGTACATTTAAATTTACTAGCTGGACCATGAAGTGGCATCAAGCAAGAATCTGAATTCCATACGACCTAATTCTGTTATACTTTACAGAGCTTAATTGGATATTTTACACTCCGTCTTTTTCTCCTTGACCTCATAAAGCAACAGCATACAATTTATTTATTTTTTTGCACTACTTAATAAATTACAGAAAAATTCCCGATGACATGTGATGTGGCATCCATCATAATTAACCCAAATGCCTGTGTTACAGAGAAGGGTTAAGACCCCATCACATCTGGCTTCCTGTTGGAAATATCTCATGTAGGTTTAGCTGATAACCGTGCTTTGAGTGATCCCAAGGGGAAAAGAGGAGCTGGCAAAAAGATGAATTATCTGTCACTCAGAAAGAAATGCCTTAGCTAGGAAAATAATCAGACAAACCCACACGATGCCTTTTATTTCCTTTTATTTATATATTTTACCTCTTTTTGTGTTTCTGAAATTGGTTTTGAGATCAATCCTTCTTTTAAAGCATAGTGAAAAAGCAATGTGACATTTCATCAGGATCCAAAAACCTTCTATACAAAATCTTACCCCATAGCTTGTGCTTTATTTGTTTTGACTCAATCCTTAGTGGTTTCAGGCCATTCGTTTGCTCTTCAGTATATTAGGCTGACCCTACTTAATAGAGTAACAGTATGAGCTGCCAGGTTATACTGGAGAAAAGTGTGGTAAGAAAGAGATGGAGGAAAACCCATAAATTGCAGGATGCTATTTATATTGTCAATATATGTATAAATTTTAAGTTGTGTTCTGTATTTTTGGTTTGCTTGAGAATTTGTTAATATATGGAAACATTAGGTACTAGAGAATATAAATTAACGAAACGAGGTAACATAGTAGACCTGTAGCCTCTGCTTAATGTGTGTCATGATATTTCAGCATATAGTTTGTTAGATTTTATACTGTTATAAGTGTTCAAAGTAAAGGTTTCAGAAAAGGTTTTTCTTAATCGTTTCACTAGCTTTGAGTTTACCCATGGGTGATGACTGAAAAGTATAGAACAAGAAGCTATTCAGTTAGAATTTGAAGGTGAATCACAGGTGAGATTTCATCTCACCAATGGAACAATTAATTGTGCATCCTGGTGAGTTCCTCGAGCAAAGAAGAAAAGAGTTGATCCTGCATAATGCATTGTTAAAGAAGTGGGAGTTTTTAAAGATTAAATGCATTATCCATGGCCATTTGAGCAGAAAAAGATAAGTTTGACCCTGCACAATGTACTCCAATGTGTTTCAGTTGGAGAGAGGAAATGTTCATCTCACCTGCAACTCACCTTTTAGTGAATATAATTCATAATCCTAAGGAGAAAAATGGATAGACATAGCATGGTCTTGTATTTTAGAGCTTTGCTATGTTGATGCAGATTTGGATTTTGCCCGGTCCACCCTGCGAAAGGATACAATTTGTTGACTGGGGAACCAAGTGATCCGGCCAACTGTCTTGCTGTACATCCATCCACAGATACTAAAGAGATTCAGCAGTGGCTGCTTATTGGATGGGTCTAGAAATGATTTATCCCCAGTGCACAGTTTTTCAAGCATAGTTGGAACCCTTACCTTCTTGGAAGACAATGGAGTAGTGTAAGATTAGCATGTGACCCAATGGCAGGTAAGCACATCTCCACCACTGGATTAACCCCTTCACGCCAGATGGTGCTTTGGTCCTTAACAACCAAAGCTCCTTCCGGCCTCTGTGTCCTGGCGCCAGGAACGCGGAAACAGGGACCCGATCAGTGTCTCCATAGATCCTGTCAGTCCCAGTCGGCATCCTTTAATACTTTGTGACGTCACAAAGCCGTGCCCGGACTTCCTGGTATGCTGCAAAGTGGCCTCATCTGACACTGGGGATCCCACTGCAAGTCCCTGCAGTGGGTCCTCAGCATAGCTTATGGCGGGGAGATGCGATGTGCTGTTACATGCAGGAAGGTCTATGCCGTCTTGCAGCTTTTTTCAGTAAAATGTAGCCGACGCTCACTTGCGCATCAGCTACATTTTTTGTGTCAGAGCAAGTCCTTGCAGCGCGATCCGTACACAGCTCATCGGGGGAGGGGGGCGCAATGAGCTGTTTAGTGCTGGACGTTCTATGCCGTCCTACTAGAATCTAGGCACTAAAAAGTAGGATGGCATAGAACGTCCTACAAGTGGGAAGGGGTTAAAAAGCTTGGAGATGGTACAATAGATACAAATATGCAGGGCCAGGAAAGGAATTGTGCCAAAAGATATGCCAACAGGCAGTGTGTGGAATCTTGAAACTACTACTTCTCTACTAAGAAAGTAAAGGTTGCTAGGGTGCGTAGAAAAAACATTTTTCCTATAATGTGAGGCTGGTCACAATAAGCAATAGTCAGGAACATGCTGACAAAAAAATTAAACATGCAAGGTGAGTTGAGGTGAGTTGAGATGAGATGAACATTTCATCTCACCAATTTAGCTCATTTGCAGTGACAAACCCGGTGAATTTGCTTACAGGGGTAAATCATTTGGTTTGTTCCTGCACTGTATTGCAAAATTGGTGTGCTGAAATGTTCAACTCACCTGTAACTCACCATTTAATGAAAAGTCCCCAATGTGTTCAAAAACATGTGACCACTGAGTATCACACAACATATGTAAGACACCATGGAGGGGTCCTGGAATGACGAAGCCAGGCAGTGTTACATACTGCATACGGGCCAACTCAGGGAAAGTATTGCAGCTGTGAGTGGAATGAGATAACAAGTAAGGAGGAGACAGGCAATATGAAGAATATAATGCAGCATTTAGAATAGAAACACAGAAACATAGAATGTGTCGGCAGATTTGAACCATTCGGTCCATCTAGTCTGCCCAATTTTCTAAATACTTTTATCATTCCCCCGTTCCCTATCTTATATCTAGCATAGCCTTGTGCCTATCCCTTGCATGCTTAAAATCCTTGACTGTGTTTACCGCTACCCCCACTGCTGGAAGGTTAATCCATACATCCAATACCCTCTCAGTAAAGTAATACTTCCTGATAATACTATTAAATCGTTAAATATTACTCTCTTCCTTTACTGAGTTGATTCCCTTTATGTATTTAAATGTTTCTATCATATCCCCCCTGTTACGTCTTTCCTCCAAGCTATACATGTTAAGACGCTTTAAACTTTCCTGGTAAGTTTTATACTTCAACCCATGAACCAGTTTAGTAGCCCTTTTCTGAACTTTCTCCAAAGTATCAATATCCTTCTGGGGATTGAGTTGAATAGATTGCATTAAAGATAATGGAAACAAACTAGTGCTATCCAAGAGAGAGTTACAACAGTCAAGACGAAGATAATGAGGCATTATACTTTGGTGCTTGTTGCCTCTTAGATAACATATGGGTGAAAGTGAGCAATGTTCTTTAGTTGTAGGCATTAGAATGAGGCCTGTTTAGTTGGAGAAATAGTGATATTATCTATGTAGCTTTGGGTATCTTGTGCAAATAGAAGATTCTGAAAGTCAAACCATAAAATGTTTTTGCAAATAGCATGATTGTATGCCATGGGGTAGGAATGCAAATCTTAAGTGAGGATATGCAAATTACTATGTCTTCACTGTTTAAGAACATTTTTATAGACTCACTCCTCATTATGAGTTCTAATATTTCTTGTTTTATGTTTCTAAAATTGCCATGTCATCTATCTCAAAAAACATTTCTTAAGAATCTTCAATTTGCCCTTTTCTCCTATGTTGACTAAGAACACATTTGACTATGTTCGTTATAAACCTCAGTGATTTTCCATACCTATTTCAGTCTTGTTAATTCAATCTTCAAATGTATCACACTTCATTTGTAAGCTCATCATAACATAGTTATTACTTTTAAGTCTATTTTGATGTTAAATTACATAATCCTCATGAGCCTATTAGCAGGAAATGAATATGACATTGTAAATAATATGACAACTCACTAACTAGATTGTAAAGTTACAGAATAATTCCTCTGTAGCAAAGATGATACCAAAGGAACAACTGTATAGTTGTACCAATATGTATTGTCCTGGGTGGTTATTAATGATTTATGTTCTCCTTTGTTCAGTTTACAATCAGGTTTTCAAATACCTTAGAAAAATAGAATGTGCCAACTGATAAGAACTATTTGGCCCATCTAGTCTGCCAATGATCAGAAAATTTTCATCAGTCACTAGCCTTATTTTATATATAGGATAGACTTATCCCATGCAGGCTTAACCCCTTCACTACAATGGCCGTACATGTATGGCTCCCAATTCAATGCACTGGTGACAATTCCTGTACATGTACTGGATGCCTTTAAAATGCAGAAATCACGACTTTTTGATGCAATTTGTTCTATTTCTGGCATTCCTGTAAGCTTCATGAGTGAAGCATATACAGGAAAGCAAAAAATTAGAAAAAACATGACACTAGGACCGCTCGTAGTGAGGCCAGTGATAATCGAGCAAATGTTTAGGACCAAAACCTTTTTTACATTTTTTATCTATTATGTGTTGTCCAATAAAAAAATTCAACCTTCTAAACTCGCCAAGTTCTCCCAGTCCCACAAAAGGCAGATTGTCCAGAATTCCGAACCCCTGTGTCTCTTCCTTAGCCATTGTGGGCTCTGCACCTCAGACAAAGGTGCAAAATATCCATGTGAATATATAAGAATATATAAAAGGGGTATATAGGAAGTGTGTATGCTTAAATATTTCCATTATTCTATTATTTTAATACCAATGCTTCTGAAAATAAAATATAAAACAGAAAAGACTTGGTAAAAAAAAAAAGATCCAACTGTGCATGTTTTGGAATCTCATACAAATGAGAAAAAAAGGCTACATTTTGTTTTACAAAGTATTTCTTTTATCATTAATGTCATATTTAGCACATCTTTAGCATTTGTAGTGCAAGGTAAACATAATGGAGAATATGTATGGGAGGAGGCTAAAACATTCTTTATTTCCCCGTTTTTTTAAAATGTACCCTAAAACTGCACATACCCTATTAGCTTTTCCACCACTATAGTTTCATAATCCTTTTTTGATTTAACTTATACAATCACATCCTGTGACTTCTTTTGTTATATTATACTCCTTACATGTATCACAGTTCCTTTGCATGCTAGTGAACCTTTTCTTCTGTCATCGTTCAGGTCTGAGACATTTTTTTTTCATTTGCCAAATAGAGGAAAATAATAAAGGAAAATGTTAATATTAAACATATACTATTCTACAAATATTATAAGATATACATAGCTCACTGCAGAATTGTTAGAATGCAGGGCAAATGTAGAGCTGGGAGTTGAACATGCCAAGACAAATTTAGCATCACCACTGGAGCCCAATACATACTTATTACTCGAGTACGTATTGCTCATTTGTACATATTACAGTATTTTTGCGCACTTTACTGCTAAATATGTATTGATGCTCTTGAAGTCCTGAATGATTCGGGGCAGCCTTATTTTGCCATATAGGTATGCTATATTGGATGTGTAGCATGCGTTATTAGAGCTTAACACAAGCCACTCTGGTGGGGGGTTAATCCACATCTCTAATAATTCCATATTCCACTAATAATGACTCTTTTATTTCCAGAGTGTTGTATCATTCAACATGGGTACATATTCCCATTTCATTCTAGTTATTCATCAGTGTCTGCTCTGCACATGTATTTAGCTGCATGACCACTTTTGTGATGTGTTTTTTTTTTTTTTTTGTCATATGAAAGGTTCCATATTTGTGCAAATACAGTTCATTTTCTAAATATGCTAATTTTGGATATTTTTATTGCCAATCATATTAGGTCATATATATAGTCTTTAAAGATGAAATCTCCAACTCAGAATTGGAGAATTGAAATGGGCAAAATGCAGCCATTATCCCAGAATTGGAACTGTATTGCTGATCGGTGCATATTGGTTATCCAAAACTGTATGTATTTGTAGCAAAAATTTTCTGATCCAGAGGTGCTTTAAATTGCTGTGTTATGTTTTCTAGTAGTGGTGTCTAAGGGTGCATTCTACACTTTTTATTTTTAAATTTCATGTACATAGATCATATACAGTACATGTCTGCTCATGTTTGAGACATTGTTACAGTCCTTTTTGTTTGTCTCCATAAGTTAGTCGAGTATGCAATCCCAATTTCATTCACTTTGATTGATAGTGCTACTGGACATGCACGTTAGCAAGCCACACCCCAACCTTAGTGGCAGAATGTTGGGAGGTATGGCTTGCTGCATGTAGCAAGACACCAACCTACAACACCGATGAGGCCTTTTATAGACCAAAATATTTATCAGTGGTTGCTGTGTCCCTTGTGCAAAGGAAATACATTTCTGATCTGGAACACCTAATCTGGAGACAGGTCTCATCTGTAATGTTGCAAGCAAGCAAAAATAAACAACAAGCCACTCCTAAATATGCATCCTTTTTGTCTCCTTGCATGTTTATATGTATTGCATTGTGTAAAAATTAGATTTTAATATCTTTCAGTGTACAGACTCTGACACATATGTATTAAATTCGTACATTTTTGTTTCCCTACTAAATCTCTTTTTTCCTACGGCTTCTAATGTACTATGAATATCCTGAAAAGCTTCTTAAAATATATAAATGTATGTATAACAATGTTTTACAGGGCTCAGGTTTTTAAGACGAATACAATCTGTTTAAAATATTATTTTGCAACATTGCAGCATTCTGCTTGGTTTATAATTTACATTTGTAGAATTTACTTTTTCACTAAATATTTCTTTTTATTCTTTATAATTGGTGTTCACTACTCTCACTGTTACCTGTTTCTGCTGTAAGCCTTGATTATTTTTTTTTCTGTATCATTTTATCATATAGTTTTATAATCTCCTAAAACTCCCATTTTCCCCTTGATATCAACACACTGTAAAATTTATAACCCACCTCTATGCAGAAAAACACTTAATGCTTTTCTGAATTTCCACTGTGCAACAACTGATGGAACATATCGTTCAGAAGTTAGGGAAGCAAGAAGCTTATTAATGTTAGCTGTCCTGCAAATCAATTATTCATGTTTTAATCTTCGCGGAGAGACCTTTACCTTTCCATCTTGTTCTTGGAATGAAAGTGTATGATGTATTTTGTAGGTGATTCCATGCAAGCACAGCAACAATCATCAAAAAAAGTATTTCAGAGTCTGCTAGGGGAAACAATGAAGTAAATTGCTCTTTCAGGACCAGTTTATGCTTTATGATCATGAAGAGTCAATGGCATTTATGTTATTCAGCACCATGGACAGCGTGTTAGCTCAGACCAATGCACAGAATAACGCTTATTACACATAGGCAGATCCTTTTCAAATCCCTTAACCAACTAAGTATGAACAAACAGAGTTGTTAATGTAATATCCGCTTGGTTATTGACAATAACCCAGATGTGTTATTTATGGCAAATTTTAGCCATTTTAGAAGTAAACTGCAAAAGGGAAGCGCTAGCAAATTTAAAAAATAACTCGCTCAGGAACTAAATATATATAATAGAATAGCTGTACTTTTTACAAATTATATAACATTATATGGATTAACATTTATATAAGTAACAAAGCATATTGTTATGTAATTTTGCCAACAGTTGACCAATGCTATTACTAGTGCTCTAATTATTGCTGCTTGTATTTACTATTGTAGCTTGTGTTAACATACAGTTACAAATTGAATTTGTCAATGCCTGGACTGTTTTTTTTTTTTTGCCATATTTGGAAGGTTCTGGATTATACCAATTATGAGAGATACTTAATTGATATTAATAATATTCTACTGATAAAAAGAAAAATCACAAATGGTGATTTTATCTTTTATACATAATGAAGCTAATTTAAAGGGACACCGTGGAAAAACACACAGCAAATGTGCAGGCAGTGAAGAAAATACTAAACTGTCTCTAAGTAAGCTATATTCAGGCAACAAAAAAAGAATGAGATTATGTCATAAATTTGCATAACTGGGGCCAAAAGGAAAGTGTGGCATGATATGCTAATGTGTTGCACAACCCCTCTGAATGTGTAGCAATGGATTGCCCACAAACTGGTGAAATAGCTTCAAGTACTTCCTCCCAGCAGGGGAAATTATGTCACTTTGTCTCCTGAAACCAAACAGACAGCTCAGAGCTTGTGTGAAAAAAACAGGACACAGATTTCAAATCATGTTGAAGATATCGGAGGTTATCCGCTGCTTGATCTACGGAAGCTTTTCTTTCACTATTTATTTGGCAGTGAGAGGTATTTTTAGGTCTCAGTAGGGGAGGGGGAGGGACTGTTTTTCGCTGTGTTTTATGAGATGCTAATATTTAACCCCTTGGCGACACAGGACGGACTAGGTCCGTCCTGTGTGCCGAGGCGTTAGTGACACAGGACGGACCTAGTCCGTCCTGTGTCAAAACGAGCACTGAAAGCGGAGTTTTTCCGCTTTCAATGCTCAAGCAGCATTGTAACGATGCTTCCGTGTGGAAGCATCGTACAATGCTAAAAAAAAATGCCCGTCGGCATTTCGATCGCTCCGGAGAGCGATCGAAATGCCGGTTTTAAAGGCACAGCGCCTTTAAAACGACGGGCATTAAAAAACGAGCATAGGAAGCGAAATTTTCGCTTCCTATGCTCAGTAAGTGTTCCTGATTGCCTCGCAAGTCGAGGCAATCAGGAACACAAAAAAAAAATGCACGATCTTGGTCACTGAGTGACCAAGATGGCGCTGCCCTTCTAAGGGCAAGAGCACAGGAGGCAGGAAGTACCTGCTTCCTGTGCTCTCTGGCTGTCACACGATTGCCTCTTCACAGAGGCAATCAGTGACTGTCAGGCAGACTGACAGGCAGTGGGGATGCTCTGCTGAACATCCCCACTGACTGGTCAGATCAATATTAACTCTATATTGATCTGACCAGTTATGATCTGCCTCCCTCTCCTCACATTTTTTTTAGTGAGGGAGAGAGACAGATCAAAGTTCTAAAAGTAAGTAAAAGTTAAAAAAAACAATAAATACACAACACACAAATAATAAAACAATAAAAAAAATTTTATTAAAGCAATTCCCTGCGTTTAACCCCTTCCCTGCCACTGATCTTGCATAAGCAGTGATCGTGCACATCAGCGCATTTATTTTTGCTGTTTGTGCATTTTTTAGGGGTTAATTTTTTTTGTACTGTAATTTATTACAGTACTAAAAAGGCTCTTCTAAGAGTTATTAACCCCTTCTTTGCTCGAGATCACTGCTTACGCACTGATTCTGAGGCCGCAGACTCAGGGTTCGATTTTGACCCTATTCAGCTTTCTGATACATCATCTAGCGATGTATCGGTGGCTGCTGAGCCCTTGCCACAAGTAGTGATGGGGGTCTACGGATAAAAAAATATATGGTTTGGTGGGGGTAAATTACATTGGCTGGCTTCAAAGATATATCCCATAAAGGACACGGACGCAGGTTGACTACATGTCAAAATTCCAAGTTGGAATTTTGAGATGCGCATCTCACAAATGTTGCCTTCTAGCCAAAAACAAACCAACAAACCTATGCATGGGTGCTATCCCTGTATTCGGGAGATGTTGCTGAACACATATTGGGTTGTTGTTTGGCAGTGACATATACCAGAATCTGTGAATTCATGCCTGAAGTACAATGCATGTGGAAAAAAAACTCCCAAAAAAGTACTACCACAAACTTTTACAAAGGCTGGTGGTAGAATTAGTACCTATACAGTATTAAAATACCACCATTTGAAATACCTTAGGATGTCTATTTTCCAAAAATATATGGTTTGATGGGGTAAAATTCATTGGACGGCTTCAAAAATGTTCCAAATGGAACATGGGCGCAGGCTGACTACATGTCAAAATTCCAGGTTGGAATTGCGCACCCCCTAAATGTGGAATTTTAGACCCAATACAAACCAACAAACCTATGCATGGGGGGTATCCCTGTACTCAGGAGA
This sequence comes from Pelodytes ibericus, assembly GCA_036172795.1. Classification (NCBI taxonomy): domain Eukaryota; kingdom Metazoa; phylum Chordata; class Amphibia; order Anura; family Pelodytidae; genus Pelodytes; species Pelodytes ibericus. Next base: position 83,270,444 of record CM069863.1, on the reverse strand, counting down.
TGTTGCTGAACACATATTGAGGTGTTGGTTGGCAGTGGCAAATACCAGAATCTGAAAATTCCTGCCTGAACTACATTGTGTGTGGGGAAAAAATGACATCCCAACCCTTTGACATAGGTTGGTGGTAGAATTAGTACTTGGAAAGTGTTAAAATACCACAATTTTAAATACCCTAGGATGTCTAGTTTTCCAAAATATATGGTTTTATGGGGTAAAATACTTTGACAGGCTTCAAAAGTGTCCCAAATGGAACATGGGCGCAGGCTGACTACATGTCAAAATTTCAAGTTGGAAATGCACCCCCCCTAAACGTGGCCTTTTAGCCCCCAAATAATCTAACTAACCTACACATGGGTGGTATCCCTGTACTCAGGAGATGTTGCTGAACACATATTAAGGTGTTGTTTGGCACTGACACATAATAGGATCTGTGAAATAATGCCCGATGTACAATGAATGTGAAAAACAAATTACTATCCATAACATTGACATAGGCTGGTGGTAGAATTAGTGCATGAAAAGTGTTAAAATACTACCATTTGAAATACCCTAGGGTGTCTAGTTTTCAAAAATATATGGTTTTGTGGGGTAGAATACACTTTTTGGCTTCAAAAATTTCCCAAATGGGACATGGGCGCAGGTTTTCTGCACGTCAGAATTCCAAGTTGGAAAACCAAAAAGCGCACCTCTCAAATGTGGCCTTTTAACCCCCAAATAACCTAACCAACCTATACATGGGTGGTATCCCTGTACTCAGGAGATGTTGCTGAACACATATTGAGTTGTTGTTTGGCACTGACATATAACAGGATCTGTGAATTCATGCCCAAAGTACTATGTATGTGAAAAAAATTACTATCCATAACATTGACATAGGCTGGTAGTATAATTAGTGCATGGAAAGTGTTAAAATACTACCATTTGAAATACCCTAGGGTGTCTAGTTTTCAAAAATATATGGTTTTGTGGGATAGAATACACTTTTTGGCTTCAAAAATGTCCCAAATGGGACATGGGCGCAGGTTTTCTGCACGTCAGAATTCCAAGTTGGAAAATCAAAAAGCGCACCTCTCAAATATGACCTTTTAACCCCCAAATAACCTAACCAACCTATACATGGGGGGTATCCCTGTACTCAGGAGATGTTGCTGAACACATATTGAGGTGTTGATTGCCACTGACATATAACAGGATCTGTGAATTCATGCCCAAAGTACAATGTATGTGAAAAACAATTACTACCCAAAACATTGACATAGGCTGGTAGTATAATTAGTGCATGGAAAGTGTTAAAATACTACCATTTGAAATACCCTAGGGTGTCTAGTTTAACAAAATATATGGTTTTGTGGGGTAGAATACACTTTCTGGCTTCAAAAATGTCCCAAATGGGACATGGGCACAAGTTTTCTGCATGTCAGAATTCCAAGTTGGAAAACCAAAATGCGCACCCCCTAAATGTGGCCTTTTAGCCCCAAAACAAACCTATGCATGGGTGGTATCCCTGTACTCAGGAGATGTTGCTGAACACATATTGAGGTGTTATTTGGAAATACCCCTTCACATTTTAAGGTAATGTTTACCTAAATTGCAATATATGTGAAAAATTAAAAAAAAAGATTTTTTGCTGCAAACTTTGGCATAGATTGGTGGTAAAATGGCTACATGAAATGTGTCAAAATACCCCAAGTTAAATGCCCTGAGTTGTCTAGTTTTCAAAAATATGTACATGTTGGGGGTCATTCATGGATTTAGTACAGAAATCAGTGTTACAATGTCACTATCGCTAATTTTGAAAGAAAGAATTTTAAAATAGCTTTGCACCACTTATAGTTCTGGCCCTGTAACATGAATAAAAAAGCACAAAAACATAAAAACATGGGCTATTTCTGAACTCAGGACATATATTAGAAACTTTTTAGCAGTGTTTTTTTGTTGTCTCTTGTACATGAGTATACGATTTTTCAAATAAAAGTCATAAAAAAATTATTTTTGCCATATTTTATTATTTTTTTTACATCAAATTATATGCTATTATCAAAATAATGGTATCAAAAGAAAGCCCTTCTTATAACGATAAAAACGATATATAGTTTGTGCGGGTACACTAAATGAGACAGAAATAAATTACAGCAAAACACAAAGACCTCAGAAATGTTAAAACAGCCCATGTCACCAAGCTTCGGACAAGCCAAAAAAGTCATGTCACTAAGGGGTTAAAGGAGTAGCTGGGTTTGAGGAACCCAGCTACTCCAATGGAACAGACCCACCCACAATGTATGCATTACCACATTGTTATTATGTTTAATTGTTATTTTTAATGGAAAGCTGAATGTGTTGGTGGATTGCAAAGTGGAATTTGTACCTTGAGCTGCCCCCTTGGAGAATTAAAATATTTGAAAAGCTATGAATTTACTCATACTAGAGGGTAGATATGTGATTCTGCCCAGACCTACATATTTTGTCCATTATAGTGAATTCCATGGGCTATACTGTCTTGCCTCCATTACCCACCCCCAAACAAAACAAAACATATTTCCTCAATATGATAGCAATGCTATCCAGCACACAGGAGTGGAAAATCAACATCATAACTGTGCCCTACATGGATTTTCCCATTAATATGGCATGATAAGTTATGCATAATTCTTGTGTTTCTCTTCTTTTACTGCTTCCCTTTAGTACCTATGTATATTTACCTGTATTTCAACAGATAGATATTTGCTTTTGCAATCCAATGATGAGTGCCTTTAAGATTATTCAAACTTTCTCCTGATTAATTATTTGGATCTGATCGATGCCGTTGTTAACCCCTTGCCGACAAAGGACGTGCCAGGCACGTCCTGGGAGAAACTCCCTTAACGACAAAGGACGTGCCTGGCACGTCCTGCATTGAATGAACGATCGCGAAAACCGCTTTAACAGTGCTGGTCTATTGCCTCGACATCGAGGCGATAGCCAGCACCGAAATTTCTATTTTGGGACCCCCACGGTCCCCCACGGAGCGATCGTGGGGAGCCATATTGACGGAGCATGCTGCTCCGTCAATATGGCTAAGTCCTCTGCCGGTCTGAGCTTCGGAAGTTAAAGTAACTTCACTTCCGTCTCTCTGAATATGCTACTTGACTACCCCTAGTGGTAGTTTAGTAGCATTGCAATGGGAAATATTTAAAATAAATATTTAATTAATTAAAAACAGGTTATTTATCTATATTAGCCTATAGGGTTAAAATTAAATATTTTTTAGCATAAGGGATAGGGTTAAAATTAAATTAAAGTTAAAAAATATTAATATTAATATAATAAGGATTAGAGTTGGGGTTAAATTTAGTGTTAGGGTTAAATTTTGGGTTCGGGTTGGGTCAAAAGATCAATATAGGAAAAAAACAAAAAACACTATTTTTGGTTTTTGCCCCATAACTCGCAAAAAAATACCGAAAAATATGGAAACATGCATATTTTTTAACTCAGGAGAACATTTAGAAACTATTTAGATGGGGTCTTTTTTAATGATTTTATTTGTGTAAATTATATTTTAGGTCAAAGTTAGAAAAAGTGTGTTTTTTTTAATTTGTCATCATATTTTATGATTTTTTTTGTAGTAAATTATAAGATATGATGAACATAATGGTATCTAATGAAAGCCCTTCTTATGACAATAAAAACAAAATATAATTTGTGTGGGTACTGTATGTGAGAAAGAAAAAAATTACAGCTAAACACAAACACCCTAGAAATGTCAAAACAGCCATTGTCACCAAGGGAAAGTCAAGGTGAAAATGTCTTGTCACTAAGTGGTTAAAAATGTCATTCACATGTGGTTACCTTAAGTTAGTGTTATGCATAAAATTGATACCTCCTGATTTTTATATTGAAAATAACCCAACAATTCTGAGGTAAAAGCCAAAAATCTGCCAAAAATATTGCTCAAGTTTAAACAGAGTTCACAAAATGCCTTGCTATTTTTTATAGAGAAAGTTGGTAAACCATCATGAAAATAGTGGACTTAGATTCATGTCTGTCACAGCTAAACAGAGCTGTGATAAAATTATGCTATTAGTGATCAATTAAAAACATTGATCTGAGGAACTATAAAAATAATATGTTCTCAAGGTCATGCAGAATTATTAGAGTATTGGAAAACTAGGGTATATTTCCAATCCAGTTACAAATGCTTCATGTTTAAAGTTCATGTGCAGACAATTTATCAGTTCACTTTTAGTGACTAGCCCACAGACACAGTCTGTAAATAGTGAAAAGTTGTGGATTATTGACTAAACGTGTACTTCATGTGAACTGCTTAAGGTATCCTCCAATTTCACATCACAGACTTGTAAAAGTACCTGGTTTAAGTTAGCCACACCATAAGTATCTCTGGATGTTGTTAATTCCACACTAGTACCCTTCGCCCCATCTACTCCCCAACAAGGTTGCTTATCATTGATGCCAAGACCATTCACTATTAGTGATTAATAATAGGACTGTACAGAAACTGTCTGCCATTTTGGAGGCAATATTGCTCTTCAAAGCACTTTCACTTCCATCTTTGCCAACCCAGAGCTCACATGCCATCCTAAATTAGGCAACACATACAGTTTCACATAATCCAGGGTTCAGGGCATGGAGATCCCCTAGATCTAGATCCACAGTCCTCTACTTGATCCTATCAGGTGAGAAGTGCACTCAACCTCTGGCCACTAGGCAAACACTTACATTTAATTTTGAGTTTATTCACAAATACCACTGAGAAGAAATATCCGTGTAGCATAACAATATGATTAATGGTAGTAATACTATTCTTTCTTGGAATTCCATAAGTAAATAAAATTGTCTAGCATAGAAAACTGGTTCCTCAAAGAAATGCATATTTTGTGAGTTCAGTATATTCTCAAGTCTAATGTGTGACTTCTATGTTCATTACTTATTAAGTTCATCCGGCTGAACCCAAATACAATAAAAACACATATTCTTTGGCTACTGTACACAGAGGGAAAAGTAATATTGTTGTTGCCCCTAACTGTGCTTTATCTTAACTAGGGTGTACAAGATTGTTTCACAATAACAATATTTCAAAATATAACACAGGTGATTAGCAATTAATCAGCTAGCCTATTAGTAGAAAAACTAGTTTGTAGCCTCTGATTTCTGGAATATGTCTGATACCACCTAAACATGCATACTTGTTATATATTTGAGCATGCAAAATACATTTACTGCTCAACTCCTTCGTCATGTTTACACATTTTAAGAATACAGTTATACTGTAAGAACCCTGTTTGCCCAGTAAATGCTGTATTTAAAACAATGGTGGAATCACTGGGCTTGTATAAAGGTGCAGGGGGCGGAGCAACTGGGGGTGCAGCAGATGACATGCACCCAGGCATCCTTGAGTGACACTCTGTCCAGTATCACAGTTTTGCATGAAAACTATTTTTATCTAGGTGGTCCTTGAAGCTTCCATATCCATGGAAGATTCTTAGATTTAGAGTTGCATAAAATGCATCATAACACCAGGGTAAATACATTTTGGACAGCACAAACAAACAGCATAATATCACTTCAGAAACAAAGTATCTCAACAGCTTCCTACAGAAATAGATTGAGCAATATATAGCTAATCCTTAATACTTTTGTGTTGGCAGGGCCTTCTACAAATTCTCTTAATACCATATGGAATTCCAATCAGAACAGAAGAGAAATCTATACTACCTCATAAATACTCAATGTAGTGTCGTCTTTATTATTTCTTGTATTTAAGTATGACTCCTTGCAAACTCTGAAGTCAATTAATTCTTATTTGGAGGATCAATAAGTGAAAATTATCTTTCTCACAAAAGAGTCTCACATAGAGATGGTCTTATTGCATTTTGTAATGTTACCTTTGACATAATCAATACTTAATACTTCAAAATACATTCTATACACCAAGAAAAATAAAGACATTTCACAAAGTGATATTTCTAAATTATTAATCAGTCCTTAGTGTATGTCAAAAATTCCTTTTAAATTATGCAGCATGTCAATAATATATATATATATTTATTTATTTTTAAAAAATTCCATTGTTTTTCACGATGGGAAATCTATTCATTTCATTGAGGCATGGAGAGGGTCAGATCCTTAGAGTTAATAGTTCAGAGGCACTGGAAGGAAAATGAAGAGATACTTTAATCCATGGTGACCATTTGAAAACTCTGATGGTGTAGTTGAGATTATAAAATCTCTATCGATGTCTTTCTTTCTAAGCAGCATTGAGAAGCACCCATGGGTATAGCTTTACAGTTCCCTCATCATTAGCAGCAAATCTCTTTGATGATCAGAGATAAAAATCCAGGTATGGATGGTAAGCATAGATACAAAAAAAAGTCTCCTGTGAATGCATTCTCTTCACTTACAAAATACAATAGTTATATCTATTCCGTATCAGTTTACAAAACTGTTGAGCAATGTCATACTGTACTTAAAGGGGTTATATATAAAATGTCCCACAAATGAAAGTATTGGGATGTTCCAAAATATGTGCAATCATAATTGATTCTGTATAACGGTAATTGAACCTTTTTGTTTTCATCAAAAGTTTTGTGTGGGGATATTTTGCCTCCAAAAAACATTGTTGTGCTGGAGCTCATTAGTGTGTGGAACTGAATACACAGGTGAAAGGTGGCACATGCATCATTTTTAGGAGGTCTCACCATGTGCCCCTTGTATATATAAACCCATAGTATTAAGTATTTAATTGAAAATGCTGTATTTTTTCACTAATTAACTCCCTATTGGGTTAATACATCACTGATCATTCGTTCATACATGGGGGTCATTTGGTGTTTAGACAGCAGATCTAAAATGTTTCTTGCTGCAAAATGTTTCTTGCTGCAAAAGCAAGTGAGTCCTATCCCCACCATGAGATAAAGAGTACATGATTTATAGCTATAAAGCTATACATGGCAGTCATATATATATATGTGTATAAATGCGGGAATGGGGTTAACATCTACATAGACATACAAAGGCCCATTATCAACAACCATCACTCCTGTGTTCTAGTGGCGCATTGTATTAGTTAATTGAAGGATTTTACTAAGTCATGACTAGTGTTGAGCGAACCCGAACCGCACATTACGGTGTCCGTGCCACGAACCCGAACCTGGACATTTCACTGTATGTCCGTGTTGGAGTTCGAGGTTCGGCTATAAACTGAAAGTCTTTAAACCGAAAGTCATTCGGTTTATAGACTTTATGTTTATAGAATACCTGTAATGCTATTGGCTATTCTATAAACCGAAAGTCTATAAACTGAACGACATTCGATTTATAGACTTTCTTTTTATAGAATAGCAATAGCATTACATGTATTCTATAAAACTAAAGTCTATAAACCTAATGTCTTTCGGTTTATAGACTTTCGGTTTATGGAATACATGTAATGCTATTGCTATTCTATAAACAGAAATAGAGTCCCCATTCATAACAATAGGTCAATTGACCTATTCTTATGAATGGGGACTCTATTTCGGTTTATAGAATAGCAATAGCATTACATGAATTACATCTGAGAGTCAAATAGGACCATTAAATACTGTGCTTACAGCGCACTTTGAAAATTTAGAATAGTTTTGGGTGCTAAATAGTACATTTGCGTCTTGCGGTGCACTTCATATCTGAGAGTCAAATAGAACAGTCCAATACTGTGCTTACAGTCACTTTGAAAAATTCTGGCTACCTCCTCCTCCTCCAGCGCCGCTTCCACCTACACCGCCACGGTCACCACCTCCTCAACCTATGGGTGACTTAGTATAAACTGAAGAGAATACCCTGCACTCCAACCCTCTCTCAAATGGATGATTCTGTTGATCCTCCTGGCAGCCATGATTTAGATTTATGTTCTTCCAAAGCTAAAATCAAAGATTCCCTCTAGTGCTATTTTATGGCTCAGCTATATTTTTAATTTGTATGTATTTTATGTTATTTTAAGTTATTTCCCTATTCACATTTGCTTGCAGGGCACTTGTCCTACTCTTACCCACATTTTACTTCCTTTTGCAGCCCTCTAGCTTTTTCCATGACTTTTTTAGAGGCATTCTAGTGGCCAAAAGTTTGTGTCCCCATTGACTTCAATGGGGTTCGGGGTCAAGTCCGAGCACGGACCCGGACTTTTTTCCGAAGTTCGGTTGAACCTCTCGAACCCGAACATCCAGGTGTCCGCTCAACTCTAGTCATGACATAAAGTCATGATTTATAAAGACACGGAGACGAGTATTTATGCATTACTCTTTCCATTTATTCCCTCAGCAGCAAATTTAAACATAGTGAAAAAGCAATGAAAAGATCTTTAAACCAATTACAACAACCCAATGGTTATGCCCCTCCCCTTATATAAACCCCAACTTAAATCAGCTCCTCCTCTTTCTTTTGGTGCGACCAGAAAAGTCCAATGTAGATAAACGACTTCATACGAATGAGAGATGAAGACAAACTGTAAATGAACTCAGCCCACAAACCTCGGGAACACCGGAACAAAAAATGATAACTATAGAAGGCCAGGTTGGTTCTTTGAGGTCTTCAAACTAGAATGAAGGAGGAAAAAATAAAAAAGCGGGGTTAATGGAAGTAACTCACAATTGAAGATATAAATATCGCGATCTTAATTAACTATATCACATGGTAAGTAACAATGCAATCAGACCAATTCAGGGAACAAGGGAAGGGCAAAACATACAATAAAGGTGGGTAAATACTCGTCTCTGTGTCTTTATAAATCATGACTTTATGTCATGACTTAGTAAAATCCTTCAATTTATAAAGACAAGGAGTCTCGTATTTATGCAAGTTTAAAGCTGATCCAAGAACGCCCCTGTAAAATGTCCGACTGGTTTAAAATAAAACTCTTTAAAAATCTATTCCCTCAACCAATCGGCCACTTTCATAACGTCTTTCAATCTGCAGCCTGATAATAAGGCGTTTGAAGCCATAGCCCCTCGGAGAGAGTGGGGAAAATGGATATATCGATACCAGCTTCACCGAGTATCCACTTGACCCATCTAGCTAGAGTCCCTGTAGAGACAGCGTGGTGTGACTTCCGGATAGCCAGGAACAAATTGGAAGGTGAGACTTGACGAAAAACTTCTGTTCTCTGTTCATATTCTTGTAAACAGGCCACTGGGCAAAGCTGAGGATGATCCGGAAAAGATGGATAAAACACCGATTTGATGGCGGTTTAAGTACGTCTGGTGGTCGAACAGAACTCCATCTGGAGTGAAAGAACGTGCTGATGAATCTAAGGCTCTCACATCTGAAACTCGTTTGCAAGACACCAGACAAAATAATACTACCAGTTTTGCTGAAAGTTGTTTTAGGGAAAGCTCACTATTAGTTGGCTATTTGTTCAGAAAGTTGAAGATTATCCTCACGTCCCAAAGATTAGAATACCTAGGTCGTGGAGGTCTGGCCAGACGCATGCCCTTTAGGAGACGGCAGACCATGGAATGTTTCCCCCCTGGGAACCCATCGAAGCACGTATGACCAGCTGAAATGGCTGAACGCAAAACGTTCATGGAACGGTATGCCAAACCGGTTTGAAATTTCGATGTCAAGAAATGAAGAATTTGAGTCACAGGAGCAGATATGGGATCCAAATGCTGCTCCAAGCACCAGCCAGACCATGACTGCCAGGCAGCAGTATACAATTGTCGCGTTCCTGGGGCCCAAGCTCCTTCCAAGAGATCGTTAGTAGCCTCCGAAACTCCTGGGATAAACCAGGGTCCCCTGAAAGAAGCCAAGCCAACAACTTCAACTGTCCGGATATTATGAGAGGATGGGTATTCCCTTCTGGATCTGTTAGAATATCCGGTCGGGGTAGAAGGAGCCGTGGATAATCTATCGCCATTTCCAATAAGTTGGGAAACAAGGGTTATGCTTCCCACCATGGAGTGATCAGAACCAATGATCCTTGATGTTTCTGAAGATGGACCAAAGTGCGAGCTATGAGGCAAAAGGGAGGAAACTTGTAGGACCTGCGAAGAGGCCATTCCTGTAGAACAGGATCCGTCGCCAGTGCTTCCGGATCTGGTCGCCAGCCCCATAGTTTCTGTAGTCGTTGGAATACTAGGTTGTGAAGGTGGCAATCGCTTGAATCTCTCAGGTACCGTGAACTCCAATCTGCGCCATAATTGGCTAAGCCCACAATATGGGTGGCCTGAATCGAGATTTTGTGTGCGAGACAGAATTGCCAAAATTCCGTCACCAGCTTGGATAAAATTGGAGATCTTGTACCTCCTAAATGGTTTATGTATAGAACCGCCGATACATTGTCCATGCAAAGAAGAATGGAACAGTTGTTCGGATTGCTTGCAAAACTTTTGACAGCAAATGATCCTGCTAGAAGTTCCAAACCGTTGATGTGTAATTCCTGTCCTTGGAAAGACCATCTTCCCCCTGTGAAGGATCCTTCGCACAAGGCTCCCCAACCATGAAGACTTGCGTCGGACGTAATTGTAAGATCTGGAATGGAACCAAAAATCGCTCTTCCATTCCATGCCTCCATATGGTGTAACCACCATTTCAGCTCTTCTGATGCTTCGTAATCTAGAGGTATGACCTGGTTGTATGACCATCCTTGATGGAGGGAACGAATTTTCAGGCGTTGTAGAGCTCGATAGTCAAGGGGGCCCGGAAATATAGCTTGGATTGATGCTGATAATAGACAGATGATCCTTGCTAGTTGACGAATAGTGACCTTGGAACGTATCAGCGTCTTCCTGATATCTTTTTTGATCAACTTCACCTTGGATCTGGGTAGGTGAAGTTGATCAAAAAAGGTGATCCCTGAACCGAATTTATGGTGAAACCGAGAAAATCTAACTGTTGAGCAGGTTGAAGAAGGGATTTTTCCCAGTTGATGAGGAAACCCAGAGAGTGGAGAAGGTCTATTGTCCCTGTCATGTGTAGTCGTAATGTCTGTACATCCTGGGAAATGATTAAGATGTCGTCAAGGTATATAATGAGTCTCACGCCTCTTCTGCGAAGATAAGCTACCACTGGCTTCATTAATTTGGTGAAGCACCAAGGAACAGAAGACAGGCCAAAGGGCAGACACGAAAAACTCCATAACTTGTCCTGCCATCATTGGAGGTGATGTTCTGTGGCTATCAGAACTGTCAGGTACGCGTCTTGGAGGTCTAATTTGGGCATCCAGTCCCCTAGTAACAACAGGTCTCTTAGGCAATAAATGCCCTCCATCTTGAAATGGTGGTAGCGTATAAAGGCATTCAGGTGGCGAAGGTTGATGACCGGTCTGACACCACCTCCCTTCTTGGGTACTAAAAATAGATTGCTTATGAAAACTGACTTGTCGTCAGGGGACAGGGAAATCGCCTTTTTCTGTAGTAATGTGTGAATCTCTAGACCTATCGTGTTTTGGTCTGAGTCTGAAAAAGTCATTGGTTGAGGTCGTCGTGTTTGGACTGGGGGAGAAATGAAATCTATGTAATAGCCCCGCACAGTCTCGAGAACCCATGTGTCCGAGGTTATTGTATCCCATGAATGGGTAAAGAACCTGAGACGACCCCCTACCTCTAGTGGGAAAGAAGGGTGAAGGTAAATTGAACTTACCGTAACCATGTTTGTGCTGGAATGACCCTCTAAACCTTCTTGACTGCCAGGGTCGACCCCTCTGTGGGAAGAATCCAGGGCTTTGAGGTCTGAACTCCTGAAAGGGTTGGATTGCACTTTGTCAATAGTTTTTGGATAAAGTTTGGATAAAACTGCCTAACTCCTTCACCAAGGAGTCTCCAAGCAATAAGCCCTGCGCCTTGGGGCCCGGTTCTGATATAGCCATATTAATTAATTTTGGCTCTATTTTTAGCAGGATCACCTTCCTGTGCTTTGGCTCTATTTTTAGCAGGATCACCTTCCTGTGCTTCCATTAACCCCAGACTCATCAAACTCCCTCTCTGATTCGGATGAAGAATCCGACTCAGACCAGGCTTTAGCTCTCTTCCACTTGCACACCGATTTTGCCCGGTGCATGGCTCTTTTGCGCGGTAACTGAGCGCCCTCCTCGACATGATATACCATGTCAGATCTAGAATCCTGGGAGATATGTTTGGTCTTAGCAGTAGCCTTACAGCCACTCATTGCCTTTTGCGATTCTTCCCTCTGAGCATCAGAGACCTGGGAAGCTCGCAAAGCAGAGGTGATTGAAGAGGCCAAGTTAGCAAATAAAGAATGAAAATCTGAAGGGTTAGGTACATCCTTCATTTGTATGCCACCATCTGTGGAAATGGTAGGTTGCAGAATTTGAGCCTGTAAGTAGTGTTGAGCGAACTCAAACTGCAGTGTTCGGGTTCATACCGGACATTACGGTGTCCGTGCCACGAACCCGAACCCGGACATTTCACTGTATGTCCGTGTTGGAGTTCGAGGTTCGGCTATAAACCGAAAGTCTTTAAACCGAAAGTCATTCGGTTTATAGACTTTCGGTTTATAGAATAGCCAATAGCATTACATGTATTCTATAAGCCGAAAGTCTATAAACCGAAAGACATTCGGTTTATAGACTTTCGGTTTATAGAATACCTGTAATGCTATTGGCTATTCTATAAACCAAAAGTCTATAAACCGAACGATAAACTGTAAAGCAACTTACCTGAAGGAAAATAAGTAAAAGGTAAATACAGTAAACATAACTGAATATAACACAGCTAGATAAATAAACAAAGATCCTGGGACACAACCGCCCCAAAAAAGGATCACTAATAAAAATAAATAGAATAAGCAAAATAGAATACTTAACTGCCAAGCGAGCAGCAAAGAAAGAGGAGGAGCTGATCCAAGTTGGGGTTTATATAAGGGGAGGGGCATTACCGTTGGGTTGTTGTAATTGGTTTAAAGATCTTTTCATTGCTTTTTCACTATGTTTAAATTTGCTGCTGAGGGAATAAATGGAAAGAGTAACGAGACTCCGTGTCTTTATAAATCCAAGTTTATAATTTTAAATTACTGATAGGTCATTAGAAAACACTTAGGTAATTATGTTAGATCGTTTTTGAAAGAATCGAGGGTGCAGGGTGTCACACAGAGAACATAAAAGAAAGAAAATATATAGTGCAATAAAACTCAGATAACAATGTGTTGAGTGATATTTAGGTAGAACGCACTCACAAACATGCAAAATAATGAGCCTCAAGAACGATGAAGTTCCATGAAAAAAGGTCTGTTTACTCTAAAATGGCGAGATAAAAACAAACATAGAGCAGTTTAATCACTTAAAAGCTGTCCGGCATGTGAATTTGCACTTACAGACTCCACAGGTAAAATGGGTATATATCAGTAGTAGGCAGTCGACAACGGGGTTGAGGTAGATGGTGAAGTTCCAATGTGGCATATGAATAAAGCCCACTCTCAATGCGTTTCCCCAGGGTTTTACATGTCCCCGCTTCCTCAGGAGTTGACTGCTGCAACATTGAGGAGTGTTAAGAGTTGCATCACTTGTCTAATCAGCGTATTTATTGTTTGATTACTATATTTGCTTTTGGTGATACACTATCTCTTCATATCATGGTAGTTATGTTAGCACAGCTGAATAAAAAGAGAAGTGGGTGGTCCCCGGTACACAACTAAGCAAGAGATAAAGTACATTAGCATGCCTAGCTTCATTAAATAGTACCCTCAAAACACTGCTCTCGATGTCAACAGTGAAGAGACGACTCTGCTGGTCTTCAGAGCAGAGTTAACAAGAAAGTGAAGATCTTATCCAACGCTGTGTACTACTCCCTTCACAGAAACAGCTGGCCCTAAAGAGGAGTGGGACCCAGGCATCTGTGAGGCACTAGGCATTCAAATGTACTTGTCTTCTTGCTAAGTTGTGCACTAACAGGTCCTCAACTGGCAGCATTATTAAATAGTACTTGCAAAACACCGATCTCAACATCAATAGTAAAGAGGCAACTCCAGAATGTGGACCTTCCAGGCAGAGGTGCAAATAAAAACCCATATCTCAGACTAGCCAATAAAAAAAATGAAGATGTTCAAAACAACACAGGCATTGGATAAAGGAAGATTGGAAAATCAAGAATGGACAGACGAATGCAGGTTTGAGGTGTTCAATTCAGACAGAAGAACATTTGTGAGATGCAGACCAAATGAAAAGATGCTAGAGGAGTTCTTGATGCCATCTGGTAAGGTGGAACCAATGTGGTAAAGTGGGAGTTTTGTACATGGTAGAAGGGAATGAAAGCTATCACTCCCTTTTGAAATGCCAAGTCATACCCTGCGGAAGGTGTTTGATTGGAGTCAATTTCCTCCTACTACAGGACATTAACACAAAGTACAGCTCCAAAATATGCAAAAACTATTTAGGGAAGAAGCAATCAACTGGTTATATGTTGTTTATAATGGAGTGGCCAACACAGTCACTGGATTACAATCAAACTTGTGGGAGGTGCTTCAGAAAGAATGGTTTGAAATCTCTTCACATTACCTCAACAAACTGACCAAAATACCAAAGGTCTGCAAGGCTGCAATTACTACAAATGGATGATTCCTTTACAAAGGCAAAGTTTGAAAGACAGTTATTATTTAAATTAAAAATCATTATTTCTATCTTTGCCAATGTATTTCCTGTATTTCCTATTCATTTCATTTGATGGATGTTTTCATGGAAACAAAGGCATTTATTTGTAAGTGACCCCAAACCTTTTAACAGTAGTATATATGTACTGTATATATATTTGTTAGCAGGCTGTACTTACATTTGCAATAATTGGGTTTATGCTCTGAAATAAAAGTTCTAACCCCAAGCAAGGCTAAATATACACATTTTCCAATCTGAGCCAATCCCTTGTCAGATCTTCTGGTGGATTTTAATTATGTTTTATTCATATAATCTTTCATTTGCATTTAGCACATTTCATCCAAGTTTCAAAATATTATTTCTGTTTACAACATTGATAGAAAACACTTTGGCCTCTCATAAGCCCTATTTCCATCTGTTTCTTGGATTTATGTTAGTATTCTGCAGCACTGGAGCACATGCTATGAATTTCAAAACACTTTCTTTACACACAAATCAAATATGGACTCTACATAGTAATAATCTGTCTAGGCAAATGCACAAGCTATTAGGTACTTAACAGCCTGCTCCTACTCAGGAGCATAAGTATATGTGAGAATTATTCAACAGTGATATTAATCAATGCAGATATTTATTTACTGTTTTGGCTGCTGACTGTCTCCCAATTTACTAGGCAGTAATATGCTTTGCATTAAGAATATACATTTGAATATCTTGTTTTTAAGCTAAATATTGGTTATAGACTACTGTATGTCAGAATTGGGTAAAATGAAGGTTGTCAAATGAAGCACAATTTATTTGATTTATCTAAAATGAAATGGATTGTACCTTTCCCCCTCAATTTCTCGAATATGTTTGAGTCTTAAAAACAAAACCACCACTCTGACTTGAAAATTACCTTTATTAATTTATATTAAAGTTAAATAATTATAAAAATGTAGGTATTAAACATAATTAGATAAGAGCAAATATCCTTAAAGTTACTTGTATTTTTTAAATGAAAACATATTAAAATTATTGTTGTGTTATTTATTTACCCACATATTGTCCCTTTGTAACTTCAAAACGATTTACTCAATTGTTTCTTTATATACCTAGGGCTCATTCACCTATTCATGTGGGGGGTTATTCATTAAAAGCAAACTGATAAGTGAACTGAAAAAATCAGACATCAATAAGGAATAGGAAAAGGGTTGAACTTGATGGATGCAAGTCATTTTTACAACCTAAACTACTATGTAATTATGTAATAGCTGAGTTGGAAACATTCTCCAATGTACTATCTTTCCAACTCAACTATTAATGCAGTTGACATTTCAGTTAAGTTTTAGTTAAAAGAACCTTTTTGTTTAAAAAAAAAAAATGCCAACTATACATTAAAATGTGTGGCGCAGGTGATCTGACATGAGATGAACAAACCTGGTGCTTTTCCTGCACTAAGCAAACTAGCCAGGTTTGTCCCTGCACAAGTTATAGCTAAATGGATGAGATGAAATGTTCGCCTCAACTCACCTATTAGCAAATTGCCCCCATGAACTTAACTATGCATTGAGCAGGGACAATCCAAGTGAATTCCTTCTGCTAGAAGAGTGCAGTTTCCTCTGCATCACACATTATTAGCTTGTTTGAGAGGTAACAATGCAACTGACCGGGTCAACGCTGTTCTTATAGCAGGAGAAACCTACCAGGTTTGTCCATGTATAACAAATATATGTTAGATCATCAACTGTCATTCATTGTTAGTGCAGTGAGAGAACCTTATTTTTACATGGAATAAATAGAAGAAAAATTAACTAAGTTCCCTCTAATTCTTGACTAGGTTTAGTAGAGATCATGTCAGCCAGGAGTGGTAGGCTGCTGTTCTTATTGGCAAAGCATGTGATAACATTGTCAGCTGTGAGTAAACCAGTGTGTATCAGTGCATCGGACGTTACAAAGGGACTTTATGTGGGTATTAAAGTAATTTCAGCCACCAGCCTCAGACAGATTTGGCACCCCATCTGTTACCCCATTTTGTCCTTGCAGACTGTATTTACTAACCATTGTGTAAAGATCAAATTCACTGCATTGCCCTACAAGAACTATACATGAAGCTTTTACACAGATGGTACTGGGTTCCGTCAAGACTCGTTAAATTCCAATTGAATACTTCTCCACTCTGTTGGAGATTAAAACAAAGAAATTGGCAATATTAAACATATTTGGTAGGATTGTCGAAAACGTAATAATGTACGTACTATCTTAGTTAAAATCCTCTCAGATTTACACCTGGATTTGGGAAATTTAACC
The DNA here is from genome assembly GCA_036172795.1 of Pelodytes ibericus. Taxonomy (NCBI): domain Eukaryota; kingdom Metazoa; phylum Chordata; class Amphibia; order Anura; family Pelodytidae; genus Pelodytes; species Pelodytes ibericus. The sequence continues at coordinate 83,253,586 of CM069863.1, read as the reverse complement.
TTGGGAAAAAAATTATTTTACCTTGAGCTGCCTGACATGAATAACTCTTCAAAAAAATTAGCAATACATGTCTTAATGGCAACCAAGATGTGCATTTCAAGAAATTGGAGGAAAACTGAGACACCCTCAGAGACAGAGATACAATCCCAAATCCAGTATCAATGGAAAATGGAAAAACTCTTTTATCTAGATAGTATGATTCTCCCCTCCTATTTTAAAATCTGGAACCCTCTTATCTTAATTTCGGCAACCTCATTAACTATTTCAAATCAATGGGAGTTATCTAATCTGGGCATTTTGTGATACAGCCCCTGTTGTTTTGATATTCCTCTGACTTTTCTCCACCCATCCTCAAAGGGCTTAAACGCGACTAGGTAGCTGCTTATGTCTACTGTTGTTGTTTTCCCTGTTTTCTGCACACCTATGCTACCTGTTTGTAAGAAGGTACATATACTATCTACACTGTTTTTTCCATAAGCATTATGACTTACAAACCTAATGGCTAACATAGTGATACTATAGTACGATAAAACTGAATGTCGATTGGTAATAGATGAAACAGTCAATCTACATTCGCCATAAGTAAGATAAATTACTGAGCAACCTGATTCGATAGAAATGTATAAAGAAAAGATACTATTATAAATCGTTATATAGTTGTTTCACGTTGCCAGCTAACTGTAAACACCAAAGAACAAGGAACGTCCGGTTTAGTACAGTAACATTGTTTTTACTTATCAGTTTCCCCCCCTGTTTACTGAATACATATAGCAAGGTCACCCTATACCGCACTTTATGCTTATTGGTCTGAACAATTTAACAGTGCAAAATGAATTCAATATAACACGGACGTTCAATTGGTCATTTTTGCTTTTATGTTATAACTAATATTTCAGTCATAATAATTTATATTGCTAATGTATATCGTATACTATGTATGCTTGTTTGTTTGTGTTATCTAACTTTTAATGTACAGTAGGTTGTTTGTTTGTATTATTCCTTTTTTTATACACCAAAACCAAATAAATAATAAAACAAATCTGGTGAAACCTGCCAAAATGAAGGAGAGGGAAATTAATTTTGCTCCTAATTAATTCAATGTATAATTAGAGTTAGATGAAAATCTTTCCCCTATGAAAATAATTATGAATAAAATAAAATATAAAATCCTCCCTGGATATCAAACACATATGGGTGGCCAGGGCAAGTGGCTCTGACCCTCCCTCCTATAGGAATTAGTGCTGGGAGCTGTGCAAGAAAGTAACCCTGCTCCCTCTATAATAAAATGGTCTGGGAGCTGGGCAAATGCTTCCAGCCCCCCATGGATTAATGGGGCTAGTGGCTGGCTATGGGCCTTTAGCCCCATTAACCCCCCAATGGGTACCTTGGTCCAGTGGCTGCCCAAAGTCCCATATAGGCAGCGAGTTGTGGGAGCAGGGTTGGAGTTCAAAGTTCAATCCACCTTCCAATATGAATGACCTTTCTTTTTTGGAGAATAGCAATTTTTTGCCTTTTCACTAGTGCGAGTAGGTGGAATTGGGAGGTCAATTTTTTTTTATTCAAATCTTATCTTTCGGTTATTCTCAAATTTTTAGTGAATAGTAAATATACAAGTCAAAAACTGATCTCATCTCATCTAACGTGCAAGTTTTAGTGAATAGCACCCATGCATACATGTGGGGTCATCTCCCAATATGATGGCTTACCTCTCTTCTGCCCATGTCCAGCAGTATGAGAGACTGGACACATTCTCCTTATAAAGTATAGCTTCAAACATATTGTTACTAACTTCTACAGAAATATATGTGAGATGTTCTTACAGACCATGCAAGCTAATGCGAAGAGAGAGCCAGATTAGCACGGTAATATAATGCCCAAATTACTCTGATTTCTTAGTGGAACACTGGATAATAGCTTAATAGATCTTTATGACATCCAGTGTCCTCGCCAACAGCAAAAATATGCACAGAAGCATTTACTTTGAAGTTGATGCATATCTATAGCACCAGATAGCATACTAGATTCCCATTAATGTATCTGCGACTTCAGTTACCTGCTACAGGAAAACACGTGGAATTGCGCATAGTTTAAATTATAAATCCTTTAAATAAATTAGCCCTGGTTTGATAACTTTTTAAATTATCTTTCTATCATGTTAGCAGGCATCACTGAATTTAAAGGCTTAAAAAAAAAACAGTAGGAGATTGGCTGTCACTCCTCTTAAGTTAGAATGTCAGCGTTAGCGCACATGCGCACAATGCTGTGCATGCCCAGTAGGCATTCTCAGGTGTCCCAGATACTGGAGAATGCAATCAGGATGTAGGAGTGTGGTCCTGAATCCTGTTTCCAAAAAAGTGCAAAGTGGGACAGTTGCGGGAGGTCCGAGTTCTAGAGAAATACAACTCACAATAAAGTTAGTTTAAACTGCATTAAATGTGTTTTTTATTAATTTGTGTGAATAAAAAACGTAATTATTGTTGCAAATGACTTATAAAATTACATAAATAGCCATAAAGTTGCTGAATATGTCCTGATAAAGCCTCACCCACAGCCACATCTTCAGCCATTCACACAACGTAATGTGCCTTATAGTGAAACTAGTGGAACTGTCAGATGCTTGTTCCACATATTTTTTTCCGTTGTGTCGATATATTCAGTAAAGATTTCATCCAATTTGGGATAGAGCCTACATTGAGTTCTTTGGAGTTAAGATTTCGTCTAAATTCGGATATATCCTCTATCAAGGTTTTTCTCTCCTGATGCATCTTCTGGTGTGCCGGTCCGGCCAGTAAGTAGTGAAATACTGCCACTAAAGACTACAATGAATTTGATTGCAGAGCTGTCATCGGTGCTGCTACATTTATAGGTTTTGATGTTCTCCAGCTTGCATTTTCATTTTATTTTACTTTGATATGCTACACTGTTTTGTTTATATATTTTTTATCCATAGGTTTTTTGTGTGATATGATATCTACAGATTAACAGTAAGCTGATCCATGTATTCATTCACTTATCACAGTGTGTATGCACTTTATTTTGGTATAATCGTATAGTTATTATCATTTTTTGATTTTGTGTCATATGATATTTATAGATTCACAGTGAGCTGTATTCATTTATTCATTCATCACAGTGTTTTTCCCTTTATTTCGTTACCATTGTTTTCTTTATTGAAATTACACTTAAATGCACTGTACTTATATTATCTTCACATTGTTGTATATATTTTTTTTCGCATTCATCGTTTTTGCATTCACTGTATATTGTTCCACACTGTGCACTGGAGATGTCTTTTTCCATTGTTTCACACAGCCTTTGTGTCTGTGTTCTATCTCTAGCAGCAGGTGAGGGTTTATACTTTGTATACCTGCATACCCAGCTTGAGTCCGTGTTTGGATTGCTCATCCATTCCCTCTGTTTTTTCACACTTAAATTCATGTAAGCAAAATGTTGATTTTTTTTTAAAGGATTTGTTAAATGGTTTAACACTGTGACCATACCTCCCAAGTGTCCTTATTCAGTAAGGACAGTCCTTATTTTGGACCCTATTCCTTCTGTCCCTTGTCCTCTGATGTGCCTGGGTTCTAGAAGTTCAGACTTTTTGGAGTGTATGATTGTATCATAAAGCTCCAGAGCTATAAAACTCAAAGTGTGTTTGGACTGCAGTATTTACATATTCATTTTTGTAAATAAAATACTTTATTCTCATACTAAATGACTTATCAAATTTCAAAAACAGATAATTAAAAGTTCCCGGCATTCCCCTCCCAAATCTACACCTTCAGCCATTCACCTGAAAAGTATCCCTCTTTGGACATTTGAAATGTTGGGAGGTATTCTATGACATTTGAGGAAATTTGAGATAGCACAGAATATATAGACTAGTTTTTATCTTTATTTGAATTTGTTTGTGATATTTACATATTTTTTAGATTTTCCATTTATCTTTATTTTTGTAGTTTTTCTATTAGCTATGTTACCACCTGATGTTGTTTCCTTATTGTTTATACTCAAGAAATATGTCTCATTTCTCACTTTTTTCCTATGTAATTTACCTTAACCATGTGATGAATGCACACATTTGTTTACTACCTTTCTCCACCTGTTATATAGTAGATAGCAGTATAGGAATTTTATGTTCCTTTACTTCTCATCAATCCCAGAATCACTTCGGAATATTAATAACAAGACATCATAAAATGGCCATCTAGCATTTTACATGTATTAGTATTACTGATAATAAATTGTGTTTCTTTTATGCATTGACCCATACTGTAGCACATATGTCTTGAGGGTGATGTCATAAATGACAACACTGATATTTTATGGATGATTTTCTCAGTGAATTCCTTGGATAAAATAAATGGAGTTTATAAATACAATACCTTTTATGCTTTATTCATGATTAACAGCCAAGAAGAGACATAAATACCATACCAGAAATCTACTGGAATGAGGTCTATGAAAACAAAGTATGTGTAAGATCTGTAAAAAAAAGAAATTAAAAAAAATAATGAAAATGTTGCTTGTCACAGGCTCAAATAATATACATCTATGGTGCTATGAGCGTGTTGGAAATACAGAGTTTATAAATATAAAAATGCTGTTCTTGTAATCTCTATAAAGTTAATACAATATGTAAAACCATAACATAAATAGGAATGTTTGGGTAATTTAGCCAAATTAAGTTCACTGGCCCATCAACATCTTAATTTGGGTTAGCATTTATTTATATTGAGTATATAGTAGCTACACTGTCTATAGATCTGTAAAAGTGTTATTAAATATATGGATGGTGATGGAGGCAACTGTCGAAGTAAATTATAGATAGGCATCCTACTATTTGTCAATGGTCCCATTACCCATTCTGTGCTGGGTCACTATTATTAACTGCCACTTTGGATAGAATGCTTTGTGTACTCTTTCAGAATTACCTCAGGATGAAAGGAAAAGTGCATAACCAAAACCTCTTGTTTGTATTATACATGTTTTGCCAAGTTCATAAGAGTGAGAAAAGCAGACATTTTTTTGTGCGGTAGGGGGTTATACGGTGTTTATGTTTTTAAATTAAATCCACCAAAATATTTGTTTTCTCTGCTTGCACATATTTAAGGGAATTAGGTTGCTACCCAGGGTCTAATTGAGAGGAGGGTTCTTTGGACTTCTCTTAGAATAGTTAAAAGGTTTTGGTAGCAATATAGTCTATTTCAATAGATTTAACAGATTTTACTTTATGGACTTTTACTGTATAAACCCTCTTCTTTGTCAAGACCTGTCTGTTTACATATTGCCCAAAGCCCTTTTTTATTAACCCACCTTTTTCAATTCTAATACAATTTGATTTTCCTTTCTAGAATTCTCTCCATTATCCTCGCTAATGCTCCCTTCCATATTTCTCAAAAACCCCATCACCTTCTTGCCTATTTATCCATCTAGGAATCATTATCCACCATGTCTACTTTCATTTTCCTCCTCAGTCAGTAGCTTCTCTTCCACCATTGATAGTCTTCTTCCCTGCTACAATGCAACTGCATAAATACCGGCCCTAGTCATTATTCCCCTACCACAAACTCCTTTTTCCACATAGTGCTACGAAACTCCCTTCCTCAGTTCCATGGATGTCTTTGATCCATGACTGATCACAGCATTTTTTTCTCCATCACAATGGCTCTAATTTTCAATCCTATGACTTCTTCAAAGGTTCCCATATTCCTACTCCCCTTCTCCATTGTCCCCATCCTCCATAGGCCCCATCTTCCTCTTCCACACTTTCCTACTATAATCCATAGTCCACTCTCTTTCTCTATTTTTTTCCTACATAGAAACCCCTCTTAAAGCATGCACATACCCCACTCCATTGGCTTGCTCAAGGATCCATAGTCACATGCTTAGACCCCTTTCACTCCTCCATACCACTCCACAGGAGCCACACCTTTACATTAAAACTTCTTATACAATATGCCTCCCACCATTTTTTTTCATCCAGTGCAGTCTTTAGATCTGGTAGCACAGACAGCTAGGCAGTAAAGGCCCTCCTGAATGGTACTGGCATTACAACAAGAGAAAGTGTCCATAGTGACATGTCAAAGATAACAGCATGAGGTAAAAAAAACTCCATGCTAGCTGTTTGGTAACAGTGTCTATTATTCTTGTTCAAAACTAGCCAGACAGGCTAGTACTATATGTTTTATTCTCTGTACTTTGCTCCCCTTCATTTATAATGCTTCCCTCTTCAGTATTCATATGCATACCATTAGCCCGCCTTTCATTCATTCTGATTTCTTATACCATGTAAGTTTAGTATGTTCCACCCCCTTTATTTAAGTTTCCTTTCCCTCTCCCTGTGTGGGATAAGATGTTTTTACACTGTCCAGCAAGTTGCTTTATTTTTAACTTTTTCAATGCCAGAAGGGAAACAGCATGCCTTTCAACCATGTTGTATTTCTGTACAGGCTAACACGGCCCAAGTCTAGGCAGGCAGAATGGAGGGGGATGGCAGCAGATCATCTATGTGCGACCTTACTGCCCTGTTTTAAATCTGTACACAAGCAGTCGGGCTGCTTTACACTCACTGATCAGATGTCACTGTGACAGCAGCTCACACATTAGGTCATGCCATAAAATGAGTATGTTATTTTCCCCACTCTGGAAATGATACAATCTGTATATCTTATGTCTTTATAGCTGCCTGTGTGTATGCAAACTGATGTGGGCTACATTTGCCATGTTTCTCATTCAGCCATTTCCTGAAGATTATGGAAAATTTAGTTTCCAACAGATATACACCTTCCTCTGTATATTTGTAAAGCTGCTGATGTTGACTACATTTCCCATGATGTTCAGCCACTTAGAAATATATATTATAAAGCACTTGTGGAAAAAAAGCACTTGAGTGAGGACTTATAGTATATATGGGTAGAGGCAGTTTTCTTCTACACATTTGGTTTTGGGGGTTTTGGAGGGTGAGGGCATGTAGGTGGCATGGCTCAATTCTAAAATTTTAATAAGTTAAATAATCATTTCCCTCATACCTGTATTTGTATCTCTTTTCCGTACAAAAAGTTCAACTAGCACTTTATTTCAACCAGTAATATTAGTTTCCATTAGACTGGACTAGACGGATCAGCTTGCATTTTTAGGTAGACTATAACACAAAAATCTTTTGGAATGCCACTTAGTTACTGAGCCATTTGTTTTTGGGCAATCCCCTTGTCTGCTAACTGCCAGCCTGCCACTGCATGCTTCCATTATATAAGTCATTACAGAACATTAAAAACTTTAAACTGCTGCCAGACTAGAAATAGCCAAAGAAGATTCATGCTCGCAATATTTATATACTCTCATTTAAACACGGAAAATGTTCTTAAGTTTGTTAAAGTAATTTGTTGTTGCTTGTATATTTGTTTTTTCATGTTCTAGCAGGAAAAAGGCATATAAGATCATGTTGGCTTTATTAAATCTACACAAATATTTAAGACTACTGGCTCATTCATGGGTAATTGACCTCTTAATTATCATAGTCATAATAATCAAGAACTATGCTGTACTAATACCTCCTGTCATTGTTCTTTGACCTTACTGCCAAAAGCAAAGTACATACTTAAAATTATATTTACCAAACCAAAACTGAAGAACATATGGGCTAAAGCAGAATAACATTCCCTTGGTTGCTATAGTGATTGCTCCATATTTAGTACTTTGATCTCAAGTTTAGAAACACTGCCCAATACAGTAGAGTTAAACATATAGCGTTATATGAACAAACTGCACTGATCTGATGTGGAAAGGTGTTTTGATGGTGGAAATGTGTGGCAGAGCTTTTAGAAAAAAAATATTAAAGTATAAAAATTATAGGAAACCAGCCAAAGAGTTTATAAACTAGCATGTTTAACATATTAACACAAAGGGCTTTATTCAGGAAAATGGAATTGAGTTTGAAATGTAGCTTAATTGGAAAATTTGGCCTTTGCAATTCCACTCTCAACTCCCAGAAATTCCCTCTTTCATCAGTAAAGTAAGACTGAAGGTTTTTTGTTAGATGCGTGTGAATGTGTAGATAGGCACTTTCAGAGAATGTAACCTCTTGATTAGAGTTGAGCGGACACCTGGATGTTCGGGTTTGGCAGGTTCGGCCGAACTTCGAAAAAATGTCCGGGTCCGTGCTCGAACTTGACCCCAAACCCCATTGAAGTCAATGGGGACAAGAACTTTTGGCCACTAATAAACCTCTTTCGGTTTATAGACTTTCGGTTTATGTAATACATGTAATGCTATTGCTATTCTATAAACCGAAATAGAGTCCCCATTCATAAGAATAGATCAATTGACCTATTCGTATGAATGGGGACTCTATTTCGGTTTATAGAATAGCAATAGCATCACATGTATTCCATAAACCGAAAGTCTATAAACCGAATGTCTTTCGGTTTATAGACTTTCGGTTTATGGAATACATGTAATGCTATTGGCTTTCTATAAACTGAAATAGAGTCCCCATTCATAAGAATAGGGACTCTATTTCGGTTTATAGAAAGCCCATAGCATTACATACAATGTAATCGCCGAACCCCGAACTCCAACCCGAACATACAGTGAAATGTCCGTGTTCGGGTACGGGGTCCAAAAACCGTAATGTTCGGTACGAACCCGAACAGTGCGGTTTGGGTTCACTCAACACTACTCTTGATCCATTACACACACATGCATGCACTTGCACAATCTCACATTACTCACATTACACAGACACACACACAGTCATTCACTCACACATACACACAATATCTCACTCACACATACACACAGTCTGTCACTCACACATACACACACAATCTGTCCCATACATAGTCTCTCACTCGCTTACCCACACATACACACACAAAGTCTCTCACCAACACATACAGAGATACACACTCTGTCAGAGAGAGAGTGTCGGGTTTTTTTCTTACCAGGTGTAGGCAGGCTGCTCCGTTTTGAAGGTGGTACTGAGCCATTCAGGTGAGATTTCTGAAAACCCCTTACAAATTCACCAGCAGAATAAATTGTCAGTTTCACCTAGACTAATACTGCATCATGTAAACTAAACAAAAAGAAACAGATATGTGTGTTTAAGTTTATGTTCTCCTTTTAATTCCAATTCCAAAAGAGAGTGTAATAAATGTATTGCTGTTGCTATAGCAACTGTCCTGCTCATCTCTCTAAGCCTACTTATTTCATTTCATTGAGTTTAATTGTACATTTATTTTCAGTGCAAAACTACAAGAGAACATATTTTAAAGTAAAAGTAAGTGCATTAAAACATGTACAACATACAGAAAATATGTAAGGTGGAAATGTCCCTTTTTTATTTATCAGACTGGAGCAAATTAAATGGAGTCCAGGAGAAATGGGATTATCTAAAAGTTTCACTACTGAAGGCAACAGAAAATTGCATAAGGCTTGTCAGTAAGAGCAAAAAATTGAAGAAACCACTGTGGTACTCTGCAGAGGTGGCTAAAATAGTAAAAAATAAAAAGCTAGCATTTAGTAATTATAAAAATACTCAGAGTGAGGAAGATAGAAAGATCTATAAGAGTAGGCAGAAAGAGGCAAAGCAAGCTATAAGAGCTTCCAAAGCACACACAGAAGAGACTATAGCCCAGTCAGTGAAAAAGGGGGATAAAACATTTTTTAGATACATAAATGAGAAAAGGAAAGTAAAACAAGGATTAGTTAGATTAAAAACAAAAGAAGGATGCTATGTAGAAGAGGATAAAGGCTTAGCAGACTGCCTTAATGAATATTTTTGTTCAGTTTTTACAAATGAAAATGAGGGTAAGGGACCTCATTTAGGGAAAAAGACTAATGAGTCTTTTGATGCATGTAAGTTTACAGAGGAAGAGGTTTTACTTCAGCTGTCTAAAGTAAAGACAAATAAGTCGATGGGATACATCCAAAGTTATTAAAAGAACTTAGTGGTGTACTAGCAAAACCGTTAACAGATTTATTTAACCAATCATTGTTAACGGGAGTAGTTCCAGAAGATTGGAAATTAGCTAATGTTGTGCCCATTCACAAGAAAGGTAGTAGGGAGGAGGCGGGCAACTATAGACCAGTAAGTCTTACTTCAGTAGTGGGGAAAATAATGGAAACCTTGTTAAAAAATAGGATTGTTGAACATCTAAAGTCGCTTGGATTTCAAGATCAGAGACAGCATGGGTTTACTTCAGGGAGATCATGCCAAACTAATCTTATTGATTTTTTTGATTGGGTAACTAAAATAATAGATCAGGGTGGTGCAGTAGACATTGCTTACCTAGATTTCAGTAAGGCTTTTGACACTGTCGCACATAGAAGGCTTATCAATAAACTGAAATCTTTGAGTTTGGATTTCAATATTGTTGAATGGATTAGACAATGGCTGAGTGACAGGCAACAGAGGGTTGTAGTCAATGGGGTATATTCGATGCAAGGTCTTGTTACCAGTGGGGTACCTCAGGGATCTGTTCTTGGACCCATTCTCTTTAATATTTTTATTAGCGATATTGCAGAAGGTCTTGTTGGCAAAGTATGTCTTTTTGCTGATGATACAAAGATTTGCAGCAGGGTTGATATTCATGGAGGGATAAGCCAAATGGCAAATGATTTGGATAAACTAGAAAAATGGTCAGAGCAGTGGCAACTGGCATTTAATGTGGACAAGTGCAAGATTATGCACCTTGGGCGTAAAAACCCAAAAGCAGAATATAGACTATTTGGTACAGTCTTAACCTCAACATCTGAGGAAAGGGATTTAGGAGTAATAATTTCAGAGGACTTGAAGGTAGGTAGGCAATGCAATAGAGCAGCAGGAAATGCTAGCAGAATGCTTGGTTGCATAGGGAGAGGTATTAGCAGTAGGAAGAGGGAAGTGCTCATGCCATTGTACAGAGCACTGGTGAGACCTCACTTGGAGTATTGTACGCAGTACTGGAGACCGTATCTCCAGAAGGATATTGATACTTTGGAGAGAGTTCAGAGAAGGGCTACTAAACTGGTTCATGGGTTGAAGGATAAAACTTACCAGGAAAGGTTAAAGCATCTTAACATGTATAGCTTGGAGGAAAGACGTAACAGGGGGGATATGATAGAAACATTTAAATATATAAAGGGAATCAACACAGTAAAGGAAGAGAGTATATTTAAAAGAAGAAAAACTACCACAACTAGAGGACATAGTCTTAAATTAGAGGGGCAACGATTTAAAAGTAATATCAGGAAGTATTACTTTACTGAGAGGGTAGTGGATGTATGGAATAGCCTGCCAGCAGAAGTGGTAGAGGTAAACACAGTCAAGGATTTTAAGCATGCGTGGGATAGACACAAGGCTATCCTAGCTATAAGACCGGGAACGGGGGACTAATAAAAGTACTCCAAAAAAAAATTTGGGCAGACTAGATGGACCGAATGGTTCTTATCTGCCGACACATTCTATGTTTCTATGTTTCTATAGGAAGTAGTATAGTATTCACTTGACTTGCATTAATTGATGTTGAATAATTTAAAAACAAATGCTAGCTGTGTGTATTTATATTATAGTAGTCATTTGCTTTATACAATGTCTTGCAATAAAACGGTTGGTGGATTGACCCAGTATTAAGTTTCTTAGCAAATATTTGTGTATTGAAAAGTAAATGAAATCCATTGAAATGATAATTAATCAATCAATGAAAGAAGAAAAAAAGATGGAGTTGTATGTTCCAAAACAATCTGCTTGGTAATTTCTTTGAAAGGTATCAATAATCATAATTGAGGACTTAATTAACTAAACACACTTCCTAAAAATCAATAGTCTGAGCCATGTGCCAAAACTTTCTAGAGCTATTCTCAATGATCCATTGCATTAAATGTACGGAGATTGAGAACCAAAACAGTATCAATGTTACTGTATGCACTCAATTACATTAATATATTATCAAATGGTGCAATACCTTATTAACCTAGCCTTTAGATGGGATTAAACCTTAAAAATAAAGATTTTCCATATTAATTGGTTCACACATTTTTCGTGGTGTAACGCGTATGTACAATAAACTTTCATATTAATCCTTAGCCTGTTCTGTGCTCCTTTGTATACTCCAACACCTCTTATACTCTGGATCCCCCTTTTTCTCTATGTTTGCCTACTCTTACTACAACTTCACTGTGATTCTTTTTAATTGTCTACATTCTAGACATGTGCATTCGTTGTCCGAAAATAGCATTTTCGTCCATTCGTCCGAAAAACGAATAACGAAAATGCTAAACAAATGAAAGCCGAATGAACGAATGGTTAATAAACGAAAATCATTCATCCATTCGTCCATTCGTCCATTCGTGCTATTGGCATTCTATAAACCGAAATAGAGTGGGTTTATAGAATACAAATAGCATTACATACATTCCATAAACCGACATAATGAATGACTTTCGGTTTATGGAATGCATGTAATGCTATTGCTATTCTATAAACCGAAATAGAGTCCCCATTCATACGAATAGGTCAATTGACCTATTCGTATGAATGGGGACTCTATTTCGGTTTATAGAAAGCCAATAGTATTACATGTATTCCATAAGCCGAAAGTCTATAAACCGAACGACGTTCGGTTTATAGACTTTCGGTTTATAGAATACATGTAATGTTATTGCTGTTCTATAAACCGAAAGTCTATTAACCGAACGTCGTTCTACATTGAAATTCCCATTCTCGTCCACAAATACTTTGCTTCCTCCCAGCTGACTTCAATGACACATAAGTGATCTATCCCCTAAGGTTAAGAATTTATACTTAGCTTGAAAAGCATTTTTTCCTTACCCCATGGAATTGACTAAGAACGAGTTTACTCTCACTCCCATTCATCTTGATCTTTGCAAAATAATTAGTGAATACAATTTTGCAAGGTCGAGATAAGGCATCCGAGTGGTAGTCGAGTCTGTCCAAGGTTGTGATTAGTGCTCATCTTGGACTGCAATTTTGTATTTTAGTGAATAACTGGCTCATAGAAGCAGCAGCTTTAGGGGACTATTTCCACCAGTCTTTTTGGACAAAGTTTATGTAATATATTTTGAAGACCATCTCAAAACTGATTTAACACATGGATAAAGAGTATTTAATAAATAAATTGAAAATGTTGCCATTTAGTTATAAACCTTTTGTGTACAACAGACACATTATTTTTGGTATTGGTACCAGGATTGTGGAAGTCATGTTTTGGTATCCAAAACAAGTTGTCCAGCCACAGTGTTTTTATTTATATCCCCCTACAGAACATAACGATTCATCTACTTTACTTGTAATTAACCACTTAGTATTGTCACTTACCTGTCCGATTGCTGCCTCGTGATGTAGCGGAAGTCCCGTACGTAACCGCAACTTTCTGTCACCGTTACTGGTGCCAGCCATCTTTTTGGAGTCGGTTTGTGTACCAAGCGGACTTCTATGTAATGTATGGCGGTAAACGCCGAGTTCAAATGTTTAAATAGTAACACTCCCATTTTTGGTAACACCCTTTCCCCGCCCCTTTTAGGGCATTTTCTCATTTATTCTCTCATTTATCTATGAACCTGGCCCACACTACTCCAATTGCCTGTACCTACAGTCTTCTCTGTAATTTGGGCTATGTTTATATATGTTACGGCTCTTGGTTTCGACCCTTGACTAAAATTTTTGACCAACGCTTGTACTCCACCTTTCTCAACCTCTGGATAATATTTTGACTAACGCTTGTACTCCGCCAGTCTCGACCTTTGGCTACCATTTTTGAGTACGCTCCTGGTCAGTCCCTGGTTTATTTTAGAAAGTGCTTGTGCCGCACAAGTCCATGTCAAAGAGTATCCTGGACTCAACCTTCAGGTACATACTTGCTGGGGTAAACACCACATTACACTATCTAGAGGTAATTCGTTCTATCTCAGATGCCCATACCATTAGCCTACTGGTCACAAGTATTGTGTATCACTAACCAGTGCTAAAAATTTCTGCAAGAGTGTTTAAATGTTTTTGTGGAGGTTGCTTTGCTACCCTTTGATATTTGGGAGGTATTTAACCTATTAAACCAGTATTTTTATATCTATGTCTCACAAGCCAAATTACAAGGTTCCAATTATAATAGTATTTCTGGACTCGATTCCATTACAAGTGTTGAGCAGTGAAAGTGTATTACTTGTTGGAAATTGTGCTCTTTTCACAACACTGTTTTTTTTTGTGTGGCTCTTTTGACTTGTTTTGGAGGTCATTATAGCTATTTCCCAATAGCAGCTAAGGCAAACAAGTCAATAGATCAATTAATTCCTTGTGTGCTGTGAAAACACTTTAATAATAACCATTTTCTTTCCATTCCACCTGGCTCGCCAAAACAGAATGAGATTTTTTTGGTGTTCTATATAGGCTAGATAACATAAAATAAATATGTCAACAAAAAATAATAATGTATGTTTATAGTAAGAGAAATGGGCTAAATAAACATGTTATTGTATGCTTCTGACTTAATGAGATTCAATAAACTGTTGCTCTATGTATTTTTTCTCCAGATTGGTGAACAGGAAGAAGAACAAAAGTATGTACAAACTCTCATTTTGTTTTATTGTGTTTTTAACTCAAACCTTTTTAAATTCCTGACATTTTCATGGTTTCCTCATCAGCACCAGGAATCAAATAGTTGTGTTAATAACTGTAAATCCTTTCAACCTTTGGTAAACACAACACTGCTGTGATTGACAGGGTAATAAAAGTGTTAATGAGACAGACCAGCAAATTCCAAGATCAATAGCTGCCAATGAAACAAAAACAATGCTTGTTTTCCTGTATTAGTTTTGTGTGTGTTTGTGTGTATCTGCCTGGTGTATATCGGGAGTATATGTGTGTGTAAATGTGCTCAGCTGCATACGATTATGTGTGTTTTAGAGAAGAGAAAATGTATACATATATTTACATGTATAAATTAATATCATGTTTAATATATTTTTTGCAGTTTATATTGTAAGCTTGCAAGCAGGGCTCTTTACCTCATGCATTGGTCAGTGTCTGTTCCTCTAATACTTTCTGTAATTCCCTTTCATGCTCAGTATCATGTGCGGTGTATATTGTTGGTGCTATATAATATAAATTAATGTTCATATAATATAACGTGTTTACCAACTGAAATTTTTAAATCAATTATAATGTTATATAATTTTGGCTATGGGGCTACTCTGAGCAAGGCCAACATTTAGTAACCCCTTGAAAATGGTACTGTTTAGTGCTTGAAAATACTGTTACAATGAATTAAATATGTAGTTACAACTAATTGGATTCTTAGCTAATATGAATATTTATAGATTAGTAGTGTTACAAGATAAATGTTAGGCTTAATCTTGCTTGTTAAAACTGTAGCTTAATAGTTGCTGCATATAGTTCGATCTGTACTGGGCAATTTTTTGAATGATGGTCTTTCTCTGGAAAAATGTTGCTTTCTTCCTGTGCCTGGGGTTTCCTGTTTAGGTGCATTCTGTCACCTAAATACTGATTATACCACGCGTGAGGTGTTTTTTTTATTATCACTGTATGTTTGTGTGTTTTTGTCCCCCGCTGTCCCCCCTGCCTTTTTTTGTATGTACAGTAATGTTTTCCTAATAGCATACTGCGTGGAGTCTGCTCTGTAAAGTATCGGCTATCGGGAGGATTTGAATGGGAGAATTATTCCAATTCAGCTACTTAGGCCTGAAGTTTGAAATTGCCTTCTCAATTACCTGCATTTCTCTCTTTCATGAATTACATCCATAATTTAAACACAGTGTTGTCTGCACACAATACTTAGCACTTTGAATAGAAAGGAAGCCTGGACAGACTTGAATATGATGGGACAGGGCTTCCACAAATGGGAAAATGAATGGTTATGTAATTATCACTCCTGGAACTGAATTAATTAAATTAATCCTAAACTCGAAGAGCAAAACATATGAGATCTTTTTAATAAAAATGAGTTAACATTTTTCCATTAACTGTATTTTATAATTATTTTTCAATTTGAATCCCTTTATAATATAGTCTTAATCTAGGTGCTAGCAAATTAATTGAGTAGTAGTTATATTAAAATAAAACAGGGATGAATTCATGGAAGAAAGAATTAACACACCGAATTGGAGAATTTTTCCAACTTGGCTACATTGGCCTTACATTTTATATTCCCTTGTCAATCCCTGCAATTCCCTACAAGCCCCTTTTTCAGTATCCCCCTTTTGCAAGTATACGTCAACTTTAGCAAAACACATGGTTTATTTGAGAGGAAGAACTTTTTAGTTGTATTTTTAAACTAGGAAAAACATATTAATAACCATAGAAGTCCAGTTAATGCATTACCTTTCACTACCTTGACATATACCTATAATACCTATTATTCATAGGACAGCATGAAAATCCATATGTTATTAATTAGATTGTTGTCTAATGATCCATTTTCTACTGTCAATGACCACGATGTCACATTATCATTCTTTATGCTCTAGAACAGGTTTTGATTGATGCGAGCATTGGAAAAAGTATTTGATGTGTTCTACTTAAATCCCATTAATGAAAATATAGTGATAATAGAATAGCTTTAGTTTTATCATAACGCAATACACCTAGGGTTATTCTATCATTTGCATATAGTTTACAAAGAGTGCAGGAAAGTAGTCAATTTTGACAAATCCTATTAAGCAGCTAAGTAATGATGTATTTCCCAGCACACCATGCTCATTTGAAGACTGTCGTGACTACATGGATAAAAAATGACAATAAAACCCTTTGGCTATATTACCCATGCCTTTCATCTAAAGATGGAAAAAAAACACAAGTAAAGAAAAAGCCCAGAAGCCTCCTTATTTCTCTCTCTCACATCATTAAAGCTTCAATAAGTCTTCAATTAGATTTCCCTGGTTGCTGCCATTGTTTTAGATTGATAGATGTCCTTGGTTCAACCTCAGTAGGAAACCTTGTAGTTACAAAGGCACATTGTCAGAATCAATTAATACAGCAATACCATTGGTAATCAATCCAGAGCCTATTTATTGCTGAAAATCACTTTTCAACCACATGTTCAAAGGGTATATATCTCAAATTTGGAGCAGAATAGCCACCTCTAAATGCTTTTTTGCCCAACCACAAAGCCCGAACACTCCAGTGGGCCTACCCAAAATGGTCGCGGAGTCAGAGCCAGCATCCACACCACAGGACTGAGCAGTCCACGGTCCACCCCATAGTACTGGAAGGAAGCACATCAACATTGACTCTCGAAGGGAGACACAAAATAGTAGACAGGGCCATTCAGCCTGAGAATATGGAACTCCACCAGGACCTCAAACAAATTAATGATAGGCTGGTGTCTCTTAAGGGAAAGTGGCACGGCAACACACACCACATTTAGTGATGAACTGAACAAGCATATACAGAACCAGGAATTACAAATATTTTCTCTACAACAGAAAGTGGAGGATTTGAATAATCACAGCTGTAAAGCAAATATCAGCGAGCATGGCGTACCTATCGACACACCAACCGAACACCTGCAGCCCTTTATTCAAGGCCTGTTTAATAAAATTCTTCAGTGGAGTCGTGACAATTGTGTGGGGTTAGAGAAAGTGTACAGACTTTGCAACACCAATGGGGCCATAAGACTTCAGAGATGTGGTATGCATTTTACATTATCACTATGAACCTGACAACCTGTTGCAAACTTACCACACTATGACACCCTTTAAAGCACAAGACAACGATTTGGCACTATATGCTGATCTGTCACACACAACATTGCAATGAGCCCTGTGGCCTGTGACAGCTGGACTACAAGCAGCAGGCATTGCCTTTAAATGGTTTGAAGTAGACATCACCTATACCTGGGGCATCCCATCTCATCACCCTAAAGAACAACAGATTGCATATACTCTGCCACCCACGTGACATGCCATCATTCATGAGCGGTCTGGAATTGCCCAATGTGCCTATCGCTGAATGGTTTCAAACTTTTATCTACATAGAGAAGGAACTGGCTTAAGCGGATTGTTAATCAATATGTGCATACTTGGACCTGGGAATGATTGACATGTTTCTGGTACCCTTGATGTGTTATGCCTAGAGAGTCAGCATTGGACCTCGCCATCAGTTTTAGCATGTTCCTGAATGACTTACTAGCCTTTAACATCTTTATACAACTGTTCCAGCGATATATATTTTTCTTCGCCGCACCACTGCTTATAATTCAACAAATTTTTAACCAAGCTGTCTCTACTCTTGCTTTGTGTGACCACCGTCTGGGTCATTCCCTCCCCTCAAAATGATCTAGGTGGGGAGCTTAGTAGTTTTGACGACACAGGCCCATTTTCTTTTTCATGGCTCTACTGCCATGGGTGGTCTTTCCCGCCAGGGGTTTTACCCCCATTTTTATTTCCTTCTACTCACAACTGTATAATCTCTCCCCTCCCCAGATTCCCAAAAAGATGGCCCAATCCAAACTTAACATCCAACGATATCTGACTAAACATTTTAAATGTAAACTGATGTTAGATGGCACTGAATCCCTGAAAGGCACCATCACACTTCTGGAACTCACCTATATTTCTAAAATATCCAAAACACAGAGATGTCCAAGTCCTCCCCTTCTCATCGTACAAATAAATCCTAGAATTCCTACTTTGTGCAAGGCTTCAATGCCATATTGAAGCGGATTACCATTCATCCCCATGATGGCAAAGATATTGAGCTTTGCAGCAGCTGTCACCCCATCTCTTTGCTCAATGCTGATATTAAACTCTTTTCCAAGATTCGGGCACAATGAATTAATAGGTTCCGACCAGCCCAGACCATCCAGACCAGACAGGTTTAATCCTGAGGCAGGAGTCCAGGGAATGCATGATTAGAATATACCTTCAGCACTCACACCATCCTCTTGTCAGAGAGTTGAAAGTACTCATGGAATGGAAGAACCGATCACCACATCAGATGACCAAATCAAATGGTACAACAAAAATGTGGTTTTACTGGCTTAAATTGATTTAAGACCCATAGACACAGCCCTATCTGCACCCAACCTGAAACATACCAGGATGCTGTTTCTCACACCACCAGAAGCCCATGGATATGTAGCTATTTAATCCTGCCCCACCCCACTTTCACATTCAACCTCCCCACTCTTCCTCGTTCTCCTCCCCCTTTTTCTTTTCTTTCCATTTTTTTCCCCTTTTCCCTTTACTTTTCCCCTGCCTACCATTTTAGAAGTAGGCATATATAGCCACTATATGTTTCAGTCCATTTCCAGAAGCCACATTGTTAGGATATCATGGTATGTTATTGCTTTTATGTGTATATTTATGGATCTGCACATTTGATTTATTGGCTTGCTTAGGCCCCCCCCCCCCCCTACCCCCACTGTACTTTTTTCTCTTTTTGTTCCCCTACCCCTTTTTTATTATGGAAAATTGATTTTAAAAAAGGAATAATAATTTTTAAAAAATCCTTGTTGAGAGCTAATTCCAATATATATTGTTATTTCTCACAAAACACAAAAAAATGTTCAGAGAAAAGAAAAGATATTCTACCTCTTCTTGTGTTTAGCAAATTAATTTTCACTCTTTATTTTATTTTGGGTAATACATTTTTTTGACACTTGTTTAACACCTACAGTTTTATATTCAGAATAATAATGTCACTACAATGCATTTCACAGGCTAATGAGCTCAAATGTTGAAATGGCTGATATTAAATTCTGAATGTGTTGGTACTTTTGTACTCAAATATCAGCAATAACAGCTTATTATTCAGCAAGAAAAGGAATCCTAAATTAAACATTATATGACACATTTAGAACTTCTGTTTGAAAATTGCAAACGCTTGTTTAAACAAAATGCTCATCTTTCAATAGATTTTTTTCCATCATAGTAAATGAGAAACCAATAGGTATAATTTGTAATTAACAATATACACCTTTCCATTCATGTTAGTAGTTACTCCAGCAGCAAGGGTTCGCTCAAAATAGACTGCCGTGTCGGGCAGCATGGAGGATGTCTGCACGTATCGTGCAGACATCCCCCAGCTGCCCGATTCTCCCTGGTGGCTAGTGGGGCAGCAGAGGATGTCTGCGCGATGAGCGCAGACCTCCCCTGCTGCCGCCCGGCTCGATCGCCGGGACTTCTGTGACGAAAGCGGATGTACCCGGCTTCTTCATAGAAGCCCCGGCAGTCGTGCCGGACGGAAGCAGGGGAGTCTGCGCTCATCAGCTCTGCTGGGGACCTGGATCCATGTCTTATAATCTGACCTCAATTTGAGGTCAGATTATAAGAAGACCTCGAATGTAAAACGATTAGGATTTTTCAGAGCATTTGCTCTGAAAAAAACCTCGTCTTATATTCGAGCAAATACGGTAATTTTTTTGATTGTGTGACTAAAATAATAGATCAGGGCGGTACAATATGGCCTTTGACACTGTCGCACATAGAAGGCTTATCAATAAACTGCAATCTTTAAGTTTGGATTTCAATATTGTTGAATGGATTAGACAATGGCTGAGTGACAGGTAACAGAGGGTTGTAGTCAATAAAGTATATTCGATGCAAGTTCTTGGGGTACCTCAGGGATCTGTACTTGACCCATTCTCTTTAATATTTTTATTAGTGATATTGCAGATGGTCTTGTTGGCAAAGTATGTCTTTTTTGCTGATGATACAAAGATTTGCAACAGGGTTAATGTGACATAGTCTTAAAATAGAAGTACAATGATTTAAAAGTAATATCAGGAAGTATAACTTTACTGAGAGGGTAGTGGATGTATTGAATAGCCTTCCAGCGGAAGTGGTAGAGGTAAACACAGTCAAGGATTTTAAGCATGCGTGGGATAGGCACAAGGCTATCCTGGATATAAGATAGGGAACTGGGGACTAATAAAAATATTTCGAAAATTGGGCAGACTAGATGGACCGAATGGTTCTTATCTGCCGACACATTATATGTTTCTATGTTTGTTTGGTTTCTACTATAAAACCTATTTTAAAACAAATATATTGACTTTTTACAGCATACATTCATCAGGATAGAGACAATAGGGAGAATTTCACAAACAAGAGTCTCTACAATACCATAATCTGCAAAGAAAAGACTTAGACCATAGTTGTCAAACTGCTATAATCCAGCATTTATCATACTACTATTTCAGAAATATTCCGAAATATTTGTAGATTTTAAGAGCCAACCAGACGAAATCAAGAGCCAACCCGAGTCCAATATGCAAGATCATCCAGGCTGTAACAAGTCATTCGTGTATCCTTTTTTTGCTTTGCTCGCTTGTTAATGATTTATGACCTGGGCAAGTGCCACAGAGCGGTACTTGCCCAGGTCTAGCCATAGACCGGTACCTGCCCAAGTCTAGCCATAGACCAGTACCTGCAAGTTTAGCTATTGTCCGTCCGCCTGCCCAAGCCTAGCCATGGTCTGGCATCTGCTCTGTCCTGAGCCCTGTCAAGCAGCTGTCCTGAGTCCTGTTAAGGGACTGCAATATCTTAGAGCCCTGTTAGGGTCTGCCATGGCGTAGAGACTCATTTCTGATTAGCCTGCCTTGAGCCTTGTCATAGTTTTGCCCTATCTTAGAGCCCTATTAGGATCCTCTCTTGATTCCTGTTAAAGGGTTTCCCTGTCCCATATGAATGTGTTTTTAGTTCTATAGTTATGTCTAATGTTTTACCCTGATCATGTATGTTCCAGTTCTGCCTTTTCTCCTTTGTCTCTCATGTACACCTGCAGTCTGTATTTAGTTTATTCTGGCTCTGCTCTGTTTGTATATGTCCTGCTCTGCTTGGTTTATTCTGCCCCAGTCTGCAGCATCCTGTTTACCCTGCCAGAGTTGTTATGTACCATGCCTGCTTCAGAATGTCTGCAGGGTATCTACAGATTCAGTCTTGGCAACTCTGGATACAGCAGCTGCTATCGTAGGGCTCTCGAATGTGGTCACACCTACAACCACTTCCAGAGGAGTGTGGTTACCCTGCACCTAGCCCTGTGTCTCCACATCTGCACCATAACTACTGAACTAGAGGTGCTTAGGGTCCAATGCCACCTGGACCCCTCTCGTAACAAACGTAGTTATTGGCAAATTATACTTCCCTGGAATTTTATGTAAGACCAAATAAAAGTAGGGATTTTAGAAGCCATGGTTGAGATCTGTTAAGGTTTAAAGTTGTGATGCTTTATTGTGATTTTATTTTCAAATGTATAAATCTTTTTAAAAATACCTGCACTTCTACATGTATAACATGATTTATAGCACCTGTAACATGTATTTTGTAGCATAACTTAATTTGCCATTAAAAAGTTCACTGTGCTGTTTATCCGTATTTTGCAAAACAAATTACTTTCAGGTGCTGTTTTTAGGCACGAAATCAAATTGCGCTACTTCTAGAGGCAGCTCATAAAATTGTAAGTTGATGTCAACGTGGCAGCATTGATTCGAAGGGCACATGGATTAGTTTGTATTTGCATAAAATCCCCTTACCCCTTAACTCAACATTACAATTTCCTTAAATCAAGTCAAGCCTCACATAAAAACTAAGACCTTTAAAAACAAAATATGCACCTTTTCTGTCTTAATGCACAACTGATCTCTTGACCTTAGTCTGCTTTATAGAGCAACATATTTATATAGGTAAACCAAAATTTGTTTGAAAAGTTTGTGCATAATGTACTGACAATCTGTTTGCTTATACTATTTGGGTTTACAGCTATTTGCAGGTAAATCTATTTTTTTCTTCTAACATTTTTGTGGTTTTTAACAATTTAGAAGTGTTTATTTGTAGCCTTCCAGCTGCAGATGGCCTACATCTCCCTTAATACTTTATCAGCTAAGAAGTGGGTCTCCACAGCTGATGGCTGCAGTTTGACTCTGGCACTGATGGGGCATTTGGCCCCAATATATGTCCTAAAAAATCCCTTATGGCACAAAGTTCTAAAAGCGGGATAATCAAGAGAAATATTCTGTTGGTTTCCACAGTGATGAATGGACTTTTATAACAGTTCAAACATAACTAATAAAAATTATTTTAGATTTGGGTGGCCAGACTTATACTCTAAACTGGGCTTCTAAAAGTCTGTGTTGTCAGTGACCATAAATCTCATAACAAACAAATTTATTTTTAAAAAAATAGTTTGTTCCTCTCTCAAAAGGAATGTATCAAACATGGGACAGCTGGTAACAGTTGGCCTCGGGGAACAAAAACAATTTAGTTGCCCTTGGTGCTACTTCATTGGGCCCACCTGATATTATGAGAAATAGATACATATACACATGCAATTGGATAGAAAGATTGAAAGTGTTACCAACTGGGGCATCTAAAAGTGAAAAGTGGTGCAGCCCCAATTCACTGAGTGAGATTAGACAGCAGCCCATGTGGAAATTTACCTCCTGCCCCCTCCTTGCCAGCCATCCACTGGTATCTAGCAAGGAGACAGCTGTTAACCACCCATTATTAAATGTGGAAAGTAATGAAATTTTAAATATGCAATAATAAGTATAGGAAAAGTTATTTGTCCTGGAACTTACTATTTATGTAGCACTAGGTACAGAGCATAGACGTGGACTGCATACTATGTTAGACGAACAAGAACAGACTGATACATGAGACCCTTAGCATTGGACGACATCTGTGGGTTTGCCTGAAGTGTGCAAGAAAGTTTGAGATGTATTTCTCTACATTCCAGGATTGTTACACTAATTCAGAAATACTGTGGAATGTCCTTAACCTGTAATGATAACATTTCTTTGCAAAAGAGCATAATTGCGAAAATTTAATTTTTACAATGCACAGAGTTGCCAACTTTTCCTCAAAAAAATACCAGCCACACTATTGCCTCCATAGACTTAACATTGGCAGCAAGCCAATCATTTTGTTGTCCTGACAATAAAATACCAGCTGGGTGGAAACCCTAGCAGGCAAAGACCTGGATTAGATCGGACAGGATCCCAAAAAATGTCCCCAACTCCCTCTAGATTGGGTTCTCCTATATCATTCTTTTCGTGTTCATCTAACATAGTCTGTACCTAGGGCTACATGCATTGCTAGCACTATATAAAGAAAGGATAATGACTTTTGACAACT
The DNA here is from genome assembly GCA_036172795.1 of Pelodytes ibericus. Lineage (NCBI taxonomy): Eukaryota > Metazoa > Chordata > Amphibia > Anura > Pelodytidae > Pelodytes > Pelodytes ibericus. The sequence continues at coordinate 83,229,499 of CM069863.1, read as the reverse complement.
ATGAACTAGGCTGTGAATTTGGTGGTCAGACTAATGCACATAGTCTTATATGGTATGATACTACTATTGAAACAGCTAAATAGCAGTTTAGAGTCCCAATTTATAATGTGGACCTTTGCATTTTACTAACTCGAAATAGTACAGGTGTACCTCAATTCATTGCGCTTCAACTTATTGTGATTTGTAATTATTGCTCTTGACAGGATATGTCAATTATCTTTATTTTTTGTCTCTGACTATTCAACGTGTCTATTTGCACAATATTTTATTGAACTTAGACCAATGAATAACTTAAAATGGCCTCTAAGCATATGAAGAAAGTATGTACAATACATATTTTTTTGTACTTAATCATTTTGGCTTATGTGACTCACTCTACTGAGGAATTCGGCTTAATGCAGTATTTCGGAACCAAACCCGCAATAACTCTGAGGTATGCCTGTATAAGGTATCAAAGCATAAAAAAAAATGTAAATCTTAAAATCAAGTCCAAGGTCATAGGCTGGCTGCAGGGTGACAATTCCTTCAATATATATATTATTCTGCATTGTGGGTATACAACATACATATACACCATCATATCAGTACGTTATAACCATCTGCTTACAGTATATAGTTATAAAGGTGACGACTTTGAAAAATAATTTAATTTATATATTTGGGTAGAACAATACATCAATGATATTTCATCCTGTTTATTGTTCCTATATATGTCTTGTCAAGTTCACTTTAAATCCTTGTATTTTGGATGTATAACTGATTAACAAATTTCTACAATCCTCTGGTCAGTGCAAAAGTCATGGATTGTGAACAGGTTGAATTAGTTTTTTTTTCTTTCAGTAACAAGAATCGGTAAAGGTGTTCTATGTATTTATATCAAGCTGCTGAGAAATGTCTGTTTACATATTCAGTAGTGTCTGTTGTACAGGACCTGACTGACTACATTAATCTGCATGTGTCACAGAGGAAGGGGAAAACCGTGCACACATTCTGATATGAATCTGCTGCTTTTCTCATTTGTCCTTTCAACATCAATTCACTTTAAGAAGAAGTAAATTACATTTAGAGTGTGGGTGTGATGTACATATCGGCTAAAAGAAGAGACGAGGAGCGGTATGGTGTGGTGAAATCTATAAACAAAGATTCCTTTCTCATGATTGCTATAGGCCGCAGTTTCCATCATAGCAGTTACATATGTGGAGCAGATATATTTCACTGATAGCTAGGGAAAGAAAATAGCTTGACAAATTTAGATGTAGGGGTCAATTCTATTAGCTGTGATAAATGAAAACTGTTTTTTTTTTTTAAGGAGGTATGAGTGATAATTCTTTGAAGCTATGGGCTTATTTTACTGCAGTGTTATTGGTTCCAAGCAAGAAGCATTGCACTGAGCGATAAGCTTTATCAAAGCAAGTTGGTTAAAGGCAGGTGAAACATTATTATGCATTGCAAAAAAAAAAATACCAGCATTTTAATCAGTCATCAACTTACTCAAGCATTTGAAGCTTACACAACCATGGAAGGCTAAGCATGGCAGGTGTATAGGAAAAACTACATTGAGCACAGAGCATTGGCAAGGCAATCCATATGGAAAAATTCAATAATCTTGACAAGATTAAAAGGGACTCTGTCATCTAAGCACTGTTTATACTGTGACTGTAGAGAATAAAAAAAATATGAACAATATTATATACAGTGTGTTAGCAGAATTGATAGCAAATGCATAGATTGAGAGATAAATGTATTTTAAATGTTGATCGTTTCAACATTGCCCATCAAGTATAGATAATTTGCATATCAAGCAACACGTGAAGTCTTTACCAGGAGATGCCACAAACACATCTAAAACGTACACTTCACTTACTTTAAGCATGTGCTTGTAATTCTACTAACACAATGTATAGATCATTTTATTCTCTACATTCACACTATAAATAATGTTTATGTGATGGAGTACCTGTAACTATCTGAAATTTGTATTTTCAAATGCAAAATGTCATGCCCTCATCTGCTTTTCGAGCCTTATTGGCTCTTTGTCATCAGTGACTTAGGCATTTGATGGATGCACTGTTAGACGTTTCTATTTTTTTCTTTTGCCCATACTGAGTCCCCTCGGTTTGTGAGTCTGTAACTGGAACAATAATGTATATTGTGCATGTCAACACTCTTCCTGTACTACTCAAGCTCTCCCTGGAGACATCACATGGCCCGCCACTGAACATTAACCATGTAAGTAAAAATCTCCTTCAAACCTCCAAAAAAACATCAGAACTACGTATTGCTCTTCAAATTGTTTACTGAAGCAAAATGTGACTACTCATGCAAACATCATAACAAACCAGCAATCACTTAAGGCGTTTCATACCTTGGCTTCTTAGGGTGTGTGCTGCCAGTGCACGTTTACTCAAAAGAAGCACCATGAATGAGCATTCTTCTATATGTAGTGAGTGCCACCAGATTTTCACGTGATTGTACATTGAATTGGACATTCCAACTGGTCAATTTGGAAATTTTCTCCATCATACTGCTCTCTGTCTAATTCAAAAATGTGGTTCTCTACCCAATTTTTTTTATGCTGAAAGAAGTGCATTCATGCAGTGAAAAAAGTGCATAGGATGAGGTTGAGCATTAATAGAGCTAAGCCAGGGTCTGGCCAGACCGTTATTTTTGATTTTCATGGATTCTTTTATATCGGACATGGTGCTCGCAGACTGACAGAAGGCCCATATTTAAAAAGGGATAAAAATCCCAGTCGGGCAATTACAGACCTGTACGTTTGACATCTGTGGTGGGGAAACTGTTTGAAGGGTTGCTAAGGGAATCTATTCAAGATTTCATATTGAACAGGAATCTCATTTGCAGGAGCCAACATGGCTTTGTGAAAGATAGATCTGGTCAAACTAACTTTATTACATTCTATGAGGAGGTGAGTAAAAATATAGATACGGGTGCTGCAGTGGATGTGATATATTTAGACTTTGCTAAGGCATTTGATACAGTTCAACATAAAAGGTTACTGTACAAATTGACTGAAATAGGCTTAAACCTAAGGTTTGTTTATGGATTGGCAATTGGTTGAAAGACAGAATGCAAACGGTGGTGGTAAATGGGAAGTTCTCAAATTGGACACATGTCATAAGTGGGGTACCTCAGGGTTCTGTTCTTCTTTTTAATTTGTTTAATAATGATCTTCCTGAGGGCATAGGGAACCATGTCTCGTGTTTGTTGATTAAGTAGGGTAATACAGTCTGAACGTATCATCGATGCAAGAAGGTTTTCACAAATTGGGTAATTGGGCAGATAAATGGCAAATGCAATTCAATGTAGACAAGTGTAAAATTATGAATTTTTTGGTACAATAATAAAAATGCAACATATAGTTTAAATGGTGTTTCCTTGGGGAAACTAATGAAAAAGATTTGGGAGTAGTTGTAGACAATAGACTTGTAGTGCACAATGACAGGTGGTAGCTTCAAAGGCCAATAAGATATTGGGGTGTATTAAAATGGGTATTGACTCACGGGAGGAAGATATTATTCTGCCTTATTATAGGTCCATGGTAAGATCTCACCTAGAATATGCGGTTCAATTCTGGGCACCTTTAAAAAAAAAAAAAAAAGACATTATGGAACTAGAAACAGTGCAGCGGAAGGCTACAAATTGCACATTAATATGCCAGTGTTATTTTGCCATTAATATGCCACCGCCAATTTGCTCATTAATATGCCAGTATTATTTTGCCATTTATTTGCCAGTATTATTTTGCCATTAATATGTTAGTATTATTTTGCCATTAATATGCCACAGCCAATTTGCCCATTAGTATGCTAGTATTATTTTGCCATTAATATGCCAGTATTATTTTGCTATTAATATGCCAGTATTACTTTTGTCAATAATATGTAAGCATTATTTTGCCATTAATATGCCAGCATTACTTTTGCCATTATTATGCAAGTATTATTTTCACATTAATATGCCAGTATTACTTTTGCCATTAATATGTCAGTATCATTTTGCCATTAATATGCCAGTATTATTTTGCCATTAATATGCCAGTATTACTTTTGTCATTAATATTCCAGTATTACTTTTGCCATTAATATGCCAGTATTACTTTTGCCATTATTATGCCAGTGTTATTTTGTCATTAATATGGAACCCTCCTCCCCCTTCCCAGTACTTTCTGGCTGCTTCGTGTCCCCAGTTGTCTCCTACTTGTAGTCTTTCCTCCTGCGCGGAGAAGGAAAATCCAGCCACAAAATATGACGTACTGTCACATAGCCGGTGGCCATAGGCATCTGCAGAAATTTTTCAGGGGGGGGGGCATAATTTTACCGTCATCCTTTCTGCGCTGCGCCTCTTTTTGGCAAGTTATCATGAAGTGGAGGAGCTTTGTCATTATCAGTGAAGGCATGCAAAGGGTTGATAAACCCTGCACCAGATACAGATCCACAGCACCAGATATAAACCAACCACACTAGATATAGCCTCACTGCACCAAATATAGACAGGGGGAGGGGAGAGAGAGACAGAACAGGGGGAGGGGTGAGAGAGACACAGAACAGGGGGAGGGGGGAGAGAGAGAAAGAACAGGGGGAGGGGGAGAGAGAAAGAACAGGGGGAGGGGGGAGAGAGAGACAGAACAGGGGGAGGGGGGAGAAAGAGCCCGGGGGAGGGGGAGAGAGACATAAAAGGGGGAGAGAGAGAGAGAGAGAGAGAGAGAGACAGACAGAACAGGGGGGGGGGGAGAGACAGAACAGAGGGGGGAGAGAGACAGAACAGAGGGGGGAAAGAGACAGGGGAGGGGGTGAGAGAGACAGAACAGGGGGGAGAGAGACAGGGGAGGGAGGAGAGAGACAGAACAGAGGGAGAGAAAAAACAGGTATGGGGGAGTTAGAGAGAGACAGACATAGCAAGGAAGAGGAAAGGGACACATACATAGGGGGGTGAAAGAGATGGGGGTAAAAGATGGGGGGGCGCCACGGGGCAAGCCCGCCGGGGCAAGCCCGCCAGGGCACCGGGACACTTAAGGCCGGCCCTGAACCCAACAGCACCAGACACAACACTATAGCACACACAATATAATCCATCAGCAGCAGATACAACACTATAGCACACAATATAACCTCTCAGCACCAGATACAACACTATAGCACACAATATAACCCCTCACCACCAGATACAACACTATAGCACACAATATAACTTCTCAGCACCAGATACAACACTATAGCACACAATATAACCCCTCAGCACCAGATACAACACTATAGCACACCATATAACCTCTCAGCACCAGATACAACACTATAGCACACAATATAAGCATACGGCAACAGATACAACACTATAGCACACAATATAACCCCACAGCACCAGATACAGCACTATAGCACACAATATTACCCCACAGCACCATATACAACACTATAGCACACAATATAACCCCACAGCACCAGATACAACACTATAGCACACAATATAACCCAACAGCACCAGATACAACACTGTAGCACACAATATATCCCCACAGCACCAGATACAACACTATAGCACACAATATAACCCCACAGCACCAGATACAACACTATAGCACACAATATAACCCCACAGCACCAGATACAACACTATAGCACACAATATAACCTCTCAGCACCAGACACAACACTATAGCACACAATATAAACACAAAGCAACAGATTCCCTAAACACCCAAATTCCTAAATCCATGACATTTCTTTATCTCTTTCCCCCTTTTATATGTTTATCCCTCCATGTTTGCCATCTCTTTCCCCATCATTTTATGTGTTTTTTCCTCCATGTCAGTGACCTCTTTTCACCTACATTTTATCTTTTCTGCCCCATGTCACAATTTTGTCTGTATTCTGCTCCAATCAATCACCTCTTTTCATCCTCCATTATCTTTTCTGCCCCATGTCATCCCATTTTGTTTGCAATCTGCTTCCATTTATCACATCATTTTATCCTCCATTATCTTTTCTGCCCCATCCACTAGTCACCATGTTGATGTGAGCAGAGCCTGGTCAGAAGAGCTGCTCAGACTGGACAAATGGAGACCTCAGGTAAATGGGAAATACCTCCCTGTATTTATCCCACTCTGCCATGTACCTTAAAGCTATTACAAGCTATTACAAGCTCTTTCTACCTGTTACAGAGGCTCAGCTGTGGTTTCTGAGTATCTTCCCCTGTTTCCTCCATGATGTTGCACTGCAGGCTCTCTTCTGTCAGTCATGCTGCCACATGGAGGGCTGAGGGGCGGGGCTATAACTTCATATCACCGAGCACCCCTGTCATTGTCTCTCCATGCAGCATGACTGACAGCTGCAGAGACCTGCACCAATGTGGATGGGAGACCAGTATTACAGCAAGCAGAGTTGCAGAGAGCAACAGCTTTGGGTGCCACCTCCTACCCCAGCAACTGGTGTGCAGTCCCCTAGGGACAACCAGGGGCTGCACACTGAGTAAAAATAATAATTTAAAAAACAAATATTTAAAGAACCCCCCTTGCCCCCCTTGCCCCCCCCCCCCCCACCCATGCGGACGCCCATGCCAGTGGCAATGATTTTTTTTTTTGATTTTTTTTTTTCTTTTGGCAACCGAATCCAGTGATGTGCTGCAAGGGGGATTCCGGCAGTACAGGGGTGTCACCCGATGCGATCCGCACCCCCGCATTGCTCTTGTGATGCCACTGATTCAGCTTATCAGTTAAATAAGTTGTCTTGACAAGTTTGGTTTGTTTTTTTTGCATGTATTGTGGATATGTCAATAAGAAGTTATATTGTGCTCTGTGCTAGAATGCTTAAAATTTAGACCATAACGCATCACTTAAATTTGTTAACTCCAGGATATCACCTGAGATCCAGGGCAGATGGAAGCCCCTTTCTCTCTCCCTACATAGCAGGGCAAGCTTATCACAGACCCACATCTATTTTTCAATTGCAGAGTCCACATCAGGTACTATGTTTAACCTGCTCCACAAACATGTGCTCTACAATAAACACCTCCTCTATAATGTGTGTACACAGTGCCATGGTGCTGGAAGTATAGATTACTTTTGACTATACCTTGTATGTTCCAAACATTTAAACTGTGCTTTGTATTTTTCTACTATTTTTCTATGATTTTTAGAGCCTTTGGATTTCATTAATTTTCACCAAGCTAATGCTGAAAAATGATGTTAGGTAGAGATTAAAATGATTTCCTTGAAAGTCCATTAGTTAACTATAATTGCATTTTTCAATTTAACTAATTTGGGCTTGAGTAAATACAATTTGCTGTAATTTTAGAATATTTCCATATTTCATAAAATATGGGTAATTTGTCAACTTTATTTTCACACAGCACTCTTTAAAACCTGCAATATACTGTTTAATAATAACATCTTGTGTTGTTTACATTTATAATATAAAGTTATGTTTACATGCAACAATATGTACTGTTTACCAAATCTTTCTGTATTGTCACCAAGCTACCATTTGTTTTAATCATTTTAAGCTAATAAAAAAAAAACATTCATTGGATATATGCTGAGGGCTGAAAAAATGGCCACAATCTCCTTCCCCCAAAGAATACAGGACTAAGGGCTGGGTAAGAAGCCCCCATTTCCAACCCCTATTATTAATGGGGCCGGGGGCTGACATTGGTGCCCCTGGTCACCTATATAACCTACGGGCTGAAATAATGCTATTGTCTTTTTATTATTCATGCATGGTAAAACATAAAACAAGATAAGTCTTGTTTTAGCATGGAAATTTGGAAACCTTGCTGGGGGCTGGTTTTTGGGTGAGTGATCATGAGATCAGTGTGAAAAGTAGGGAATAACTACACCACTGGCCAACCCAAGCTCTCCAGTTGAATTAAGGTATAATGAGGCTCACATCAATATTAGGAGTGCCAGTGAAAGAACATGTGGCCTCCTAAAGTCAAGGTTTAGGTGCCTAGACATAAAAAGTAGGAGCCTACATTATTCACCACAGAAAGTGTATCACACTATTGTAGCATGTTTAATGCTCCTTAACCAGTGCTGTATTTACCGCGAGGCACCCTAGGCGGATGCCAAGGGCGGCAAATGTAAGCCTTTTAAAAAAAAAAAAAAAAAAGACCGCGCTTGCAGGTAGAGACGGAGGTTCAGAAGATCCCCCCTCACCTTCTCTGCCTGCCTACAGGTTGCACGGGGAGCCGAAAAGGCAGCACAGAGAAACCTCTGTGCTGCCTGTTCAGCTCCCCGTGCAGTGTGACACAGAAGTTCCGACAGTCACGTGACTGGTGCGCTGACGTCATACGAGCGCCGGGTCACATGACCTGTCAGCACAACCGCCTGGGACCCGAACAGGCAGCATGGAGGAGACCATGCTGCCTGCCACTAGCCACCAAGGAAAATGTAAGTGCTGGTGGCCTGCCACTAGCCACCAAGGAAAATGTAAGTGCTGGGGAGATGGGGGGCAAATTGACTTGGGCTTATTAAATGGCAAATAACACTGACATATTGGGCAAATTAGCAGGGGCATATTAATGGGACATAACACTGGCATATTATTGGGCAAGTTAGCAGCGGCATATTCAATGGCAAATAACACTGGCATATTATTGGGCAACTTAGCAGGGGCGTATTAAATGGCAAATAACACTGGTATATTATTGGGCAAATTAGCAGGGGCATATTAAATGGAAAATAACACTGGCATATTATTGGGCAAATTGGCAGGGGCATATTAAATGGCAAATAACACTGGTATATTATTGGGCAAATTAGCAGGGGCATATTTAATGGCAAATAACACTGGCATATTGTTGGGAAAATTGTCAGGGCATTTTAAATGGCAAATAAAACTGGCATATTATTGAGCTAATTGGCTGGGGCTTATTAATGGCAAATAACACTGGCATATTATTGGACAAATTGGCTGGGGCATATTTAATGGCAAATAATACTGGCTTAATATTGGGCAAATTGGCTGGGGCATATTACCGGTAAATGGCAGAATAACACTGGCATATTATTGGGCAAATTGGCTGGGGAATATTAATGGCAAATTATACTGGCATAATATTGGGCAAATTGGCAGGGGCTGATTAAATGGCAAATACTGGCATATTATTGGGGAAATTGGCTGTGACCGATTAATGGCAAATAATACTTGCTTATTATTGGGCAAATTGGCTGGGGCATATTAATGGCAAATGATACTGGCATATTATTGGGCAAATTAGCTGGGGTATATTAAGGGCAAATAATATTGGCAATGTGTATGTAATGGGGTGATAGAGGCATGTAAATGAGGTGATAGGGCATGTCCTTGGTGTGCAACGTGGGTTATGGGTCATGTCGTGGGTGTGCATCGTGGGTAGGGGGGGTACCTAGGGCAGCACAAAACCAAGATACACCACTGTCCTTAACATTGTTGTGGATATGTGGGATATTCCACCTGCACAACATAGGGAGGGGGCAGCAGCAGAGTGGATTGAACAGGATCACAAGAAGGGAGCCCAACTAAGGATAATAATAATGGAGGAATACTTTTCTGTCTGTGAGTATAACAACATTCCCTCACTATTTAGGCCTCTGCACACCACCGTCCTTTGGATGAGTCCGAAAGGTATTCCCCTTGTCACAAACAGATAATTATATATTTTTGAATCATTCAAACTATTGGGGTACTGCAATTTCCATCATGTCGAGGACACTAGTAGCAGCTGTCCTAAAAAAACAACAGTGCAAGGAATAGTTGTAAAACATGAAGGAGCTTGTCACTCCATGAAAAATGCAGAGAAGGTAAGATGAGCATTTTATCTCATTCACAAAACCATACAATGTGCAAGGAAACCACAGAGAGCTCCATCGGTTGGCAGTTTTAGTCAGTGAGATGAAATGTGCACATGCAAGTCATCTTATACTAGATAACATAGTATAACAGCAACAATATAAAACCATACAAGTGGAGTCAAGAAAAAGACATTTAGCAGGCAAACCAATGATATTGGTTTGGCTCATGACTACTTCTTAGTGGCTTTAGTCTGCCCTGATGTAGTCTGCTTCTGGTCTGACTAATGGTCTGCCGTCAATGTCTTCTGATGTGTCAGTGTTGGTGGAGGATTGGCCAGGACATGAGGCCAGGGATTCTGTAATACTGGCTTAGTGTTGGTTCTGTTCAGTCATCTGTGTTAGCAATCTGTCTATCATTTGTGTCATCCTGTTGTTACAATGTACAATGTCCACATGTAGCAGCGTCTTTTCCTGGCACAGAGCACAAGTGTGAACACTCAAGATGGAGTAGCTTCTTATAGAGTGTTTGATTGTCCCTGACCAAGTGTGTGTGTGAGGAGAGGAAGTCATCTTGTGTGGCAGTAGTAGTTTATGCTGCAGGTGGCGGTGCAGCAGGCCCGGACTGGCCATCGGGCACACCGGTCAAATGCCCGGTGGGCCGCGGTGGCCATGGGCCGAGGCCGGCAGGGGAGGTCCCAGCAGTGGCCTCTGGGTCCCATGATCTCCCCTGCCGGTCTATGCAGGGCCGGCACTATCCGAGCGCCGGCCCCGCTGTTTTCCATGAAGGGCCGGTGAGGACATCAAAGATCTCCCTCACCGGCCCACATGCTGTCGGCGGGGAGAGAGGGAGGGAGACAGCCTGGAGAGAGGACCCGGCGGAGCTCTAACTTTCAGCTCCACCGGGTTCCTCTCGCGAGATCCAGAGCATTGCCATGGCAATGACCGGATCTCGCGAGAGTGAGCTCTAGCCCGCAGGCTAGAGTTCACTCACCACGAGGACCACCAGGGAACACGGCCACCGCCAGTCCCAGGTACCAGCGTGCCGGTCCCCCCCTCCCAGGCTAAAGGTAAGAAGGGAGTGCTGTGTGTGATGGGTGTGAGAGTGCTGTGTGTGATGGGTGTGAGAGTGCTGTATAAATGTTAGAATGGATTGTGTGTGTGTGTGTAGGGGGGGGTAAATAAACAAATAAAATAACAGGCATTATGTCTCCCCCCGGACATAATGCCTGTTATTTTATTTGTTTATTTTCCCCCCCTCCCCCCTACACACACACACAATCCATTCTAACATATATACAGCACTCTCAGACCCATCACACACAGCACTCTCACACACACAGCCCTCTCACACACACAGCACTCTCACACCCAGCACTCTCACACACAGCACTCTCACACACACAGCACTCTCACACACACAGCACTCTCACACACACAGCACTCTCACACCCAGCACTCACACCCATCACACACAGCATTTTCACACACAGCACTCTCACACCCATCACACACAGCATTCTCACACCCATCACACACAGCACTCTCACACCCATCACACACAGCATTCTCACACCCATCACACACAGCACTCTCACACCCATCACACACAACACTCTCACACCCATCACACACAGCACTCTTACACCCATCGCACACACATAGCACTCTCACACACAGCATTCTCACACACAGCATTCTCACACACAGCATTCTAACACACAGCATTCTCACACACAGCACTCTCACACACATCATAGACAGCACTCTCACACACAGAACTCTCACACACATCATACACAGCACTCACACACATCACTCTCACACATGCCCCTCTCACACACGACCCTCTCACACACCGCCCCCCTCACACACCACCCCCCCTCACACACCGCCCCCCTCACACACCGCCCCCCCTCACACACCGCCCCCACACACACCGCCCCCCTCATCACACCGCCCCCCTCACACACACATACTGCACCCCTCACATACACACAGAACCCCCCAACACACTGCACAACAGACATACACAATACTTCCATATATATATATATATATATATATACACACACACACACACACAGCATCCCTCATACACATACTGCACCCCTAAACATATTACATTCCAGACACACACTAGATCCCTCACCCAACTCTGGATCATCTACACACATACACACACTAGATCCCTATATACACTCTGAAACCGTTATAAACACACACTCACTAGATCTCTTATACACATCCTGGGTCCTTCAAACACACACTAGACTCATATATATATGTATATATACACACACTAGATTCCTTGTAAGCAAACACATACTACACCCCTAAACACTACATCTATATATACACTGTGGAAGATGAAATTTCCCTGGAAGCCATTTTGTATCTTGGAAGCCATTTTGTCCTACTGACTCCATTTTGTATGCCTTCTTCCATGTTTGTCCTTTGTGATACCCAAAGAGAGTGAGAGGTTTATGTGGAAATTGAGGGGGACGTACAAGTGAGTTCTGCTTCTAGTGTTGGGATATTTCACAGGAAACCAGGCTTGCTCAACTATGTCTGAGAAGTACAGGATGTAGCCAGGGTACAACCGCAATGATCAGGTGGTCTTTCTAGATTATTCCAGTATGTTAAACTGGCAAACAATGTGGATTTATTAAGATGATACGAGGCACTGCGTCAAATTATAACCAATCATATGCTTCTATTAGCCGTGCATTATGAAATTATGCTGTTCTGTTTTACTATAAAGATGTGTGTTGAGAAGGGTGCGGCAGAGCAGTCTGTGCAGACGCCACCCTACGTACGTTTGTATTAAACTTCATTGCTTATTCAACTCAGAATCTGGGCCTGGTCTCATTTCTTTGACTCTTCATTCCTGTGTGAAGTACCCAGCGAAAAAGTGACCATTCACAACACACACACACACTATAGCCTGTATGCACACACTTGCTATATCCCCTATACACACATTCTCTACAGCCCCTAGCCACATATGCATCACATTACACCACAAACACAACACAACTAAAACCGACCTTATTACACAATACCACACCACAATCAGCTCACTCTACACACACGCAATCCCACAAGCAGGCTCCAAACACATGCTCAATACTCTTTCCTGGCATTTTTGTCTACTGGTATCCTTTTATAGAGACACCAGAGACAAGTTGCAAGGAAACACAGTGCAAGCATGTTATTAAATTTGCTTGCACTGTCCAGAACAAATACAGGGCTTTTTTCTCATGCTAGAGCTCTTCAGCAGAAGAGCCCTGGAAGAGCATTGAACCAACATGCTCACTTTGAGAGGGAGCGTGTTTGTCATTGGTGATGACAAAACACACCTCCTCTGCCCCGCCCCCTTCTTAGTGGGCCGCTGTGATAAAAAAATGCCAGGCCGAATTTTTCTCCCAGTCCGGCCCTGCGGGACAGTATCATTACCATAAGCAGCTTGTTCAGATGGTGGTGGTGGCAGAAAGGCAGCAGCTTTGATTTAGTGAATAGCGAGGTGAGGTCGACTTTTAAAGTGAAAGTCAATCTGACATTACTATCAAAGTTTAGTGCATAGATCCCTATTTCTTTGGAAGAGAACAGCCTTCCTGACTGCTGGATTTGCAAATTGAATCTTTCTTTATCAAACTGGATGCACGGGAGTCTACTTATAACACCTAGCATAATATCCAAACTAACACTGTGTTCCCAGTGCAGGTGTTGCTGCATGTATATTTAGATATTTAGATGGGCATGTAGTAAAAAACGCAAATATATTTTATGTGCAAAACAATTTTTGCACTTTGCTCCTATTGCAATGTACTAAACATTTAACACTCAAATAGTACATACTCGCAAATTGCGAATAAAAACGGGCATAATTGAGAATAAAGACAGGCAATTTTGTGAATATTTTTTCTACCTCTTTTGATAGCACTTGCTAAATGCTGGTGTAATTTTCACACGCAAAAAATTATTATTTTTTAAAACTCTTTAGCATGCGCAAATCTAATCCCAATTTTTTAGCGCAACCGGGAAAATACACGCTAAATAAAAATGAACGGAAGAGGCGCAAATAAGAGAAAACAAGCGCAAAATGTTATAAATAGTCGCAAATTGCTCCTTACTCATGTTTTACCTACTTTTTTCCCCACTTCACTTGTTTAGTACATGACCCCCTTAGTGTGAAGTAACATTCTATTATTTTGGTATGATGTAATAAAGATATAATTTTGATTAGGTATTGATGAGTCTCCTGTTTATATTATTCCCAGTTTATTTACTATTCAGTATACCAATATCTGCTCCATCTCTGTGTTATTACTAGTGTGACCTTGGTAACCCCTCTGATTCTATCTAGCAATAGAACTTAGCTACGCCCATTTTTCAAAGGACTCTGCTTATTTGGTGGGGGTCATTCTGATACAGTTAGTTGAAGATGGAGAAGGCGGGGAGCATTAGAGAGCATTGTTAATTTAGTGGATGAATATAAATCACAGCATGCATTTTGTTTCCCGTACACAATAAAATAAGTTCACAGTTTTTATTTTTTCACAAAATGTCACTTCTAAGGGACATTTACTTATTAAGGACACATTCTGTGTGTTTGCTGTTATATAATTCCCTAGTCATCTGGAAAGTGCAAATGATCTGCTTTCACGCTGGTGATCACAGAAAGTTACATTGAGTTCTGAGATAAAGTTTTTTTAAGTATGATCGCCAGATGCTCAGACTTTCCTGCCACACATGAGCTTGAGTCTAGTGTAGAGCTGCTGTTTCCATTAATGTCTCAACTGTGATTAGCTTATCATATTGTTCTGTATTGTCAGTCACAACATATGGTGTGAGCATCCTTTCACAGACCACTTGAGAGGAGCATATGTATTTTACATAGATCAAATGTATGCTGAAGAGATTGTATAAGACTAAAAGAAGCATGTACTGAATTTATATCAGAGAAAAAGAAAACATTTAAATAGCCTTTTATGCTGTTCTTGGCACTTTCCAAAATCTGTATTTCTGATAATGGGTCATTCTCATGTTTTTAGATTGTATATCTTCATTAACTTATCCCAATCATTATACCAACTAACTAGCTAATAAAATTGAAAAGCAATATGTCCAGCCAAAAATTAAAAAAAAAAAAACATTTGAGCAATACAGTGTACAGGTCAAATACCTACAGCACAGGCATGTAAGGGTAAACTGAAATTGAATTAATCTAATAAAAACTTTCAAATGGCCAAAAAAAAATAAGTCAAAACATCCTAGGAAAGACACAGATAACAGAACAGTAATAAACAATAATAAGCAGGGGATGGAAAAGGTTAACTATGATGCATTTTTATTGGCGTTTGTGCTTGCACTACAGAAAACAGGGTATAACTGTCTGTGCCTCATGATCAGTGTGAGAGGAAAAGAGAGTGACTGGTTTTCAAATTAGATTTTGGCACATGATTGTAAATGGTCACTGTGATTGGTTATCACAGCAATCACATGATCTTTGGATCTGCAGATGAGGTTGAGGAACACTGCCTTGTTTGATAAGCAGATTCCTGAACTGCAAAAAAAAACAGGTAGCAGTGGTCAAAGCAGCATACTGCGATTGTTAGTACATGACAGATTATCTCATCATCAGAACTAAATGGGCAACAATTTGTAGGGATGAGAAAACCCATCACAAGGCCATGAAGGGGTTAATAACCTGAAAGGCTAAAGTGGATCTTTAGATACAGGGTTCCAAAAAATATAAGGCAGATGTCATTGAAATAGAAATTTAATAAAACAAAGCTTATTCAGTGAATGCCTAGGCAGAACCTTAGTTTTTGTAAGACACAGGGTTACATCAGAAACTTGCAAAGGTAGCAGGGATTCATGGGATGCAGGGTGCATGTAGTCTAAATAATTTAACCCCTTAGGGACCAGGGATTTTAGTACATCATAAACTAGAGCAATTTTTCCATTTTTGATATGTGGTTATTTAAATTTAATTTTAGGATGATCAACATTGAATTCACCTATCATAAAACTGATCTTACACTTTCAAATTACCAAACAGGAATCAAGTCGATAATAATTTCACAATAATGTGACGATCAACACGTTAGTAATAAAGCGGGAAGTGGAATGTGATGACTATATTTGTAGAAAAGAAGACATGTCTTCTGTCCCTTTTATTGTTGCCATTCAGATCACCGTTTGACATTCCTGTGATTGCTGCCTGTATAATTATATTGTAGTTGTCTTCCGCAGTCCTGTCACCTTACATACCTGAAGTTGAGACCTATGACATGCTTGTAACCAACCAGCTTGGGTCTTGAGAGTGTTCATTTGAATATGTCCAAAATGTCTTTACATGCAAAATGTTATCTCACCGCACTTTACCTCCATTTATTTATCACTTTTTTGCATGTCCTCCCTCTCCCTTTTACCTTACATAAATGGCAGAGGTCCAGAGACTGTTAACCTGAATATGAGGAACTAATTAGAGAACAATTCTGGCTTTCTGCTTGCTGTACTTAAGTTGGCTAATTCCCTGATAAAGATGTTTTTATAGTCTAAAAATCTTACCGTAATATTGTTAGCTGAATAATTTGAATCCTGATTTACAAGGACCTAATTAGGTCCAAATATGTGAGCCTACAAGGTAAGTTCATCTAACAAAGTTTGACTAACAACGTTCGTTCAAAAACTTACATGTTATCAACCTAGAGCAACCTTGTAAACCTTCAACAGGTTTCACCAGCATTGACAGAATTAAAGTATTAATTCAGTGCATCTTAGAACTAAAGGTTACACTGAAATGCTTGACTGAAGATGCATAGATAAATTACACAGGACTTGGAGCAAGAAATTGCTTTTGTACAAGAATCATAGCTTGGGTATATTGCAATATATGTCCACATTTTTCAACCTTTGACTGCTTTTTACCACACTGGATTCTTTCAACGAGCAGCAATACAAGCAGCAAAAGTCACTGAGAAACCACATAAAGGTCAATAGAAGATCATAATTTATTCTCTTATTATGTTGTCAGTTGACTGCACAGATTGCATTAGAAGTTGGTTACATTGTTTTAACCTTTTCTTACACCCAAAATACAATATTTGAAAGTAATGCATAACAATGCATTAATGATTTGCTTTTCTTTGCTTTGCTTATTTCTCATGCTCGCTTCTGTTTTTGCTTTTGTATCTTTTTGCCTTTCTTGGTTATTGTTTATTCCCACAAACAGTGGTGTTCTCCCCTTTCTCGTCCACTGAGTGGCACTTGACCTGTTCATAATAAATGAACTGATATTTAATAAAATAAAATATTGTAATAAAAATCCACATAAAAGCAGATATAAATAAAGCCAATATTTGCTATATTTAGTTATGTTTTTATGTTGATTTTTATTAGAATATTTTATATTTGTTTTTGCACATTTCTGTTTGTGTTTATTTCATGTACCAACTGAATGGACCAAACCAGTACAGTGGGAAAAAAATAGCTAAAACAGGATTTTGGAACAATTTACATATACGTTTTGGCATTCTTTCTTGTATAATTTATTGCACATTTTTTTCTGGTTGCAGTAATATATTGTGATTTTATTTGCACACTCTAAAGACTTTTGTAAATATTCTGTGAAAAATAATTCTTAAAAATTACACTAGCTTTTAGCAAGTGCTAATAAAGGCAGAAAAAATATTCACAAACATGTATGTATTCTCAACTTGCTCATTTGTAAAAGTGGAGCAATCCCCATTGAAACCAGTTTACACCACTTTTAGAACTTTGCTCAAGATTTAAGTTTTCGAAATAACCCCCATGGAGTCTTCCTCCTGAAAATGTTTCCATGGTGTCTGATTGTATTAAAGATCACGTTTCTCTATACCTTAAAAAAAAAAAAAATAATGAAGAGTCTTCATACTGAATATATCCAGGAATGTCTGTTTTACATGGAGGACCCTTCAGCAGATTAACATAACAAACTACTGTAATAAACACTTGTAGTTCAATGACACTCAGCAATCTCGTATATGTCAACAAGTGTTTATATTATTTGAACAAATGTCCAAATTAATTTGAAAACCCAAAGTAGATGAAGTGTAAGTATAATGGCACTAAGTGTGTGATTTCTAATTATTTGTATTTGTAAGTGTTGATAAAGAATTAATGGGTTACTATGCTGCTATTGCGGAAATTATTTGAAGAGGTTTACAGAAGTGTATGGAATACTCTTGATTAATTTAAAGGTCAACAACAAAATAAGTATTGAACATTGAAAGCACGTTGTCACAAGACTCCTTCATCCTCTCCAATCATGGAATCATGAGGCTTGACAAAGACCTTTCATAGGTCAAAATGTTGCTGTATCACTTTTGGGTGTGAAATTAATGAGTCACAATAAGGGGCTGCATAGTATGAGAGCATTATTACTTTTACAAAAAAGAGTTCCCCCTCAAAGAGTCCAGAAGAGAGGTACTGCTGCTGAGGACACTATAGCTCATGTGGTTTTCAAATTCTGTTATTCCCTGTTAACTGCAGATACTTCCTTTTACGGGTTCTGCAGTCAGGGTAACTGCATTTGTAGCCGTTTAGCAAACAAATGTATGCTTTTAGTAAAATAATATTTTTTTGTTTTTTTGTATGAACTGCTTTCCTTGCCTAGCCTAACCAAACTGAACATTTATGGCACTCTTGACTATAAAATGAACTGCAAAAAATCAGGTATTGGAAATAAGTCCATATTGTAGACAAAATGCCTAAAGTGTTGCATCTGAGCTCTGTTCTGATAAATTGTTTCTGTGTCTTTTTTTTTTGTCCTTTAATAAAAATGGCTTTTTTACTTTTCCACTTATGAGTCCAGCCATTGCTGAGTTTTCCTACTTTTATGAGTTTACACACACAGACAACCTCTTGAATTCCTTAGTCTATGGTGATTCTACCTATATTTTGAACACAATATTTTTACTGCATGAGGTGTTCTTTACACTCGCTGGTACAGAGAGCCCTGTATGTTTGTCCCTCAATGATATAATATTCTCCTACTTGACTGCCCTCTTTGTTGCCTGTGTGCTGCCGCTATTCTGAGCTTGCTCAGTATCGTTCAGCATACTCAAAATATTGCTATTATATACTTGAAATAGTATAATGTTTAATTTGTTTGGTGTACTTGTCTTGAGAAATATTGCCAGAAAGTGAAGACATGCATCTTCGGTCAGATGTAAAGAGATTGGACTAAGCTCACTGCCAAAGCAAAATGGAGCAAAGAGGGAAGATACATTATTTACATTCCTCCATTAAGAAATTTCTATTTAGGACATACACACAGGATGCAATCATTCAATTTAACAGAATTCAGAGTTTTAGCTACAGTTTTAGTCATTTAAAAATCACTTCTGAGAGGCAATAGGATATCCTACAACAATGTAAAAAATAGTGAATAAATGTTCAAGAAAACAAAAGGATTAATAAAAAGACAATGATAACCCTTAAACAAGAGTTCAGATAGGAATGACAAATAGAGTTAGAATTCAAGGAGGCTATATCTGAAATGCTTAGTAAGTCTCATGAGAGTTGTAGCCCAAACTAATTTGGATGCCGAAAGTTAGCTATCCTTGATCTTAGTAAACAGGAATAATTTTGTCAGTAAATTATTTGTAATTATGAAATAATCTAAGAATCTCCAACCTAAAGTTGAGCATTTTAATCTTGGAATATTCTTTAAAACTTCTTCAGGACCAACTCAACCAATCTCAGGGAAGAAACTTGCTGGTATTTATTCTAAAACTGGGCAAACAAACAATTCACTGTGAATTCCAGCTCAGCTTTGGTAAGAGTTTGATTCACCTCATTGAGAGGCATAGCCGCTCTTAAGGCATTTGAAGTTGTAGGGTGGCTAGTTAACTATGGATGAAGGAAATTCTAGAAAAAGTAAAGACTTCTAAGATTTCAAAAAATACATCTGTTTGTTGTTACAAAACATTGATGGAAGAATACTCTAAACTTAAGTTTGTTTACATAAAAGCAACCTAAAATATTTCACACAAAATGTACTTTTAATTGCTAATCAACATATAGGTATATTAATATGCATAATATTAATATTTTTCCATAGCGCTCTTAAGGTGTAAATGTAAATTCCAATTTTCTGTTAGAAATACACTACCATCACCCTTCCAAATTCTGTTGCCTCATAATAGTCAGTAAAGTATATTGAATTTTTCAGTGCCCTATTAGCTTCATTACGTACTGCAGCATGAACAGGGAAGAGCATAATATAATCTCACTCAATTGGAAAATGTAGTTCCCAAATATATGCAGTGTCAAGGATAGCTATCACTGCACTAGACATTCTAAATATTTGGTATGATTTTAAACAAAAATTTGTAATGTTAATTTTTACTATCAAAATTCTAGTGTATACATGCATCCTTTTATTTTCTGGTTGTTACTTTGTGTTATTGAACTGATGATAAACTAATGAAGATAGTGGAGACAGCAAGTCTCTATATATTAACACAGACAACGTGACACTAGAATTCCACAGTTTAAGCTGAGGATCCATAAAAAATTCCCTTTTATACACAAACCACTTTCATTAGAATAACTGTGGGATTTTAATTCTATACATTATATCAATGTACACACTCTTTACCGAAGTTTCCAGGCCAGATCAGAAGCTCTTTTCAACTCTCTGTATTTACAACAGGTAAGTTACCTCTAAGGTTATTAAAGTGCTCAGTAGCATATTTTCAGTATCATTAATCAAATCATGATAGTCGTTATTGATAGGATAGTTTCCGCGGAATGAATGAATGCTACCAAATGTCGGTACAGTTCACAAAATAGACAATGGCGTATTTTCTTTGTGTGCTACTGGTGTGCTGCACACCTATGCACATGCTGATGTAGTATTTTCGGAGTTTGCGTGCTGTCTGTTCAGAGCACAAGCTGTAGAAACTATAGGCAAACATCCTTGACAATATGTGAACAGTAACAAAACCATAAGTGAATAAAGCGAAAATAAATAGAAATACTCCTCCTAATGCACTACAGCTCTCAAAATAAGTGCACCTAAAATCACACACACACAAAAAAAAGTAGAGGCGCATGTACATAGGGATAAAAAAATAAAGACAAATATAGTGTAATATTGTTTGAGCTAATAACCAAAAGTTTCATGATGGGTTTTGCCCTCACAAACACAAGATTAATGCAGGCTCATCAGTACAAAATCTTCTGCTTTAATCCAGCATCTAGAAAACATATAAAAGACCAATTGATTAGTATTTCAAATTTAAAAACAGCCAGTGCTTAACACATGCACTTACAAAGGTAAAGTACATCAAGTGCATAAAGTGCGTATTTGTAAAGCAGCACTGGCATAGTACTAAACTCCCGTTTCCACTTGTGTCGATAGCCATGTTTTTTTCCTGAGAAAACTGGCATCAGAGCCTGCAAACGCGTTGAGTGGCCATGGTAACGCCAGTGTCCACTGCAAAGGATGGCAAAAAATCTTCACTTTTTTTTTATAAAGCAGTATCTGCTGGTGGGTTGAGGTTTCAAAGAGCAGCCCGTAATATAGCATGGTATATATTTTATGACCAGGCAGACGCAGCCAAGCAGAAGATACATAGCTCAGAATGCACAGTGCCCGTCGTGTGCTGTGCACACGCAGGGCCGGTGCAAGGAT
Source organism: Pelodytes ibericus (assembly GCA_036172795.1). Taxonomy (NCBI): domain Eukaryota; kingdom Metazoa; phylum Chordata; class Amphibia; order Anura; family Pelodytidae; genus Pelodytes; species Pelodytes ibericus. Next base: position 83,208,023 of record CM069863.1, on the reverse strand, counting down.
TTTCATCTACACAGGCGAAAGTGCATTTGCATTTTGGTGCCCCCCTCATCTACCCTGCCACACCTCCCACACCACCAACCCTCCATATATTTTATATATATAAGTATAATGTATACAATAAAAAATAAAAAAAAACATCTAAATATTCAACGCGCACACCCTTGCAGTCACACACAGAGACACACTTACCACACACACCCTTACACAGACACAGTGACACACTTACACCCTTACACAGACAGTGACACACTTACCACTTACACACACACCCTTACACTGACACAGTGACACACTTACACACACACACACACACACCCTTACACAGACAGTGACACTTACACACACACTCTTACACAGAAAGTGACACACTTACACACACCATTACCACTTACACACACACAGTGACATCAATACACACATAACCTGAGACACACTATTTTGCCCCTCAAAATGCCAGTATTTAGCCACTCAATATGCCACTATTTTCCCCTCAATATGCCATTCTTGTGCCATTTAATATGCCAATTATTTTGGCATCTATTGAGAGGCAAAAACCTGGCATATTAAATGGCATATTGAGGGCAATATGCCATTTAATATGCCAGGTTTTTGCCTCTCAATATGCCAGGATTTTGCCCCTCAATATGCCATTTAATATGCCAGGATTTTGCCCCTCCAATATGCCATTTAATATGCCAGGATTTTGCCCCTCCAATATACCAGGATTTTGCCACTAAATAGGCCAGGATTTTGCCCCTCCAATATTCCCCTCAATATTTCAGGATTTTGCCCCTGCAATATTCCAGGATTTTTCCACCCCCCCTTCCCAGTACTTACCTCCTTGCTGCTCTGCAGGTCCGCGGCTGTGAGGGAAGAGTTGTGCGCTCCCCTCCACCAGCGCAGCTTCAATAAAGTTTGGTTTTAAAAAAATGCAACCAGAGTTACTCCGGTCGCATTTTTTTTTTTTACAAACTTTATTGAAGCCAAACGGCTGGAGGGGAGCGCACAACGCTTCCCTCACAGCTGCGCGGATCTGCAGAGCAGCAAGGATGTAATAAACCCCCTTACTGCAGACCGGGGGGTGCAGGCATTTTTCCCGCCCCCCCCCCCTTTTGGCGCCCTAAGGCAGCAGCCTGTGCTGCCATACAGTAGCTCCGGCCCTGTGCACATGTGTGTTGACATCTCAACCAACGCCATGCAGTGGCATTGAAGGAGGTGGAAGTGAAAAGAAATAAAGATGTTGGGACAGAAAGATAGAAGAACAAACTGCAGTGGAGGATTTAGATCATTTGCTCTTATTACTCTTTAGTCCCTCCATTGTTCAAATGATTCAATAGATATGGCAGTGGGTTGAATGACAGACAATAGAGGCTTGTAGTTAATGTTTCATATTTAGAGACAACCCTACTGCCAGTGAGGAACCTGAGTGGTCTGAACTGGGGCAAATTCCCTTTCACATATTTTCATTCCCTTTCACATATTTTCATAGAATTTACAAAAATTTTAATGGTAACTTAATCTTACAAGACACAAGGATCTGCAACAGAGTAAACATGATGAAGTGGGCCACCTTAGTAAAAAAAAAAAAAAAAAAAAAACATTCTTCATCAAGCGCTCTGGGTCCAGATAAAGTGCAGAGTTTTTCTTTACAGCATGCGATGATCGGCATCCCTGCATAGTGTTGGATTGCTCCTCCCCTGCACCTGTAGCATGACCATCATGTCTTACGTGGAGGCAGAGTAACACTATATTTATATTATAAAAATACTTACTGCAATAAAAGTACTCAATGCCTATATTACAAAAATATACATTAGATACATGACAGGATATTAGAGAGCACTTACATATGGTATGCAGCAAAATATAAGTATATTATATAAAAATATAATATTATAGTAATAATATAATATCCTAAGTTATGTATTTAATGTATATTTTTGTAATATAGTCATTGAGTACTTTTATTGTGCCATCAAATCATATATGTTATATGTCACTGCTGTTTAACACCCACTATATAAAAGCAGTACTGAATAATAAAATAATTTATTGTGTCAGTAATGCTGTAAAGTGTCACTTTCTATAGAATAGGCCAGTCACCCACCAGGCACCACAAGTAAGTCTGCTCCCCATCCTGTTTTGGCTGCCTGCACCTTTCTGATTTACTGATTTCAAGGTAAGGAATGCTACTGTGGTGTGTTACTGCTTAGGCTGTTTATATGCCTATTTTCTCAAGTCCCAGTTTATTGAAATTACAATATTGTTGTTAAAGTAACCAAAGGATTTGACCACATGTTATGTAAAAATGTGAAATATAATATTTCAATGCTTCGGTATTTATGTTTCAAAAACCTTGAAAAGGCAATTGTTGTATTTTTATATATTTGTGAATGGCTGTGAAGATGCCAAATACATTTTAATTTAAAAAAAATATCTGCCATTTATTTAAAATTAAAAATAATTTCAAAATGAAATTATAACAATATATATTTACATTTAGTATCTACTGTATACTGCCAGTAATATGTACAATGTGATTACTAAAAAAATATGTTTTAAAAAATCACACAAATTTAATGGTACCTTTTTTCCACTTGTGTATTTTTTGAAAATGTTATTTATTTATTTTAAAAATTAAATTATAGCCTTATAGTTGTTGGTGGGTCCCTTCTGTCTCCTGAAAATGATTATTTTTAAACCCAGTCCACCACTGGCTGTGGACAAAATACACATACCCACACAAAGCAAGCTACACATTTCTTTAATGCTATAAAAAACTAAAGTTTAAAAATGAAATAAAAAACGAAGTCATAGTTTATGTAGAAATCATACATGATGTACAAATCAGACAAATTATACACCCCTAAAAAGACCTTTATCAAGGAAAGTTAGGATTATCTTATTTGCCTAGCTGTCTGCTGATCTGTGGGGTTGGTATCTGTTTGGATTTGTTATCTTTATTTATGTTTTTATTTTGTGTTTTGTATTGCATTTTGGTGTCTTTATGTTTATTTATTTCTAAAAAATAATTATATAAAGTATATCTATGTATACATGATAAATCAGATGCCACACATTTTAAAATACTTGTAAAAGACTTTGTTTTTAAAGTTGGCTATTATTATATAGATGTATGGTGACCTCTACTGGTAATCAACAGCAATGGACATTCAGGCTTTTTTTTATAGTAAAGAGATTTTTTTCTCTATTGAATAAACATTATGTTGTGCATATAATCTACCTGACTTGTTACCAAATATATCCATATCTCACCTGATTAACATCATAGATTATTTTGCTAATATGAATGAGATGCAATTCTCATAGAACCTAGAGGTTTATACACAAACCCAGAAGAAATCCTCAAGACAAATTGAAAGTATAGAAAACATATCTACTATCAAATGCCCATACTAGCACATTACTTCAGTGGTCTAACAGGCATTTTCCTTTAGTACAAATATTCAGCAATGGTTAGGTAATTTGTTGTGCATTAATGATACGTACTTATTGCTAATTAACAACAGAAAATACACAAGTATTCCTGTAAAATATCTTGTCAAGTGAGACCCACGCCATCTCTGTTACATACATAAAGGTTTGTTATTTAAAGCTATTGGACATAAATGGGAGAAAAATTGACATAATATAATTGGTTATTTCAGACACTCATTTCCGTGGCAGCTGTAACCATTACATGAAGATCAAGATTAATTCTACCATTTTAACTAGTTGGTTACAGTGTCCATATGCTTTGCAAGACCATCATGAAACCCTTACTTTATGTATCACAGACTCACTTCGTATAATGGAGTGATATGTGAAATTCTTATCTCATTTACAAAAGGTCAGCATAGGTCGCATGATCATTTTTGGAACTTCTACAAATAGGTGATAACCCACACAAATGCTTTAGGACTTATTTTTTACTTTAAAAAAATATGCCACGTTAAAAACCATAAACAATATTTCAGTGCCTTATGAATGCACAAAAATCACATTAGGATGAATGACAAAACCGAGTCAGCAACTAAAATGGCCAAAATCTTTTGAAAAAAATCTGTAGTTTATGGTGATATGAAGAAAGAGCTGATGTAATTGTGGTGTGCTTTCTACATGACAAGTACATCTGTCAGAGAATTGATAGATCACCAGCGCAGGTTGTGGAGTTTGTCACCCCAGTGTCTTCAAGGGCTTGAGCACCAAGGCACAAGCAATCTTATGGCTTTCTGAGGATCTAGTTAGTACAGAGTCACTCTAGATTTCAGTAATGCACCAGTAATACACATGGGATAAGCAGAGGTCAGATCATAGGATGTGGCATATACACAGAAATAGGCCAAAGGATGAGAGAAAAAAGTAGATGGTTAGAATTAATATCCTACATACTTTTCATCAAGGCAAAGTGTGATACAGGGGCGGAGCTTAGGAGGTCAAATGTCAGTAGGATATTTACACACACACATCATTAAAAATCAGCCTTGTGATGTTATGTTAATGGTGAAAATGTGCTTTTCTTTCAAAAACCAAACTTTTGAAGGGTAATGTATATACTACAATCAACAAAAATATTGGGACACGACCATTATACAAACAAGGACTTTTCAGCTTTCTAAATACATAGGAATTAATATGTAGTTTGTCCCCATTTCGCAGCTATCTTCCAATCTTCTGGGAAGGTTTTCAAAAAGATTTTGGAGTGTTTCAGTTGGATTTTTTGCCCATTCATCCAGTAGAAAATTTGTGAGGTCAGGCTCTGGTGTTGGATGAGAAGGTCTGGCTTGCAATCTCTGTTACTTCATCCCAAAGGTGTTCGATGGGGTTGAGGTCAGGGCTCTGTGCGGCCAGTCAAGTTTTTCCACACCAAACTCATCCACCCATGTCTTTATGGATCTTGCTTTGTGCAATGGGGCACAGTCATGCTTGAATAGCAAACTGTTCAAAGTTTGTTCAAACTGTTCAAAGGAAGCATAGCATCGTCCAAAATGTCTTGGTATGCTGACGCATTAAGATGTCCCTTCACTGGAATTAAGGGGCCTAGCCCAACCCCTGAACAACAGCCCCATACCACTCTCCCTCCTCCTGCAAACTTTACAGTTAACACAATTCAGTCAGGCAGGTAACGTTTTCCTGACATTGTGTGGAGAGTGAAAGGCAGCATGGGAGGATGTCTATGCACCAGGGCAGTGCACAGACACCCTGCTATCTGCTCGCCTGAGAGAGAGGGTGAGATCTTTTGATCTCCCCAGCCAACAGCTTTGGTGGTAAGCTTTTTTTTCTTTTCAAGGGGATAGGTGTATCGCTTATCACCCCCTGATGGTGGCCTGTGGCAATGGGTCTGAGTGAAACACCTAAATTCAATCATTATGTGGGGCAGCCCAGTACTTTTGTCCATATAGTGTATATAGTATATACCTGAAAACTGATTAAAGAACCAATTATACTGGCCTTCTTTACAATCTAAATCATTTTTTCTAACCCTGTCAACATCTTTACTGTATTTCCTATAAATTTTGGAACCCATTTGATATATGTGTCAGGGCCTTTACCAGGTCAGGTAGGAGTTTAAGTGCAGGGACAGTGGAGGTGTCTGGTTGCTTGATAAATATAATGCAAAGGGAGAACAGATAAAGAAACAGAGCTAGGTATTGGAATAGAGACTGAAGGAGAGACAAGAGGGAATTTAGCAAAGAACTGCAGAATAGGAAAAGGGTAGGAGTTGGAACTGCAGTAAGAACAAAGAGCTATAGTAGGGACTGAAGACAAAGCAAAGGTAGGGGTGAGGCCTTAGAAGGGTGACTAAGCAGGTACACCCTGGAGAGGGTGACAAAGCAGGTACACCCTGGAGAGGGTGACAAAGCAGGTACACCCTGGAGAGGGTGACAAAGCAGGTACACCCTGGAGAGGGTGACAAAGCAGGTACACCCTGGAGAGGGTGACAAAGCAGGTACACCCTGGAGAGGGTGACAAAGCAGGTACACCCTGGAGAGGGTGACAAAGCAGGTACACCCTGGAGAGGGTGACAAAGCAGGTACACCCTGGAGAGGGTGACAAAGCAGGTACACCCTGGAGAGGGTGACAAAGCAGGTACACCCTGGAGAGGGTGACAAAGCAGGTACACCCTGGAGAGGGTGACAAAGCAGGTACACCCTGGAGAGGGTGACAAAGCAGGAACACCCTGGAGAGGGTGACAAAGCAGGAACACCCTGGAGAGGGTGACAAAGCAGGAACACCCTGGAGAGGGTGACAAAGCAGGAACACCCTGGAGAGGGTGAGAAATGAGAAGGGTAGCTTAAAGGGAATAACTTAGCTGAAGAGATCTTGATGTACTCAGAGGGTCTCAGGAGATGCTGAAAATCATCTACTGAGATGGTTGAGCCACTCAGGGTCAGATTCCCAGTTCCTGGACAAGGTCACAAAACAAATGGGCTTAAAGGAGAGTATCAGGAACAGAAGCAGCAGCTCTCAGAAATCAGGCACCAACTTCAATGCAAAAGCACTGTTTGCCAGAAACTGCAGCTATTTAACCTGGGTGTGAGCAGAAGGTAACGAGCCCACCTGACACCAAACAGAGGGGAAGGAATACAAGCAAAGTAAGGTAGGGAGACCTCTAGAGGAGGCAGGAGGAATATAAGCATATAAATAATGACTTTAAAATGCATGAGTCAGAAGGTCAGTGTTGAACCCTGACAATATGTTTCCATGGAAGAAAAGGACATTTCAAAGTGACCACAATATTTTAAACAGTAGTGAAAGTAAACAGTCACACATAAACAGTCACACAGTCACGTGTGTATGTGTGTAATCTCAACCTACTCTCTTATCTTGCTGTGAGATGGACTGCATTTGGTACATGGGCCACACTTTGGATGCCTCAGTATTAGGGCAAACAAAGAAAGATCTTGAAACATTTGTGGTATTATTTAGACAAGCAGCAAAAAAGAGGGATGTGGAGCGAAAAATCCAGACATGTATTCATAGTACAAAAGGTGCTTTTAGTTCTTCAGTGAGCCATTCTGATTCTAAAGTGCATAGACCACACCAACAAATACTACACCTTACGCATTTCATGCCAATTGGCACTTAGTCATAGGTCCAAATAATAAAATGTACTTTCAGTCACAGCATTGTCTTTTGTGACAATCTTTTATGACACCAAAAGATTGTTAAAAAATATGCGTAGCTTATAAAACAATATTTAACCCCAAGACTGTAATTTAGTTTTATACAGAGTTGTAACAAATTGTAACACCTCTTTATCCTAATGACACTTTAATTCTTTTCAACTTTATGTTTAATTCCAGTTTAAACACAACCAGAAGTATATAGTGTAAGAGTTTATATAGGAATCAATAATTATTTTATTGGTTCAGAGGGATGAGAAGGCATGGTTTTGCAAAGCCATTAATAAAGCCTTATAGAGATTGTTAACTACAGAAGAGCGTGATTAATTTTTACTTAGATTGCAAGCATATATATTTTAGCTTTATTTACTCTGCTTATATTCTAGATTGTTACGTTTTTATATATTGTCTACATTCATTTACATCCAATAAAATATTTTTAAGACAAGTTACTGCTGCCAAATCCCTCTTTTTATTTTTTTACTCTCAGTTATTCACAATGAATAAAGAAACCTGTTCTATCTATACAATGTTATTCATAAAATATTTGCAACAGATTATTAATGGCATATTAATGGACAAATTATAAGTGGCATAATAATTGACAAATTATGAGAGGTATATTAATGGGCAAATTATCAGTGGCATGTTAATGGACAAATTATCAGCAGCATATGAATGGGCGAATAATTGGTGGCATGTTAATGGGCAAATAAACCCTGGCATATTACTGGGTAAATTATCAGTGGCTATTAAGTGGCAATTTATCAGTGGCATATTAATGGTCACATTATCAGTGGCATATTAATGGACAAATTATCAATGGCATATTAATGGGCAAACTATCAGTGGCATGTTAATGGACAAATTAACACTGGTATATTAATGGCAAAATGATATGGGGCATACTAATGGGAAAATTACCAGTGGCATATTAATGGGTAAATTAACAGTGGCATATTAATGGGCAAATTATAAGTGGCATAATAATTGACAAATTATCAGTGGCATATTAATGGTCAAATTATAAGTGGAATGTTAATGGGCAAATTATCAGTGGCATATTAATGGGCAATTTAACCCTGGCATATTAATGGGTAAATTATCAATGGCTATTAATGGCAATTTATCAGTCGCATATTAATGGGTAAATTAACAGTGGCATAATAATGGCCAAATTATCATTGGCATATTAATGGGCAAATTATCAGTGGCATGTTAATGTATTATCAGTGGCATGTTAATGTATTATCAGTGGCATGTTATAAGTGGAATATTAATAGGCAAGTTACCAGTGGCATATTAATGGGCAAATTATCAGTTGCATATTAATGGACAGATAATCAGTGGCATATTGATGGACAAAATATCATTGGCATTATAATGGGCAAATGATCAGTGGCATACAAATGGGAAAATTATAAGTGGCATATTAATGGTCAAATTATCAGTGGAATAATAATGGTTACATCAACACTGGCATATCAATGGGCAGATTATCAGTGGAATAATAATGGGTAAAATAACACTAGTATATCAATGGGCAAATTATCTGTTGCATATTAATGGACAGATTATCAGTGGCATATTAATGGGTGAAATATCATTGGCATATTAATGGAAAAATTATCAGTGGCATATTCTTGGGAACATTTTAAGTGGCATATTGGCAAATTACCAGTGGCATATTAATGAGCAAATTATCAGTAGAATAATAATGGTTACATTAACACTGGCATATCAATGGTTAAATTATCAGTGGAATATTAATGGTTAAAATAACACTAGCATATCAATGGGCAAATTATCAGTGGAATATTAATGGACAGATTATCAGTGGCATATTAATGGGTAAAATATCATTGGCATGTTAATGGAAAAATTATCAGTGGCATATTCTTGGGAACATTTTAAGTGGCATATTAATGGGCAAATTATCAGTTCCATAATAATGGACAGATTATCAGTGGCATAATAATGGACAAATGATCAGTGACATACTAATGGGAAAATTATCAGCGGCATATTAATGGTTAAATTAACACTGGAATATTAATGGGCAAATGATCAGTTCCATATTAATGAACAGATTATCAGTGGCATAATAATGGAAAAATTATCTGTAGCATATTAATGGACAAATTAACACTGGCATATTAATCGAAAAATGATCAGTGACATACTAATGGGAAAATTACCCATGGCATATTAATGAGCAAATTATCAATTATCAGCAGCATATTAATTTTTAAATTAACAGTGGCATATTAATGGGCAAATTATCAGTGGCATATTAATGGCCAAATTATCAGTGGCATATTAATGGCCAAATTATCCGTGGCATATTAATGGACAAATGATCAGTGGCATATTAAAGGGCAAATGAACACTGGCATATTAATGGACAGATTATCAGTGGCATATTAATGGACAAATGATCAGTGGCATATTAATGGACAAATGATCAGTGGCATATTAAAGGGCAAATGAACACTGGCATATTAATGGACAGATTATCAGTAGCATATTAATGGACAGATTTTCTGTGGCATATTAATGGACAAATGATCAGTGGCATATTACTGGGCAAATTATCAGTGGCATATTAATGGCACTTTGGAATACTCATGTTTTTGTTTGTATTGCCTGCAGCACTAGGGGGCTGGACCCGGAGTGCGTTCTTAAGGGGGAAGTACTGTCAGGATCGTCACCGTGACATCCAGACTGCCAGACGTGGTCGCCCCAGATGCACCCAGCAGGGGATTTGAACTGTGGTTCTTCTCGACCGTATTTTGCCTCTGAGCCATTTCAGAACTTTGGAATACTCATGTTTTTGTTTGTATTGCCTGCAGCACTAGGGGGCTGGACTTCACCAAAGTCTCAGACCTGTCAGTAACTCTCCAGCTGAATCACATACCTAATTAACAAGGTATAAGACACTGCCTCTCCCTAAGGGTAGTGTCAGTTCATTGACTCTGGATTCCTTGTTTGGTTCCTGTGATTTTGACTTCCAGTATTCCTAATCATTTTTTGGCTTTTGACCTTGGATTTGTTACCCGTTTATTCTGAATTCTGGCATCCTCTGACCTCTGGCTTTCCCACGAAGATTCTTTTGCTCTTGTCCTTGTCTGTAACATTACCTGGATATCCTGACCAGCCCCCGTGCACAAACTCACAGGCCACGTGGCTTGTTACCTGGTCACCCTGGTCTGTGTTTGTTTGCAAGGGTGAGCAAACATCTCTGCCTAAAAGACTCCCAACAAAGGTAAGCCCTGACAACACATCTCTCCCTAAAGGACTCCCCACAAAGGTTTCCCTGACATAAATGGGCAAATTATCAGTGGCATATTAATGGACAGATGATAAGTGGCATATTAATGGGAAAACTATCAGTGGCATATTAATGGACAGATGATGAGTGGCATATTAAAGGGCAAATGAACACTGGCATGTTACTGGGCAAATGATCTGTGGCACATTAATGGACAGATTATCAGTGGCATATTAATGGATAAATTATCAGTGACATGTTAAGGGACAAATTATCAATGACATATTAATGGGCAAATTAACCCTGGCATATTAATAGGCAAATGATCAGTGGTATACTAATGGGAAACTGATCAGTAGCATATTAATGGACACATGATCTGTGGCATATTAATGGGCAAATTATCAGTGGCGTGTAAATCAACAAATTATTAGTGGAATATTAATGGGCAAATAAACCCTGGCATATTAATGACTTTTTATAAGAATATTGTTACATGACATACATTCATGTAACAATTCTTCAATCAGGTACAACAATGATGTTAGGCTTACAGGTCTACAAATTCACAGCACTAAATGGATAATGTTTTTCATAATGGCATCGCATTTGTATCCCTTCTACTTAGTGCTGCACCTCTTGTTAATATTGAATCTCTAAAAATAATGGCTTTACAGTCGAGCATCTTTATCGATCCTCAGTTTATTTAATCGCGTTTGGATTTTGAGATTATTTCATATAAATGTGAAAATATATTACTGTACAGTGCTGCATACAGTACTGAGGATATTACTGTATAGTACTGCATATAGTTTAAGGATTGTGACACCTCCCGCCAAAAAATATATCTGTAGCTTAATACATTTAGATTTTTATGATAAAACCACAGCCTTGTGTTACACCTACCTCAAAAGATAACTTCAAATGCCAAAATGCCTCAGGTTTGGTGTACCATCCATTTTACTCTTGAACACACATAATGGACATGGGACAATATTTCCTCAGCAAAACTGATTTATTCTAGTATATTGTTCTGCAATATTTTATTGGTGTTCTCAATATGGAATTTCATATTGGATTATTTTTACCTTCCTATAAAAATCTATTTTGATGATTAAAAAAAATTAAACTACACATAGTCTGTCCTTTTTTCTTTTTATTCCTTTTTTTCCCATGCCACATTTTTTATTAAACCAGTCACACTATACAATACAATATGTTTATTATTGTTCATGGATTGTCCTTGACAACCATTGTCCGCAAGCATTTTATTTTAATGCACATCTTGATATTACAGTTCATTATAAAAGCTTAGATCGTTAGCACTAACGATTTTCAGTCAGAGGGGACCAATAAAAACCCCACACACATTGATAGATATTGAAAGACAAAAAAGTTAGCCATTTCATATGATGGTCTGCAATGATTTAGAGCTGCAGCATCAATACATCCAAATACTAATTTCTACACGTGTTTGCTCTGCTGCTTCTAATTTGTTAAAAACACAAGTTCTATAATGATTGAACATTACTGGTTTATTGTACAAAAAAGCCCAGGGCTGCATTAAGAAATATGATAACAGCATATAATAAAACCATGTAACTACAGGATAGGGTAGCATCATTATCATAAGCAAACACAATAACAATAATAGAACATTTGCTGGCTGTTGCACTACCTGTACCATTACTACTCCTAATTGTCCTACACTGCCAGGAGTATCATTTTATTTCCTCTGTAGGTTTGTACTTCCCAAATACCATGCTATATAATTAGTGCTTCTTTTCTACTCAATTGTAAATTAGTTTTGCATAATGAGCCCCACAGCTGACTTTCTACCTACTGACCTACATCTGAAATTCTTCCTTTGTTCTATGTTATCATCCAAAACTGCTGCATGAATTACTTATTTGTAATCAAGTTAAATAAAATCTTATTTTAATAAAGCGTCTTCACTGTTGTAGGTAAATGATCAAAACTTTCAAAATAAGAATCCGTTTTTATCGCTTTTATTCTTTTAAATTTATTTTAATTGTTTTGAATAATAATACTACTCTAGAATTACAAATCTGAAAATGAAGTCTGGTCATTCTGTTACTTCAAAAGAAACATTTATCATTCAGTGCAATGCTAATGATATTATACACGTCAGTAAAAAGTGCATATCAACAAAGATAGGAAGGTTGTCATGTGCAGCCACCAGTTTAATCTCATGCCACTGGGACTTGGAGAAAATACCTCCCACTTCTGGCTCAGCGCAGAAAAAGTGCAATACAAGCCCCATTAAGAGTGCTAATACACGACTAGTGCACAATAAGTTGTCTGCATAACGGTCACTTTAAATAAGATGAATAACTCGAATTCACCTTTATGTTGGAGGTGTAACTTAGAAAAAGGAACCCACGCCCATATATGGTGGAGATGTTCTGTTTTAAAATCTCTATGGAATAGAGTACTCCAAGAAATTACACAAATATTTGAGGAAACTTTTAGCATTAATATACAAAATGTACTTCTACATTTACACCTCCCCGTTGGAACATTCGATAGAAAATATCTCCTAATACATGTTTTTATGGCCACTAAAATAGTGATCTCACGATATTGGAACCAAACGATCTGTCCATCTTGGGATCAGGTTCGGAGCCAAATAAATTTCCAATATAATATGGAGTCAGGTATAGCAAAAAACTCCGGGCCCAGAGAGACTATAAAATGTATAACGAGATGGGAAACCTGGACTAGAAACTGTCAGGATACAAGCTACTAATGAATAGGTAAATATGGGTTACTTGAGTCACACTGAGGGCGCCTCCCCCCTTTTTATTTTTATTATTATTGTATTGTGAACTGTATCGTGCAATATGTATGGTCTGACAAAACAAGGATGACTTTTGGATTAAGTTCCAACAGAGGTTTTCAGACCATGTGTCTGTTCAATCAAATTGTATGACCTATTTAGTATGTCCCTTTTGTCAAATCTTAACTTACTACAGATATTCTTATTGTGATTTTATAAATAAAATAAAGATTAAGAAAAGAAAAAAAATAAGTTGTCTGCATGTGTGATAGAAAAAAGATTGTAGCATGTATGTGATATTAAAGGAGCCAAGGACTTCTAATATTTAGTAGGGAAGAAGTGGATTGTAGTTTACAGAAGGCAGGATGATTAAAAGTGATCATTCAGCAGGGAAGATAGCAGTTAACCAAGACTGGGCTACAGGGATGATTATATTAAACTGGAAACAGAAAAAAAAGGAGATATGAGAGTTAAATAATGGAAAGAGAAACCAGGGCTGCCATCAGGGGAGTACAGCCAGTAACCCATGAAGGGGTCTGGCTATCCTTGGGGCCGACAGAAATCACTTGATGCAGCCCAACGATTCCAGAGGGTCTTTTGTGCCAGAACACTGATGTCACACAACTGTGCAGTGTTCTTGCTCAGAAGGCCATCCTGAAGTGTCATGAAGCATGTGCATCAAGCAGCACACAGACACTTGGCAAGACCAGTGGGTGCTGCAGTGGGGTGCACTGGCAATTCATATGGGTGCTGTAATGTGGTGTGAAGGATAGTCCTGTGGGTGTTGCAGTGTGGTGCAGTGGCATGTCCCATGGGTTCAGTATTGTGTTGTTGGGACTATAATGGAAGGTGTGCAGAAGGACTGGAAGGAAATAAAAATAAGATATGCAAGTTTTTTATGAAAAAAAACTGTTTACATGTGAAGTAATATGTACTAGAAAACTTTATTCCTATAGTGTTGTCTAATATCTAGGCCCTTTTTCCCTTCAATTAAGATCCAAAGTTTGGGGGGGTCACCTTATGATAAGTGTCTTCTTATTTTCTTATTTTGTACATTTTAGTTTATTATTTTCCAACACATCTTCATGAGGGTTGGGAAGGGTGATGGGGAAGGGTAGGTACAGAGGGGGAGGCTGCATTTAAGGCACGTTAAGGCACATGCAGATTTGCAGTAACATACATATAAGTAGGTCATATGTCATACACCTGCGTTCATAGCAGTCAGATTAGAATAATAATATGATAATTAAGATCCTGAACATAGACAACAGCAAAAAATAGAGTTGTAAAATCAATATACAGTATCGTAGCAAAATTCACTCCAGCCTCCAGTATCCTTCAATAAGGTTATAAATTAATTCCAAAAAAAACAAGATCTCAAGCATTTGTCTAATGTGTCTGTTCTGGCCACAAGGAGTTTGTCCAAAGCCCTCAAGTCTTCTACTCCATTCGCGTTTAGATGGCAATGTATCTGTTTTCAGTATAAGAGTATATATATCTCGTGGCTATTAGAAAATGCTTAGTGATTTTTTAAATGTTACTATAGACATACCTTTCAGGTAAAATACCATTGCCTCAAATGTGTTGGGGTAAGTTGGGCAGTAATCATCTTGTGGACCATATCCCAATAAAGTTTAGGGCAACTCCACCCTATGTGTAGATCTGTACCGATTTTGAGTTCACATCTCCAGCAAAGTGGGTCAATAATTGGGATCATTTTCCTAAGCCACTGAGAAACAATTTTGAAATACATTTCCTGTTAATAGCCTTTGTACTTTTGTGTGCTAGGAGCAAAATTCTGTCCCACTGGATTGGAGAAAACGTAGTGAGCAACACATCTTCCCATGCTCCCATGAATGTAGGGTCTAGGGCAAGAGCTGGATGGAGGAGTTGCATGTAAATCGATGAGATACCATGGGTTGCGGGTTCTGGGACTTACACATCGCTTCCAGCCATGTTTTGTCGCATGTGATTGTGTGGTTGAGGTAGGTTGTTTATGAAATGTGTAATCTGTCGATAGTTGAATTGGTCTAGTAGAGTAGGTGTGGTCTGTAGCAATGTAGAGAGAGTGGGAAGCTTTTGAGTGGGTTTAATATCCAAAATGTGTAACAGTAATTTCAGGTGGAGGGCAAGAAACCTAGGTGAGTGGGTACCCGGTGAGAAATTGAGTTGCCATGTAGTGGGGTAAGTGGAGATGGGTATGTCGTAGTATAGGCAGTCTTCGTTGTGGAGTGTAAGGCCCATAAAGTAGGTGCAATTGTCGGGTGTGAACACACAAGAGGTTTGGAAGAACTTGCAGATACCCATGGGAGTGCTGCAAGTGGGATAGATGTCAATGATCAGTGTCTTCTTATTTTCAAGCAATTATTTTTAATGTGGCGCCAGTCAAGTGACCAGTAACACTATCCATTCAGGAGGCCTGGTACCTTGCTGTATCTGGGGCTGGGCACAGTATTTTCTCCTTCTTGATGGTGTGTGATGCAGCGATAAAAACCCTTGTCCTGCTTTGTGTGCAGGATATGTGCTCATTTCTTTCCATCTCGTTAAAAAACGAATATGAAGAGACTTCTTAATATGAAGAGACTTCTACAATTTAGCAGTACCCTAGACCAGTGGTCTCCAACCCGATCCACAAGGCCAATCCAATAGGCCAGGATTTAGGTATTACCCAGTTGGATCTAAGGTGAAAAAAACCCACCTAAGACACAACTGCATAAGTCCTTGACTGTTGAGTGGGCCTTGAAGACAGAGTTGGAGACCACTGCCCTAGACCACCAGGGAAAGTATAGGAAGTGGGGGTATATTTATGGGTGGAATCGACCAGTTTTGTTGACAAAATTTCTCCCACCAAATGCTGCCCTGTGGAAGCATCCTGATTTGCATTTTATACCATGGCAGACCTGCAGCCTACTCTGTGACACTATAATTACCTGTGGATAACCTCTGCTACAGAAAGTAGCCTGAGTGAAAAAGAGTATTTAGCACTGATGAAGTTACCACTTATGTTAGTGCAGAAATCATTGTGATAGCAGAGACAAAATATCCTAGCCAATCATTAGTGCTAGAACGCAGGACTGATGATGACAGACTACAATAAAGTCCCTCATCTCCACCATTTTTAACTGTTTGCGTCCTTGGATATCTTTATTAAATGCAACTGGTGTTTTCTGTTTTTTTTTTATTTCAGTTTTGGATTGGCCTGTTTCCATGTGCCAAAGAAGAGGAATTGAGGGCTTGGTTGGTCATACTGGATACCTGAGCATTAAAAACATGATAGGAGTTCGACATTCGGAGGGTAGGAGTTGAACTTAGGAAACTG
Source organism: Pelodytes ibericus (assembly GCA_036172795.1). Taxonomy (NCBI): domain Eukaryota; kingdom Metazoa; phylum Chordata; class Amphibia; order Anura; family Pelodytidae; genus Pelodytes; species Pelodytes ibericus. Next base: position 83,191,506 of record CM069863.1, on the reverse strand, counting down.
TCAGCTGCTTTGAGTATCAATTTATATGTTAGATAAGTGCTTGAATATTTAAGCAACGGAATGTTAAGAGATAAAATTATTTTATAGGGGCTATTCACTAAAAGCCATGTTTAGGTGAGATATACATTTAATTTGGCTCTACATATACATGGCTCTATTTCCTGTGATCCCTACACTGTTTGTTGCAGATGGCTGTGACGTTTCATTTAGAAAAAACATGTATCCACAGCAGTTCCTGGAGTCCGTTTTATCCTTACTTCCTACTGCAAGCAGCCAGCCTCTATCCATCTCTTCTCTTCATGACTCTATTTGCTACGGTGGGAGTACCGAGAGACGTAGCCATTGAATAGGCGTGATACGGGTGTGTGTTCAGTCGTCCTTTTCAATTTGATACATTAAATTTCACCAACTTAATAATAGGTTGTACAGGGATTTCCTACTGCTCTACACACAGGGCCTACTATATGTAAAGTAGGTGCCGGCCTAGGGCGCAGATCTGCTGGGGGCACTCTCAGAAGAGCTGCTCTAGAGCCACGAACTGTAACACCTCCTATCTGATATCACCTGATATCACCAATCAGGGACGCCGTCGTAAAGCTCTTTAGCATGCGCGAATCTAATCGCAATTTAGTAGTGCAATGGTAAAAATGAATGCTAAATAAAAATAAACGGAAGATTCGCAAATCAGGAAAAAAAAAACGCAAAAAAATGTAACAAAAAGTCGCAAATTGTTCCTTAGTAGTTTTACCTACTTTTTTGTTTTTTTTTTTTCTTGTTAGAGCACTTGCTACATAGCTGATTGAATTTTCTAATAATAAATTAGGTTTCACCTAGGGTGGCAAAAATCCTTGCACTGGCCCTGTCTACACACACACCATGTTTAGCCATCTCCACTGTATAGTTAAGCTGGTGATATGAAATGTGTATCTCAACTCAACTGCAAGTCATCATTTAGTGCATACCTTCCCATTTCCTTCAAAAGAATACATCATGGGAGTCAAAACACTGAATGTATGACATTTAAAATATTTGGAAACCAGTAATAACATGCCTGTTCCACTAAAACATGGTGTAGTTGTCTGTGCAAAGTATATTAATGTGTAACATTTCTGTGTCAATGGCTCCACCTAGTGGGCCAATAGAAAAAGAAATCCATTTAATATCATGACTGTCTACTCTGTAATAGTGTATCAGTTGGCAAATGAAAACATTCCACTATGGTTCAATTTGTACGTTAAGTCTATGTTCCCATATATGAATTGCATACCCACCTTTATTAGGCACTGGCAGCATTCATATTTGTGATCACTATGTAACACAAATAAATCAAATTGTATAATATTTTTGACACAATTGCAAGCGATAACTATCAAATAATATCTCATGAAACCATGAAGCACCATGAAAGGCCGAAATAAAGGATGAAAATGTGTAGCGCCTCTTCCTCTAAGTTTTGTGGCAGTAAGAGCTTTCTAAGCAGCAGGTTAGAGCCAGGGCCAGCCTTAGGGGTGTGTGACCTGTGCAAGCTCCCCAATATTAGTTATAATGCAGAGTATCGGAAATCCGATACCCTGCATTATCACTGTGTGTGGGGAGCACGAGCAGTACTTTCTCATGATGCCCACGGCTCCCTGCGAGACAGACACCGCTCTGCTTCACACCTCTCAGCCGGTGAGCTCCACCCCCTCACTATAAGTTAGAATGAGAGGGGGAGGGAGAGAGAATGAGAGGGGGAGGGAGAGAGAACAGAGGAAGGGGGAGAGAGAGAGAACAGAGGAAGGGGGGAGAGAGAGAGAGAGAACAGAGGAAAGGGGAGAGTGAGAGAGAACAGAGGAAGGGGGAGAGAGAACAGAGGAAGGGGAGAGAGAGAACAGAGGAAGGGGAGAGAGAGAACAGAGGAAGGGGAGAGAGAGAACAGAGGAAGGGGAGAGAGAGAACAGAGGAAGGGGAGAGAGAGAACAGAGGAAGGGGAGAGAGAGAACAGAGGAAGGGGGAGAGAGAACAGAGGAACGGGGGGAGAGGGAGAACAGAGGAGGGGGATAAGTGCACAGAGGAGGGGGGAGTTAATAGAACAGAGGGGGAGAGAGAACACATATGGGGATGAGGGGGGATAGAGAGAACAGATATGGGGGAGGAGGAGGCGAGAGAACAGATATGGGGGAGTTGGAGAGAGACAGACAAGGCAAGGAAGAGGAAAGGGACAAACATGGGAAAGGAGAGACACATACATGGAGGGAGAGGAAAGAGACAGGCATGGGGGGTGCGCCAAGGGGGAGACTGCACAGGGCGCCGTAGCACTTAAGGCCGGCTCTGGTTGGAGCTCTCTCTATTCAACAGTTGCCAACATCGGCCATGTTACCAGGGACACATATTTGTTCCACATGCTGCAGAAAGAGCATGCAAAGTGCAGCCCGGAAATATGTAGGATGGATACACGCACAGACAAAATCCAATTAATTAATCATGATAGGTCCTAAGATGCAATTTGCATGGTCTTTCTGCAGCATTTGGAACAAATATGTGTCCCTGGAAACATGGCCGATGTTGCCAACTATTCCCAGCATGAAAGGGTTAATAGGTGTAAGGCCGTTCAGGTGGAGTTAACTGATCTGAAATGCATTGCTTAAAGGTCAGCCTCTGAAGGCAGAGGGGAGACTGACAACAGGTAGAGAGGAGGCAGTTAAGCTTTAGGCCCTGAGACTCTACCAGTAAAAAGGTACTGTTTAAAAAAAAAAAATCTGTCTTTCAGTTTGCTGTGGTTATTTGCTTTTTAACTGGGAACTGGATTAGCTGCCCAGTTGGATAGTTAGGAAAATCTGATGTTTAGTTAGTGTCCAATTTAGAGTAGGTTTCGATTTTGTTTTATTTATATCTATAAATCACTGCACTGTGTATCTTGTTGAAAGTTTGATTAAACCATATTAAAATTGTATTTGAATGCTTGTGTTTGGAGTTTCTTGTCAAGAGCCCAGCCATCCTGTCACAAGCGGTGTCAGAAGTGAGATATTTATTGTTTGGAACCCTGTATGAACATGGAGGATGTTTTAAAAGCCTTACTGCATGCTACCACCGTGCAACAAGAAACCTACTGGTCGGACGAGAGGACGTGATGTGCGTGACGTGTGACGTGTAGCGGCGTGGCTCTGGGCATGGCGGTCGGCGTTCGATGAGAGATCTCGGATGTAGCTCCACTCCGAAGCCCAGCTGATTGATCGCGGTGGAAAACCAACGCCACTGAATTAACCCAGCAGACCAGAAACACCATCACCGCGGTGGAATCGAAGGCTACTGAAGTAACGCAGCAGACCAGAAACACCATTACCCCCAGGAGCACACCCGCAGTAAACGGAGGAGGAGGGGAGAGAGGAACAAAGCTCCATGGAAGTACAGCCCGCACACTGACCCGATTAACCACCGGATTCTACACTGTCAAATACCTTCCAAAGAAACTCACTGATCAGAAAAGAGCTAAGTAAACTCTGAGAACTTACTTTTAAGTCAACTGTGAGTTAAATGTCTCTCTGATTACTCTCTGATTACTGACCCACTAGGCAGACTAAACATCGGGCATATGGTGATAAAATACAAAGTTGCTGGTTCTATATATGGCACAAATACTGAATCATGCATAAACGAGGAAATGTGGAGTAAGACACTTGATAAAAGTTAGCAACCTGAAACTGTATGCTGGAGTCTCCACAGTATAAAAACTCTAGATAAGGAACGGAAGTTTAGTGAACAAACTTACTACTGCAGGATCTGAGTTATATCTATTAATGTGGCAACTTTTATAAATAACTTTGCTTATACCAGATCCGAACTGTTTCGCATGTGCTAACTGATGAAATCACTCCTTTCTGTTACATCCATGGTTGTAGGACTAAAGTTATGTTTATAAATGCGACAACCCACAAATAATTTTGTTTGTACTAGACCTGAACTATTTCAGATGTATTAACCGAAGAAACCATTTTTTTTTTTCTTTTCTTTCAAACGCATTGGTGTAGGACTAAAGTTAAGTCTATTAATGCGACAACTCATAAATAACTCTGTCTATACCAGATCTGACGTTTCGGGCACACTAATCAATGAAATCATTTTTTTTTTTTTTTCACAAGCTGGACTGACTCCCGGCCTTACATTGATTAATCTGAAGTGGGACTGATAGCACTCGTCCAGACTAGTTTGTCTTCAACTGACTGGTGGCAGGTGAAACACCATCAATTATAGACGTATCAATTATAGATTGTCTTGACCTATTTTGAACACCCCGACACATGAGATAAATCTGCCCACTACACCAGTTGATTGACCTGCGCGGGAGGCGATACAAACTTACCATATATTTATTTTATCTACTGGTGGTCTTATTCTATGAGGTTCAGCGGAGAAACTCAGCAGCCCTAAAACATCTAAACGTTATACCCAATAATACTGTCTCAAATTGTGCTGAGAAATACACTCCATATAAAAGTACCTGACGTTGGCTGGTCTATCAAACTGCGATAAATTACATGATACAGAATTTACTGTGACTCGACTGGAACCCTCCCCTTGCAAACCATATAAGTTAATACACGAATAACTCTCTATCCATCCACGAACAGACCTACATTCAGCTTAATTGGGAAATGGCTCCTAAACGTGATAAGGAGAGGGAAAAGCCAGTAAAAGACTCGGGGATTAACACCTACTATTCCCCAAAATCATCTTTAAAAACCCACAACCAGACAACTAAGGCTATACCTAGCTCCTCGGCAGAGGAGAGCATGTTAGACACTTCTTCCAATACTCCAATCTCTCAAAGCATGTTCTCTTCGGCCCTAGATAATCTCTATGAGAAAATCAGGGCTGACTCCAACAAAAATTTTGCAGAAATTAAAGCAGATCTCTCACAACTCCAGTTGACTCTATCGACCCAAGCAGGTCAAATAGACCAGCTACAGGAGGGTCTCTTACAGATCCAGGCAGACAACTTTGAGCCCAAGAAAGAAGTGAACATGCTAAACCAAAAGATTAACGATCTGGAGGACCGTTCGAGGAGACGAAACCTAAAATTTCGAGGAATCCCTGAAAATGTTAAGAACATAGACCTGGAAGCATACCTCATTGACTTTTTGAAACTATATTTGTCACCTGAGATTATTGGGACTCTCCCCTTCGAGAGACTACATAGACTCCCCAGACCAGCCAGTCTCCCACAAGAGGTCCCAAGAGACGTGATTGTATGCTTTCAAAACGCAAGAATTAAAGAACTCTTATTGAGACAAGTCAGAGTAAAACCAACTCAAGATCCTAATTTCTCTACAATTACCTTATACGCGGATATATCGCAAAACACCAGGATGAAAAGAAAAGAATTCAACCAGTACACTGCTATCTTGAGATCTAAAGACATTCAATATAGATGGGGATTCCCCACAAAACTGATAATTTTCTATCAGGGCAAGACTTATCAATGCGACCAACAATCCACAGCTAAGGACTATATGCTTAGTTGGGGTCTAATACCCCCCGAGAAACAGTAGATCACTAAAGACAGTGGTAACAACCACGATGAGAGCAGTGTCGAGGGGAATTACATAAATTCAATGTTTTTTTTTTTTTTTGTTTTTTTTTGCACTAGGCAACTGAATCTAACATAAACCTTAAAAGTTGTATATTTAGTTGGATATAACCTTATAGCGTTTAAGACTCCCCTATGTAACAACGCACTATAATGCACTTTGATAATATTTCTGAACTATAATAGATCAAGAAGTATAGGATGGTATAGTTTAAATATATATATATATATGTATATATATGTGTATGTATATATATGTGTATATGAGTATGTGTTGTTTTTTTTTTTTTTTTCTCTGATATGTAATTCTAATCTCTAATAACTATTGCCCTGCACTGAACTAGGCAACTGAACTATGACAGACCACAAAATCTATACAATTAAATGGATATAAACTTATAGTTTTTAAGATTACCCTATGTAATAACACACTATAATGCACTTTCTTAATATTTTTGCACTATAACAGATCAAGATATATGAAATAATACACTGCTTAATTATATATATATATATATATTTATTTTTTTTTTTTTCCTTCCTTTCTCCTCAATATGAATTATTATATTGCACAATAACACACCTTAATGAATTTTCTTTTTCTTAAATCTATACAGATAATAATTTTCAAGCACTATGTTGTTATTTATTTATTTATCTTTTATTTTTTTTTTTTCTCCTTTCTCCTATTTTATAGTTCTTCCCCTATACATGCTCTACACCCTGTACCCTCCCTCTTCCTCTCAATAATAATATCCTCTCCCTTGCGGTCGCCCCTCCGCCCAACCCAATCCAGGCACTAGTTAGTATCCCATGGTGGTTATGGGATTTAAGCTGGCGCAGCGCGTGGCCCATTTAACCAAATTTTTGGTTGGGCAGCGGGCTGCCCCGGTAAGAAGATTGGAAGGATGTATGTATATGTTATTGTTCGTTTTTTGTCTATGCACACCTACAGGATTTTTTTTTTTTTTCTTCTTTCTTTTCTCCTCTCCCTACTTCTATCTGTGCAGTTTCGAGGCTCCCATCTCCCTCTTAACATCTCTGATAGGACTGACCCACTCAAACTATAGCTATGTCAATTAAATTCATGTCGATCAACTCCCAGGGCCTAAACTCCCCACAGAAGCGTTCTTATCTATACGACTCTATCATTCGAAACCAAGTGCATATCTGCTTTGTCCAAGAGACCCACTGGAGGTCAGGCTCTGCCGGACTGTGGAAATTTAAAAAATTTCCAATTGTCTACGAATCATCTCTCCCAGATAGGAAAAAAAGGGGGGTGGCAATCATTATTTCTGAAAGACTAAAATTTGAATTAATTCATCTTGAAACAGATACCAACGGCAGGTTCTGTGTCATAATCTGTAGACTTAATGATGCCCTCTACACTCTGGTAAACGTATATGCTCCCTCAGACGGAACACTGGGTTTCCTGGGTAAGATTGTAGAGCGAGTCGATAAAATACAGCAAGGAACCACTATCTTAGGCGGAGACCTAAATACTATAGCAGATGCCTCGTTTGATAAGAGCTTACCTATGGGGGCCAGACTGGACTCAAGAGTTAAAAGGAGTGCAGAATCTTTTACACGCTTTATGATGTGTAACAACCTTTATGACACCTGGAGAGTATACAACCCTGGAGTTAGGGATTACACTTTCTTTTCAAACGCTCACAAGTCATACTCCAGGATTGACTTTTTTCTGATGAGAGCTTCACACTTGGATGGCTGCTTAGAGACCCGAATAGGAAATATTTCCTGGTCTGACCATGCCCCCATCTTCTTAGACTACATAGATAAACAGGAATATAGGGACAGGTCTAAATGGCGACTAAACGAATCAATTCTGGCACACGATACAAATAAATCTAAACTTCAGGCTGAGATACGGGAATTTTTTAAAAACAACGATAATGGCGAGGTTAGTGATCAGACACTCTGGTGTGCATTTAAGTGCTACATTAGAGGGGTTCTGATCAAGATGGGTTCGATACTCCATAAAACCCGGGGAAAATCTCTATCAGACTTATACATAGAACTATCCAGGCTAGAAAACATTAACAAGAAAAACCCTACCCTCTCAAGCACAACACAGATAGAGGAGACTCAGAAAGCCATAAGATTGAGATTGAATGAGCAATATAAGAAGGCAATAGCTCGGCTGAAAATATCATGGTACGCGAACGGGGGTAAGCCTGGCAAAGCCCTTACCAACAAGATTAAATTTAGGACCCGTCAGACGCGTATAGCTAAGATATGTTTCAAAGGTCGAACCTGCCTTTCACCAACTCATATAGGCAGTGCTTTCGCGGAATATTACGGCTCGCTATATGGTCTCCCCTCTACCGGAAAGTCTCCCGATCAGATTAAAGCTTTTTTAAATAAACTCGGACTCCCCAAGATATCTGAAGAGAGACTTTCCGAGCTGAATCACCCAATATCGGAACCTGAATTGATCAGTGCAAGACGATCTCTTAAAAAAGGTAAATCTCCTGGACCAGACGGCCTGTCCTCAATATTTTACACCACAGCTCAATTAGAAATTCTCCCTATACTACTTAGGACCTTTTCGGAAACATCTCATACGGGAGTATTTCCCCCTGAGCTGCTGGAGGCGACCATCTCTCCTATTCCGAAACCCGGAAAGGACCCCACACTCATCCCCAGCTATCGCCCGATATCCCTGATTAACTTGGATATTAAGCTTTTCTCCGGGATCTTGGCCGATAGACTGGGGAAGGTTATTCCACAACTTATCCATCCGGATCAGTCCGGCTTTATAACCGGTCGTTCAGGGGAAGACAGTACTAGGAGGGTCCTGAATCTCATTCACCAGGCTGGACAGAGTGGAGTTCCAACGGTGTTTCTTGCCCTCGACGCCGAGAAGGCCTTCGATAGGGTTGACTGGGGTTTTCTGGTCGGGACATTGGAGGCCTTCGGTATTGCCGGCTCCTTTATGACTAATACCATGGCACTCTATTCGGCACCGAGGGCAAGAGTTTCGGGACCTTTGCTTAATTCTGTTTTTTTTTCCATTAGAAACGGGACTAGACAGGGCTGTCCATTGGCACCACTGCTATATGCCTTAAGCATTGAGCCTTTGGCCGCCCTGATCAGAAACTCGCCTACCATCACGGGAGTCTGCCGACTCGAACGGGAGAGCAGGATCTCACTCTATGCGGATGACGTCCTGCTCTCTCTGACGTCCCCAGAGACTTCAGTTCCAAAGGTCCTGCACCTGATTAATCAATACAGCGCCTACTCCAACTATAAAATTAATTTAAGTAAAACTCAGGCGCTTTCATTCTCTCTGTCCCCAACACAACTACAGGAACTTTCAACATTAGGTAACATTAAATGGTCCAACAAGAGACTGAGCTACCTGGGAATACAGGTGGCTCAAGAACTTAGACAGACCCTTTACCTTAATTACGAGACTTTAATTCAAGATCTTAGAACCCTCTTAGCAAGTTGGAGAGGCCTGGAAATGGCATGGATGGTGTTGTAGACACGCATTTATTTATGCTAGTTTGTTGATCTTATACACAGATATCACTTAAATAGCAATATATATATATATATATATATATATTGGTTTATATGTGTGGAGTATTTGCAGGTGGCTGGTGGTCTAAGCAACAGTGTTTCCAGGTAAACATACTGGCTATTGTTCAGGACTGGACTGTAAACAACATGGAGTCTGACAGTTTGGTCACCTGACCAGGGTTACTATGGGAAAGCTGTACCAACAAATGCTTCATGTTAAAAGAGATGCATGTTAAAGAGATTTCAGAACTTTCCTGAAGCTCCAACAATGGAGAAGCTACTGCTGAAGCCAGTCTTTCCACCTGAGTTCTCCTGGCAACGTAACATCTAAGTATCAGCATTTATATTTTATTTTACTTTCTTTTACTTGAATAGAGTTAACTATTCTTGTTTCTATTAATAGATTGAGTATTTAGCATTGTTTATTTGTATAACCTATATTAGATATTGTTGTAGAATTATCATTAAACTTTGTTATGCTTTAACCTATTCAAGTGTGTGGATATTCTGTTATTTGGTTATTGAATATAACTCTCTAATAATACCTTATGGAATAATATAATCGTTGTATTGTTACATTATTTCCATTTATAAATTTGTTGTTGAGGTTGTGCTCATTTGGCTCCTATTGTTATGTGTAACCGTGGGAACCAAACTGTAAAGTGTTAAACAGACACCAATAGATACCATATCTTGTATTAATTTAGATAGAGCATTTACTAATCTTCACCATTTCCAATACAGATGGGACGTATCAATATTCTCAGAGCATATATTATCCCTAAAGTCCTCTTTTTGATGAGAGCGATTCCAATGAGAGCCCCAGTAATACACCTAAAACAACTTACCTCCCTGTTCTCCTCATACGTATGGAATAACAAACACCCTAGAATTGCGATTAACACCTTAAAACGCAACAAAAAAAGAGGGGGCTTAGGTTTTCCAGACCTCTACAGACTACAGGATATATGCCAATTTGCCAGCTTCTTGGCGTGGAAACATAAGATTAATCAAAACACTCCTTGGCTCCAGATGGAAGTCGATGACTGTTCGGGAATTAACCCCTATTACTTCTTCTGGAGCACAGCAACTAGTTTCAATAAACGAAAAATCACAAATCCCATAATTCTGGATGTTACCAAAGGAATGTTTAAGTTTAAGAGGGTGTTTTCCCAGCTACAGGGTTTGACCAGTCTGGCCCCTTTGGGGGCATTGTCAATGGGAATCCAAGACCTAAATATTAAAAAATGGATCTCGGCTGGCGTAACCGCTATCTCGAACCTAATCCAAGACAATAAACTAGTCTCTTTTGACTTCCTGCAGAATGCCTTTGGGCTACATAATTCGGAATACTTTAAGTATATCCGTATAAAAAAATTTCTATTATCTAACCCACTGGTGGACTGTACTCCTTTGGATACATCCCTCCAACAACTTAGTAGAACCAATATCATTTCGCAACTACAGTCGATATATGAGAGAACCCTGTCGCAGGACAAACCCACCTCAGTGAATCAATGGGAATTGGATCTGGGTAAGATCTTTCCGAACGACACATGGAACAGCGCTCTTCAGAATACTAGAAGCGCTGTTCATGGTGTCAATCTACAAGAACTCTTTTATAAGACACTTTATAGGTGGCACCTGGTCCCTACGAGGGTCGCTAAATTCTCTCCTGATGCCTCAAACCTGTGCTGGAGGTGTGACAGAGAGGAGGGCTCCCAACTCCATATCTGGTGGACCTGTAAACAGCTGGAACTGATTAGAGACAAGACCGCCAAATTAATAAATCTCATCCAACAAAGAGATATCGCGCTATCCCCCCAAACGTTTCTCTTCCACTTCAACCTGGGTAGGAGTAAATCTCCAAAACAAATCCTGTCTATTATAATAATGATGGTGATTAAACTCCTGCTAGCACGCCGGTGGAAGAAAAAAGAAATGCCAACTTGGCTTGAGGTTGAGAACCAAATTGAGTTTCACCTTCAGGCCGAAGGGGCATTTTACATATCAGAAGACTTAAGAACTAAGTATCGACAGATGTGGGACCTGTGGGTGAGAATAAAAGCTCTAGCTGGGAGTTGACATAACCAAGTGGGGATATCCGTCACACGAGATGAGAGGGTTGGGGAAGGAGTCGATCTGTGCAGATGGAACTAATTTTGTTTCTTTTAGTTTACTTTCATTTAATTAACCAAATTCTTTTTTTTTTTTTCCTCCTGGGTGGAGCATTGCACACATATGAATGGATGGAATGTAGCGTGCACTGTCCCCTTGTATGTCTCAGGATACTACTTTTTCTTTACCTTCGTTTATGCCTTTGTGATTCTTACAATCTTTGTATAACACCATTTCTTATATGTATTGTGTATATTTTGTATGTGTATATGTAACGATAAATGGAAAATGTAATAAAGATTATAAAAAAAAAAAAAAAAAGAAACCTACTGGCTGATAACTTCTCAAATGGGGGCTGTATTAGAGGCACAGCAAGAGGGGAGGACTGTCCTGAAGGAAATTGTGCAACAACTTTCAAAAGCTGCCACTGATGAGCAGAGCAGCGGTGCACAACCAATCCGTGAAAATCAGTATCTGCAAAAGATAGAAACATAGAATGTGCCGGCAGATAAGAACCATGCGATCCATCTAGTCTGTCCAATTTTTTTGAATACTTTTATTAGTCCCCTGTTCCGATCTTATATCTAGGATAGCCTTGTGTCTATCCCACGCATGCTTAAAATCCTTGACTGTGTTTACCTCTACCACTTCAGCTGGAAGGCTATTCCATACATCCGCTACCCTCTCAGTAAAGTAATACTTCCGGATATTACTTTTAAATCATTGCCCCTCTAATTTAAGACTATGTCCTCTAGTTGTGGTAGTTTTTCTTCTTTTAAATATACTCTCTTCCTTTACTGTGTTGATTCCCTTTATGTATTTAAATGTTTCTATCATATCCCCCCTGTTACAACTTTCCTCCAAGCTATACATGTTAAGATGCTTTAACCTTTCCTGGTAAGTTGTATCCTTCAACCGATGAACCAGTTTAGTAGCCCTTCTCTGAAGATGACACCACAAGATGATGAGAGAGAGAGAGAGAGAGAGTTACCAAAGAGGAGGGGCAAGAGATTGAACAGCTATTGGTACCCATATCTTTCAGAAGGAAGGTGTTAATTCTCATTTATTTGGGGGACACTTGGGGGTTGAAAAAACTTGGGAAAGGATTCTAGGAAGATTTTTATGGCCTATGGTATATGAAAAGGTCAAGAGTGCCTCATGTCCAGACTGACAGCTAGCAGCCCCTAAACCTCAGCTAAGGGCACCCCTTATTCTATTACCCATAATTGAGACACCTTTTGAGAGAATTGCTATGGACTTAATGGAGCCATTGGAAAAGTCCGCTAAGGGTAATCAATACATCCTGGTTATATTGGATTATGCCACCCGTTATCCAGAAGCTATTCCACTTCACAATACTTCTTCCAAAACCATAGCAAAGAAATTGTTTCAGGTATTTTCTCATGTAGGGTTACCAAATGAGATTTTAACTGACAAAGATACCCTTTTATGTCCTGAATTGTGCCAATTATTACAAATAAAAGCATTGAGGACATCTCTGTACTACCCTAAAAGTGATGGGTTAGTAGAAAGAAACAGAATTCTAAAACACATGTTGCGCAAGGATGTAAGTCGAGATGGGAAAAATTTGGACACTCTCCTACTATAGTTACTGTTTGCTATTTGTGAGGTTCCCCATACTTCTGTAGGGTTTTCCCCTTTTGAGCTCCTTTATGGTAGGCATCCAAGGGATTTATTAGATATAGCCAAGGAAGAATGGGAAGAACTAACGGTACCAGGGAAAAATGTGATTCACTACATGGACTCAAAGAGCACATTACACAAATGTATCCCATAGTCAGACAATACCTAGAAGATGCTCAAAGGAGCAAGCAGGTTGTCTACAATGGTCAGGCAGCAGTACAGTCCTTCCAACCTGGGGACCGTGTGATGGTTAAAGCAGAGCATTAAACATATACAAAGAACAACACATAATCCAATAATACAAAATAAAACTACATAAAATGTTGAAAAGATGATGGAAAGGCTTAATACACCAGCCCTTCCTATTAAAAATTATATTCTTTGAGGAAAACCCTAATTAATGGAGGACATCAATAGGCACACAAGCCATCTACAAAATAGAATGGACACACAAATCACCAGCTTTGAAATATTGGTGCAGAGGCACACAATTGTTGAAGACCCCTATGATACAAGCAGGGACTCCACAGGACAACTCAGACAGATTAGAGCAGTTTCTTCTAACTCAAGAAGTTGTCCTTAAGGTATTCTTCTAATAAAGTGCGGAGGATGAGAGGATTCTGCATGAAATAGTGTTACCGCTCTTCTCTTTACAATATAAGGTGGGTTTAACCCCTTTATGACTTGATAAAAGCATTAGAGCTTAAAATAACACATTTTCTTTCTCATAATGCATAGTAAAATGGAAACTAAACATATTCTCATTGATGGTTGAGTGAAACTGTAAATTCCTACCTCTGTACCTTACTAGCTCAAAGGACTATCTATATATTATTTACAGACCACTATTTTGGACTAAAGAGAGAATTGACAGGTCCAAAGGATGTGGTTACCCTGCCACCAAACTCTGAAAAAGTTTGGCATGGGACGGGCCCATTGTAAAATTCTAGTTCTGTAGGTATAGTTCTCCATTTACTTCTACTTGTGTCAGCTGGGCTTTAATTGCCCTGCCCTATAAGTAACCACACCTCCGTTCGAACAGTGCTTTTGCATTGAGGTTGGCTGTCTGACTATTGTGAGCTAATTCAGCTGGCAGAAAAAATATATCAGCGGAGAGAACAGGACTCAAAGTTCCTGCCAAGTTGTGTTTAATGATCCAAAAATTATTTGACAAAGTGTGTGTGCGTGTGGGGTACAAGAGAAATAATTAGGGTGACGCAATTTATTATCCTTAATGTATCGCATGCAGATTATTTGGATACTACAGAAGTCCAGAGTAAAGAGCTCTGCAAAAAGTTAAATTTGGGGAAGCAACATGCTCTAATTAGATGGCAGGTTTTCCAAATCCCACCTTGAATAGGGGCAGAGCCTAATTCCAAAGGTTGTGTTAGTCAACTGTTACATTAGTGGAGACACCACAAGAAATATAGGATACTTGTTAGGATTAAATCTTCAGAGTCTCAAAGAGCAAAGGTATCAGAAGAGCAAAAAATGACTACAGTGTGACAAATATTAATAATTTGTATTATATGGCAATTATGATATGTGAAAATATTTTCGCTCCACTGTGCAACTCTGATTTTGAGAGTCTCTCAATTAAAGACATTTTCATGTCATTGAGGACTGTAAATGTAATAAATTTTAACCCACTCAGTGATAAAGATTGTGTGGATTATGTTTCCCAATTCAGTTATTTGATTTTACGATCTTCACTTTTATTATCAGTTGTGGGATCTAATTAGAGGGGTGCGGGTTGAGGGAGGATTGTTTGATATTCTATGGTGGTTTCATCATATTGAGGTTGCCTGTGATTAAGTGCTACTTTAGCGCAAAACGCATCAGGTGGTCTGCCTATTTCCCCCCCCCCCCACACACACACACACACTTTGTCAAATAATGTTAGGAACATTAAACACAACTTGGGAGTAACTTTGACTCCTGTTTTCTCCATTAATATTTTGTCAGACCTTTCTTTTATGCATATATGTACTGGGTTGAGCGTTCTTGGTCTGTAGGCATCCGGAAGCTGCACTTATCTACTAACCTGTCCAGGAACTGGAATCCAGCTGCAGAGAAGGCTAGTGAGGGAAGATCTACTTATTTTGACCAGCAGGTTTTTCATGCATAATTCTTTTCTATTTTTTCCATGCATAATATAAATATATGCAGGGCCAATATAAAGAGCTCTCCAGTGACCTGTTCATTAACAGAAATGTATAAAGAACAACAGGTCGCCCCCTGAGACTGGAAGAGCAAAGATTTCATAGACCGCAAAGGAAAGGATTCTTTACGGTAAGGACAATAAAGTTATGGAACTCACTGCCAAGAGAGGTAGTGCTATCAACTACAATAGATGCATTTAAATGGTCTGGATGTTTTTTTAGAAAAGCAGAACATACAAGGCTATTTATAATAGAGCTTATTGATCCAAGGAGAAATCTGATTGCCCTTTGGAGTCAAGAAGGAATTTTTCCCCCTTGGAGGCAAAATTCAAAAAATCTTCCTTAGAGGTTTTTTCCTTCTTTTGGAGCAAAATGTGGAATGATAGGGTTGAACTTGATGGACTTGCGTCTTTTTTCAACCTAAATTACTATATTCCTAATTCCTTTGCTAGTTTGCTGTATAGAGATCATGGTGCTTCAGTGCTTAAGGACATGCAGCTTCTTCAGTTTCTCCTCTCTAAGCTACCAGTGTTGGGTTGTGGTACACAACTTTGTCAATGTTAGAAAGTAAAGAATAAACGGACACAGACTTGTGCTTTAAACGTTTCTTTGATTTTGGGATCCACTACCTCGTAGTGTGATCATACAGACTAGTGGACATCTGCCTTATCTTTATTAAGTGCAGTGGAGATCACGAAGAGACATCCATTGAATCCCCTTGCTGTTATTAAGGTCCAGGGGACTCCTAGCACTATTATGAAATATTTTTTATTTAAATATTGCATAGCTGTAATAAAGCACTGCTTGTTTCCCCCATAAGCCCCAACACTATTAATTTTCTACTTTTACTAGGATTATACTAGAAGAATGTTTTTATTGGCCCAATAAGTTGTTATGACTATACGTGAATAAATGTAGTGCAGCAATTCTATACTGTTTTCAGGTGTGCAGACTTGATGGAATAACTTTTGTAAAAGCTGTCATTGAATAGAGCCAAATATGTGCATGAATTGATTTTTCTTTGTGTAGAGCAGGCAGCTAAAGGTAGACCTCTTTGTAGACAGAAAATCTTCCTGCAGTACATCATGTGGATAAGTGCATAACAGAGTTGAACAAATCCTATGTGATTAAAAACATGAATAGGAAAATAATAGTTACTGGGAGAAATCCATCAAGTATTTCCTTTTTGAGACAATATGAGCCATTTATGTCAAAGAAACAGAACAATAAAACCAATCTACAATAAGTGATTACAGACATTTGCATATTTAAAAACTTAAAAAGGTTAGCCATCACTACTCTAGAGGATAGTCAAAGTGGTTGTAAATTGAATTTCTACACATTATCTCCAGCTACCAGTTCCATTAACAAAAACAGCAGAGTATGACTGGTCATAATTGTTTTTTTTACATTTATTTTAATACAAAGGAAAACTCCTCATTCTGTATACATAGTCCAAGATTAGCTGCCACAACCTTTAAGTTGTACACAGTAGCCTGCTTGTTAAATTATATTTTAATTTCAAATACTGATATGATAAAGTTGCAACTTTTGTTTACTTATATGGTCAGATTTTTTTTAATGCCTACAACCTGTGTACATTTTTAAGGTTTTAACTGCTTAGGTTGCAAACATAAGAGTTTCTGAAAAAAATCACTTTGAACACTTATTTTACATATCCAAATATATACAAAATGATAAAAGCCTTACAACTACAAATTATGTTAAGATAAAACCTTGCACTTAAATGACTGTCGACAAAAAATGTAATTCTGTTTAAGTGAAAGATTTCATCATGTGTAGTCATTTTAAATAAAAATGCTTTAATGATAGAATAAAAATAAAAGTAACTTATTGAACCCTCTTTGCTTGTATAGGGGCAGACATGTTGTTTAGACTCCTGTGTCAGATGGATGAAGATCTGACCCATCTAACTGAAGATGTCTAACCCATGATTTCTATTTAAAATGTTTAACACTTGATGCAAGCTTTCAATTAATAATTACTTGCCACCAGGTGTCATTTTTGTTTAATTGAAAGATTACATCAGGTGTATCAGATATACTGGGTCAGATCTTCATTCATCTGACCCAAGAGTCTAAACAGGTCTGCCCTCTGACAGCAGTATACAATCAAAGGGCTCAATGGTGCTTTATTTGTATTTTTTTCATTAAAACATGTCTATAAGTCTATTTAAAATGGCTATTCTTGATGCAATCTTTCAATGAAACAATGATTTTTTTTTATCGACAATTTTCCTTTAAACATCAAACTTAAATTATTTATATAACAAATGTTCGGTCTTCAGTTTTTGTCTAGGTTTCATTCTCTGGTAAATGTGCGGGAGGACCTTTAATTTGAGTGAAAATCAAGACGGCCTCCTCATTCAGAAGATTTACGATATTGTACATATTACCTGCAGAAAAAGAAAACAAAATCAAATTACTAATTTTTTCACATCATCAACAATTCAAGATGCACTGGAGATTTTTATTTTGAAGCCATGCACTTGCAGTGAGAGACTGAGCGACAGCCCAGATGCATCCTATGGAAGTATCCTGCTAGTCAAAGGATAAACTGGCATGTGCCTTAAAATGTACATGAAGCACTAGTAAAGTAACATTTTTTTATATTTAATTTTTTTTTATCTGTTAAGAAAAAAAAAACCATACCAAACAAAGAATTCTCAATTGAACAAACATTTTATTAAAAATGGAGCACAAAACAAACCTGCACCAATATATGTGGTAAAGAACTACAGGGAGCCTCAACAAAAGGACTAGATTTAAAACAATGCAAATAAAGATCACAATTGTAGCATATCAAGGAAGCTGCAGCATACCCACCACGATGGCCACGTAACAATCACGCATTTCGTCATTGAGATGTTAAACTTTCTGTTGACAATGTTTTTTTATGTATATCACCACCTCTGAATGGGAGGGTAAACTCTTCCTGAAGGTGCAAAAAGAATTTGGACAAACAGTTCACAGTGCTGAATAAACTTAAGGTTAAGGAAATGCATATTTAATGCATTGTAGCATATGAGCAATATACACAGAAGAGCTGGGTACATCGTAGCCTGAGAATTAAAAAATTCCCGACCTTTGAAATGACTGATCCTGCCTTTGCACAGAATTGGAACAATACTTTAAAACACTGCTTTTTTTAACTAATGGACATTTTGCTGGACCAGAAAGAAAGGGAGAAATTTCAACAAAGAAGAAGTGAGGGGGGACACAATAAGAAATGTACACTGCTGACTTGTTTGTGTATCTAATGGTCTATGTATATGACTGACTGGATGACCAGATCAAATTAATTTATGATTGTTACTCTCAAGCATGTGAGATTCTCTGACACCGAAAACACTGATGAAGAACTGTCAATAAACTAAAATATGGACTTGCATTTATTATTATAAAGGCACGCGACTAAGTACTGCTAACCTTTAAAATTTTGTTCCATTACCGGCAGAAACTAAATTACTATGAAAAGGGTTAGGATTTTCACCTGTCAATTCAACCTTTTTTCCACTATTTGTGATGTGAATAAACTTGTGAGTGCACTTGTCTTGAATGCAGCAAAGCCTTCAAGGTCCAAATAATTGATAAAGTTACCCTTCAAATCAGAGGTGGTGATGTACATAAAACACCCATTTAAGAAAGTCGCAATGATGAAACTGGTCAGGCGATTATTACATAGTTATCGTTGGTGGGCTGTTGCTTCCTTCATATGTTCCCTTTGTGATTTGAATTGCTGAATAAACAGTGTATGTTTCAATCATGTCCTTAAATGACCCTTGGCTCTATTGAGGCTGCCTGAAGTCTGGATGCTTTACCACAGAGATTTCTGGAGGTGTGTTATGTGCTGTGGAATTGCTGTACTGGCTTGGAGGCCCAGAGGTGGACGCCCCATCATTCAGAAGTATGAGTTTATTAAAAATGGAGCACATATCTATTTTTATTTTGTTGTTAATGTGAAATGCACTTTCATTTACTTAAAGTCATACTTACCAGGTGGCACAAAAAAATAATCTCCTGACTTTAGACTGTAACGTGTTTTATGAATTGTGACCTCCAATGCACTGTGAATAATGTAAAACACCTAAAACACAAACACAGAGAACTTAAGACAAAACATTTGAAAACACAAGGACCTTAATATTAACATGCATACCATGATACACAAACAATGTTAATCTAACATTCTAAGTAAAAACAGAGTTTATGTGGATTCCTCGATTTTTAAATATTTTTTTTTTGAAAATTTGTCAGCAATAATGCAACAGGATAATGTCATTGTTTTCATGTATGCCCTGCAGTGCACGTGCCATTTTTTTAAAAACTACACTCAATCCAATTAAGGCAGCAACATTTATCAGCATTTGTCAGTGGAAGTGATGAAACTTACACAAAGGCTGGAAGATTTTAACAGACAGATACATACATATTCGGGTAATCCTCCTACTACTACTACTAATGTTTAAGTCTTCGATAGATTGATATAATAATAATAATAATTAAATGGCGTGAAAATAGACTAGCCACTCCAAAGCCTTCAAAAGACAACTCGGAATAGAGTGATTGGGAATATGACCATAAATCAGAATATAGTAGTATCACAATTAGCAGGGCTAACATAAGTCAGGGATGTGCAACTCCTATCAGCCAACACTTAGGACATGTTTTGGGCACCAGTCAGATTTTTTATTTTTTTTGCAGATCAAGAGGGCAAAGTCTGTGCACACTGCACAGGCTGCAAGCTCCGCCCTCTCACGCAACGCATTCTAGTGCCCGAGTGACGGATGTCATGTGACATCCCAGCATTCAGCAGGGCTACAAGAGGAGATAGGTAATAGGGTAATAGGTAATACAGATAAATGTAATTTTTTTTTTTTCATTGAACAAAAAAAAAAAAAGCGCCAATACTGTTGGTTTCTGTGTGTGTCACTATGTGTGTGCGCGTCACCGTTTGTGTGTGTGTGTGTGTGTGTGTGTCAGTGTGTGTGTAAATTGCTTTAGAGGCTGTGGGCTGTGTAGAAACAGGAGACAACATCCATAAAATGCCCCAAAATAAAAAGAATATGGACATTAATGCACTACTCGATCTAAAAATGAATAACCTAACAAAATATTAAAATATATTCATTAAAAAAAAAAATATATATATATATATTCATTAGATAATTATGTATGTGTTTAGGAATATAGCGGAAATGTAATAAATTAGACCTATCCTGGTATGATGTGATTACAAGAATAAATAAAATGTGAAAATGGAATCAAGTATTGTGAACCACAAATATAAGAAATATCTGAAAATATGGATGCCGTGGCTTTCTAACCCTTATGGTAGATCTGTTAATACTAATATCGAATTATTGATTAAGCTAAGTAATTACAAACCTCTATTTTAGTATGTATTAATATTTATTAATATTAAGTTGTATATCTGATATCATATACTTTGGAAATAATTCTGATAAATTCTATAATGTGTTAAACAATTTGATAAATCACACATTGACACAATGTAATATATAGAAGATCAGTTTATAACCTAATAAATTCAAATAAAGATATTTAGTATAAAAAGAAGTGTGTGAATGTGTCGCTGTCTCACTGTGTGTGTGCGTGTAATATCTAATTATTGATTGAGCTAAACAATTAAAAACCTATTTTATTTGAGATTTTTTTTCTCCTTTTATTAATATTAAGTTGTATATCTGATATAATTTAGTTTGTAAATAATTCTGAAAATCTATGATTTGTTAAAGACTTTTATAAATGACACATGGACACAATGTACGGTAATATTTAGAAGATAAATTTATAACCTATTAAATCCCAATAAAGATATAGAGTATAAAAAAAAAAGTGTGTGCATGTGTCGCTGTCTCACTGTATGTGTGTGCATGTGTTTGTGTGTCTGTGTGTATAAATGTATGTTTGTATGTATCTATCACTGTCTGCGTGATTTATGTGAGAAAAAAAAATTGCTGGCTCCTTAAACTAAATTCGAATTGTTGTTACATTTTTACTTAGAAGCCATGAATAATGTTTAAAGTTTTGTCTTTTATTTTTATGTAAACATTAGACTGCAGTCTCATTCAGGTTATATTGCTACTGAATGAGATAGTTTTCTCACTAGGTAATTCTAAGAGATGAATGCCCCTTTATTAATGTTCCTGTATAAAATAACAATGCGTAATTTCCTGCAAAGTGACTGCATACTTATTTGGTATATGACTGTGTACATAAGTTATTTTTTGATTAAAGTAAGATACAATACTCATTTGGGAATCTATTATGTTTAAGTTCAATACCTACTTGCATTTGTTGATTGCATTTAACTGTATCACCTAAACATTGCTTATACTGAGCATGTAGATAATTCAAAATACAAACAAAATGAGCTATACATTGTGTTAACAAAATCCCATGTGTTTTAACGGTGTCTGTGGTGTCTTCTGCTTATGACATCACCTGTGGCTTGAGAATAGGGTTGCCACCTTTTCTTCAGAAAAATACCGGATTTTCTGGTGCCTCCATTGACTTAACATTGACCAGCCTGCCGGTAAAATACCAGCCAGGTGGCAACCCTACTTGAGAATGTGTGCTTTGCATATTAAGACACAGGTGATGTCATAAGCAGGTGACACCACAGACACAGTTGACACATTTTCTCCTAATTTAGGCATTTGCATGCAATTTCTGCTAATAGAATGTATAGATCATTTTAAATATTATCTGTATTCTGTACATGCATAGAAAATACAATGTTTTAGGTTGTACAGTCCCTTTATGTTTTGTTAGGTCTATCTCCTAAATTGCTATCAATAAAGACCATATATAAAGGCAATGTATCACTTAAGCATTGTTTTTACTGTGCATGTAAATAATAAAAATATATATATTGAAAGTACTCTACAGATTGTGTTAGCAAAACTGCAAAGAAATGTCAAAATTAGGAGAAAATGTGTTTAAATGTCTGTGGTGTCTCCTGTTTATGTCATCAGCAGTGGCTTGATATGCAAATGTAATGGTTTTTAAATAGGAAATGTGCAATTTGTATATAAAGCCACCTCTGATGTCATCAGCAGGTGACACCACAGACATTTAAAAAAACAATTTTATTAAAATTTTGGAATTAGATCGGGCTACCACTTTAATCCTTGGACAAGTAGTTTATATTAAAATTTCCACACCGCTGTAAATGTTACATCCTTTTCAGAGAGAAGAACATAAAAGCTGTCCATCCTTCATTCTGCCACCACTGATCATCCAGAAAACAAATATATCCATGCTCCAGACAATGATCTGACAAAATGAGTGGTTAACTTGGATATAAGGCATAATAAAAGGGGGGACCATACTTACAAGTGTGTCAAGGCAGACAAACTGAAATCCTTTTTCCTTTAATGGAGCAATTTTTAATTTACCCGTAGAAAATGAAGAATTGCGAATTGCCTTGCAAACTGTTATTGATTCTCTTGCTGGATTATGCGAACAGTGTCCAGCGGTTACAACACATTCTACAATTTAAAAAAAAAAGTAAATAAATAAAAAAAAATGCTTTTATACCACAACTATCACATAAACAGAAAATGTTAAATTCACATACCCATCTGTGTTTCTCCTCGTGAAGATGGATCAAGAACTGTAGTATATTCTTTCAATGGGATGTTTGTATTTCCAATAAAAGGTAATTCTGTAAAATACATATAAAAACTTCATATGCTAAAATTATTTCATTGCAAAATACATAATATACCTTCATTTCTCTGAAAAATTAACTATATCCCAATACTTCACTCAAAGATTTTGGCACATTTAATGTAATTATTGAACTCAGGTGTTTCCCTCAGACCTATTGCCCCAGGTGCATACAATCAAGCACTTAGCCATGCAGTCTGAATTTACAAAAACATTTGTGAAAAAAAGGGTCGCTCTGAAGAGCTCTGTGAATTTACGTGTTTTACAGTGATAGAATGCCACCTTTGCAATAAGTCAGTTTGTGAAATGTCATCCCTGCTAGATATTCCATGGTTAACTGTAAGTGGTATTATTGGAAAGCAGGAGCCTTTAGAAACAGCAGCAACTCAGCCACAAAGCGGAAGACCACATAAAGTCACAGAGAGGGATCACATAACGCACTTGCTGCGTAAAAGTCGCCAGTGCTCTGCTGATTCCATAAACAAAGTTACAAACTAATACCACTGGCATTAAGATCAGCACAAAAACTTTGCAGTGGCTCCTTCATGAAATGGGTTTTCCTTTATGTTTTTTACAAAGTGGAAATCAGTATCATATACAAAATATAGCAGTTACATATGCAATATCAATAATGAATATAAGGTGCTATCATAGAAGTATACATACATAAAGTAATTTAAAGAAATCCTTACTTTGTCAACCATACCACAGAAGGATGTAGTTATTTTTTTTTTTTTTTTAGAGTAAATAGAGTAAAGAGAAACATAATAGGTTAATAGCATATTCACCCGTTAAGGAAAGACCCTTTGAAACATTTTTGTCCCTTCTGGACAATGGCTATTTTAACATCTCTGTGCTGTTTGTGTTTAGCTGTAATTTTCTTCTTTGTCATTTGCGGTACCCACACAAATTATATATTGTTTTTATCAGGACAAGAAGGGCTTTCTTTGGATGCCATCGTTTTGATCATATCCTATAATATTGTATTAAAAAAAAAAAAAAAAAAATATATATATATATATATATATATATATATATATATATATATAGTAATAAAAACCACAAATTTCCTGACTTATTTGAAACCTCTTCTCCTCATCAACAAAAGCGAACGAAAAAACCTGCTAAATAGATTCTACTATTTCTCCTGAGTGCATAGGTTTGTTGGGTTGTTTTGGGGCTAAAATTTGGCACATATGGGAGGTGCCGTATTTGGTTTTCCAATTTGAAATTTTGACATACAGACAGCCTGCACTCATGTCCCATTTGGGAGATATTTGAAGCCAGCCGGTGTATTTTACCCCATCAACCCATACATTTTTTTTTAAAAGTAGACACCCTAAGCTATTTCAAATGGTGGTATTTTAACACTTTCCATGCACTAATTCTATCACCAGCATTTGTCAAAGTTTGTGGTAGTGATTTTCTTTTTCACATACATTGACAGACATGAATTTACAGATTTCGTTTATGTGTCACTGCCAAACAACCCAACATGTGTTAAAAAACATCTCCTGAGTATAGGGATACGACCCCTGCATAGGTTTGTTGGGTTGTTTGGGGGCTAAAAGGCCACATTTTGAAGGTGCGCATTTCCAACTTGGAATTTTGATAAGTAGTCAGCCTGCACCCATGTTTCATTTGGTACTTTTTTTGAAGGCGGACAGTGTATTTTACATCAAAAAGCATATATTTTGTAAAAGTAGACACCCTAGGCTATTTTAAATGGTGGTATTTTAACACTTTCCATGCACAAATTCTACCACCAGCCTTTGTCAAAGTTTGTGGTAGTAATTTTATTGTGTGTGTTTTCCCACATTCATTGTACTTTAGACACAAATTCACAGATTTTGGTATGTGCCAAACAACACCCCAATATATGTTCAGTAACATCTCCCAAGCACAGGTATACCACCCATGCATAGGTTTGTCCGCTTGTTTGGGGGTTGAAAGGCCACATTTGAGACGTGTGCTTTTTGATTTTCCAACTTGGAGTTTTGACATGTAGAGCATGGAAGGGGTTAATAGCCCTTATAAGAGCCTTTATAGTACTGTACAAGAAAATTAACACCTAAAAATGCACAGACAAGAAAAAATATTCTGCTGTGCAGTTATCAGTGGCAGGGAAGAGGTTAATACACAGGGTACACTATACAAAGGGTATGGCTTTTTATAAAAAGCCTCTGGGTCTCACATATTTTGTAACATTTAATTAAATTTTTTACAATTAAAAACTTATATTATACAGATCTGTCTCTCTCCCTCACAAAAACTCAAGTGAGCAGCTTCAAATGGAATACACATAATCCCCTAGTGGGTATAATTAATCCCTAGCGAATGTGACAAAAAAAATACTTCTGCGGCCAGATCGCTCCATATGTGCTGCTTAGGCAGTGACCATATGCGCTGCTTAGGCAGTGATCTACAGCAAGCAAGGGGTTAATAGCTCTTAAGAGTCTTTGATATACAGTAATAAATTACAGTAAAAAATTAACCCCTAAAAAATGCACAGACAGCAAACAATGTGCTGCTGTGTAAGATCACTGCGTACAAAGCGATCAATGGCAGGGAAGGTGTTAAACACCGGAAACTGCTTTTATAAAAGCCCTTGGGTCTCAATTTTATTAAATATATTATACCGTATTTGCTCGATTATAAGACGACCCTGACTATAAGACGACCCCCCAAACTTTGGATATTCCATTAGGAAAAAAACTAAAAGCCTGAATATAAGACTACCCTATAGGAAAATAGTTAAACTTGTATATATTGACATGTAAATTGCTTTTTTAATAAAAAATTATGATATCAAAACATGTGTTTCTTGTTTTTATTTCTTTTTATGTGCCAATGCTGCCTCTCTCTCTCCCCCCCTTAGTGTGGTCTCTCTCCCCCCTGGCCTCTGTTTCTGCACCCCCTCCCTCCCCTTGTCTCTGTCTCTTCCCCCCTCCCCTTGTCTGTTTCTTAACCCCTTCCTCCCCTTGTTGCCGTCTCTTCCCCCCTCCCTCCCCTTGTTGCTCTGTCTCATACCCCCCCTTCCTCCCCTTGTTGCTGTCTCTTCCCCCCTCCCTCCCCTTGTTGCTCTGTCATTGAGGGGCAAAATACCAGCATATTAAATGGCATATGTAGGGGGAAAATACTGGCATATTAAATGGGAAAAGAATGGCACATTGAGGGGCCAAATGCTGGCTTTTTTTTGTTTTTAAATTTTATTGTAACCATATGAACATACAACATTTTTGTAATTTATGAGACAAACATCTAAGTAAAATTTATATCCAAGATTAATAATAGATGTCTCTTACAGGTTCAAAGATCAATTGTTGGGGCTTAACAGCAATTACATTACAATCACTCATGAACACTACACAGTATAAAAAAAAACAAAAAAACGAGAAGTTAGCAATGGAGAGGGTCCCACGGGGGTACATATTGAGTTTTATTTCTTAGAGTGGCCGGGGGGAGGGAGACCAGGAGGCAGTACCTATCTAAAATTTTAGTTTGCTATTAAAGGACTCTCTACTTACCAGGAATAAATCTATTCGGGAGTAAGAGTCATGAGGTATTGAGTAGTGGGTATAGTCTTTGGATATAGGATTTAAAGCTCTCCATACATCTATCAGATTATTTTTAATTATGAAATCTCCAAATGTTTTGGCCGAGTGGGCTTGTTTATAATTTGTTTTTTTCCCCGGCTACACTTTCTTACCCAATTCTACATCCGATATATTGTTAAAATCTCCTGTTATTATCAATTGTCCTTGTGAAATTTTATCTACTTGTGACATAACTATCAAAAAACATTAGGGAGTTATCATTAGGTGCATATATATTTACAAGTCTATATAATTTGTTTTTTAGTTTACATACCAGTATAATAAATGTGCCTTGTTTATCTATTACTTTGTGAATTAGTTCAAGTGCCAGTGATTCTTTTATTAAAGTCATAACTCCTCGACTTTCTTTTTTTTTTTTTTTTTTATAATTTTTGATAATTAGATGTGAATATATATGGGTATTTTCTATTGTATATCATTTTTTTGTGTGGATATAACCTAATGTGTTTCCTGAACTAAAGCAACATCTATTTTTTCATGTTTCAACATTTCCATACAGGTTTTTCTTTTGTATGGGGAGTTCAAACCCTAAGCATTAATCGTACAGAATTTGATAGTCATCTCCAGATTTTTTACTTATTCTAACAATGGTCCAGGGGTTCCATTAATTCTTCACATTCATACCAGATTGTGTAAGCCTGCTCCACACACCTTGTGTAGGGCTGGACACCATCTTGATCCCACTATAAGGGATACTACTATCAAAAAATATACTAAGCTCCTAATGAGCTCTTGTTCGCCTTGAGGCGAGGTAGAAAAGGTGCTTTGTTTAGCTTAGTTATACATCAATCCATAACTCTTCCATATCACACTCCAGCTGTATACCCCAAACAACCTCCAAGGGCCCCCATTCCAAGCAGGACCTGTGGGACAATTTCATAACCTCCCAAGCAATTCACCAGCCCAACTTTAACATGGACAAAATCTATAATGTCATTTGCATAGCTGTGGCATTTTAAAGCTAGTTTAACTGGGAAAATTTGCAAGGCATTTTAAGGGAGGCAAGTTTGTACAGGGAAACCGTTTTATTTTAAGAAGCTTGTTGAAAATCTTTAAACTAGCATAATATGAGTCTCTGATCTTGTAATAAAATTGTAAAATTTCCCATTATCATGACAGAAACGTCATTAACGTATTAAAAACACAGAGGCTCTGTTTTGCCCCTTCAACTTTCAGGATAACGCTAGCAATATTAGATTTCCAACAGTTTCAAGTTCTAAAATACTGCAAGAAGAAGGATGTCTGATTGGCAATTTCATTCAACAACAAAAAAGGGGGGGGAGGTCTTGGAATGAACACAATTTGGTAACACCTATCCCAACCTATCTAAAATAGGGGTGCACAGGAGTGCGAAAAATGTGAATACAAAAGAAAAGAAAAAAAAGGAGAAGGAACTGGATGGACAGTGCTATTAGAAAAAAATAGTACCAAGTGTTATTTATAGAAAGACTTAATTGTATCAAAAATAGAAATATACATATACTGGCACAAAGGCACATACATCTTTAAGTAATTAGTAACTTACACCATTCATGGTATGAACCGCTGCTGGGCCAGGCAGTGTGTTATAAATTATTTGTCCAAATGTCAGAAACGCCAACAGTTTCAAATGTTAAAATACTGCAATAAGAAGGATGTCTGATCGGCAAGTTCATTCAATTAATGACTGCTGCTTGAAAAAGTTCAGATTTGTATTGAGAAAGTTGCTTAGTTCAAGTTGGTTTTATAGACGTTAACAGACTAACCCACAGAGAAAGAGGAAGATGGAATGTTGGATGGATGTAGTGCCTACTGATTGGATGTGCATGTTCTAATAGTAAAACGGATGGTTGTGATGTAATGATGAGGCAGTTTTTAAGTCTATTTTAGGTTTTAGTTGTTTGTTGTTGTTTTTTTTTTTTTTTGCTGCTATGGAGACTGTAAAGATGGATAAAGCACAATATTCACCCCTGTGTCTAATCAAATCATGACTTTTGGATCATGGTTACAGGAAAATTGGAGGATTTGGAAATGTCATGAAAAGTCATGAGTGTATCAAAGAAATGGTGGTGAATATTACCTCACCTACATATCCCTCCCTTTATAATAGTAAAAAAAAAAATCTTATCTTATTATAGTTTGAAATCATCTCATCTTGGATGGAAGGCTTTTAAAATTTCCATGTGATATTGGCTAGCTTGTTTTGGATAGAACAGGTATTTGGGAGGGGAAAGTCCAAAAGGAGACAACACAGATGGATGACAAATTTGCTTGCAATAGAATATTACGGTGCTAGGCTTATACTTTGTTGCTATGGAAAACAATGGATGGAGAGAGAGCAAACCATAATATTCACCTCAGTGTCTTTAATAAAAATCAGGACTTTTTCGACATAATAATAGGGACATTTTCCAATTTGTCAAATAGTCAGGTGTATGATTATACCAAGAAGGTGCTAATGATCATCAATTTAATATTTAGGCTGAAACACAATCATTAACAGAAACAGCTGTGTAAGAGGAATACTACTAGGTGAGGAAAAGCTAAACTTGGCTAACAAGTTAAGATGGCTAAAGACAGATTAATGTCAAAGGTCACACACCGTGGCAGTGCTGAGCACAGCAAGAAGACCCAAGTAAAATAAAAAATAAACTGTGTGTAAGTATAGCTAGAAGAAGTGATGCTGTTATGAAGACAAAGAGTGGTCACATCAAATGATGATTTTAGGCTTTAATCCTGTTCACGCACTTTGATAATTGCTAAAAAATAAACCATTAACATGACTATTATTGAAGGCTTTCTTACTTTACAGCATTTTACATACCTGTCTAAACCTTCTGCTCTATATTTCTAATGTATCTGTGATTTTTCCTACAAAATTACATCATCCTGTGACTTTATATGCAAATTATACATTTCTATTGCAAATGAGTTCATTTAAAACACATTTTTACTTTTATGTATTTGTATGCAGTTATGCTAACAATGTATAGATCCTTTTTAGCATTTCTTTTATTTTAAACATTCACAGTAAAAGCAATGTTTAGGCTGACAGAGTCCATTTAAGAGCTTAAGATTGGAACATTTCCATTGATAATACTAAAAACTCTTCCATGCACACATTTTAAAAAAAATATACTTGTGGCCCTTTTGCCTTAATTTTACAGAATTTTCAAGTTCAGTTAAGTTACATAAATGTCTGTAAAGTTTCCCGATGTGATTTCTGATTACATTAGGTGTACATCATTTATAGTATAACCCAGCTTTAAATATGGGAGAAAATAAAAATACTTACCACCTCCTGGTTCCTTATGGGTAGTGTTGGTCTGAGCAACAGCTTTTCTACCATGATGTTTACCCCTTGGAGGTAACCTTTTCTCACCCACCAAGAAATCTGCAGAATTTGTAGGGATATTATAAGATTTTGAATCTTGTGTAAGTGAATATGGCATTCTTAACATACAATGAACTAATAGGGACTCATAGTGTAATAGGCACCGTGTTCCACTAGGTTATGTATTTCATAAGTACAGCCAGATTCCATTTATTGATAAAACTACCTGTGCACACATTTTTAAACACATTTACATTGGTGTTTTAAGCTACATTTTAGAACACCAATTTACATTTTTTTTTCATTGAATGCATTTCTTAAACCCTTCGCACATATGGATGTTCAACACATTCCTTAAATACACTGTACAAAAGACCATGAGGACAACATAGAATGTCCTATTAATTAATTAGCCTCAGTCTGACAGGCTAAATGTAACAGATGCTCAAAGTGAGCGCCAGTTTCATTAAACTAAACCGTGCAAAATTTTCAGGATCAGGCATGCCCCTGCGATGTGAGGAGTGACAGAGCAAGGTACCACAATCAATTAGAAGGCTCACAGGGTTTCTGCTACTGTGTCCCTAGCTCGTGATATAGTGAAACAATGAATGATTAGAATTTCAGTATCCAAGTAGCAAAGGACACACTGATATTGCTTATTCATTCTTCTGCAGTAATTTATTTAAAGGAGTCGTATTCCATTCCTAAATATAACATACTGCAGAGGAATTTAGTGATTTTAACTTATCCTTTGCTAATTTTCATATTCAAATCTATCTATATGGATTATTATACCAAAGACAAGATTTTGTATACCTTTTATTTTTAATGTAATTTCAACATTGCACATTCAGTGGAAATATTGAGGAGAGGACATGAGATTTTTTGACTAATGGCCGTTTGTGTTTATAAGAGAGAAACATTTCCATATCTTCTAACTTCAAACGTTAGCTATTGTGAAATATCCTTGTGCTAACTACAGCAATGAGGAAATCAACTGGAAAATAGAATGTATATTAAAGCTCACAGGAGTGACATCTCACAACTCCCTTGCTCTCCAAATCACATCAGTTGCCAACTTCCCAAATTATACTCTTACTGCACATGTTCACAGCAAAAGAACCCATGGCACCTGTTCTGACTGTACAATGTAAAAAAAAAAGTAAATATAAAGAAATTCCTTTCATGGATTTGTATCCAAAATCACTGTACAGTTAAAGGGACTGTCTGGTGCCCAAAATGCATCTTCCAAATATTAATGTGCTTTCAAAGTACTTTACAATGCATGACTTACATTTTGCATTGCTTAAAATATAAATATTTACAGCTAGAAGAAATTGTGAAATTACAGCAGTTTGCAAGAAACAAGGATTGCCCACACTAGCTGAGTAAAAGTAATTTGCTTTTTTTGCTGCAGGAACCAATGAGAATAATGGCATTCAAATGAATGGAATATCCTGTCTCTCTAGCGATGTCATCAAACAATGCGTTGCACTGTTAAGAGATCCTACTGTGTACAAGAGCAAGGTAACTCATAGGCCACTCAATATACTCAATTTGAGGAGGACAGGGAGTGACTAAATGAAACAAAACAAAACTTTATATCCTCAGTGCCTATATAATCTGTGCGGCCGCACCTGCAGTAAACATGTCAAATATTAAAAATGTGATTTATACAGAATGCCTGCATCAAATCATACTGGGAAAAAGCCTGTGCATTATACAAGCAGTAATCTTCATCTTGCACCAAAGTGAGTTTGGGGGCTTCACTGTCCCTTTAAACTATGCCACATCTAAGTTTAATTTGAGTTTGTTTCAAACTAACCAATTTTTTAATCTTTCCAAATATATTTTTTGATTACAGATTGTTTAAACTTAAAATGTACTGCTATGCAAGAAATTCAAAACACACCATAAGTAGACATAATGCATACCTTCGTCTTCATCACTTATATTCTTTGTTTTAGCAATGGGTTTTCTGCCACGAGGTTTCCTTGTTAGAGTTAACATTTTCTCACCACCGCGGCCACCTACAGAAACATTTAGGAATGCAATATCATTTTGTATTTTGTTTAAGGTTAAATTGAATTTATAGACCAAAAACACTGTGCCCTGCATGAACTTCAGCAGTGACAGCTATTAAAACAAAATAAACTAAAACATTTTCAGTGTTTTCATGCTCTAATTTTCAATATTATTTTTTAGTTTAGTGAGTGGTTCACTTTGAAAGAAGGCTAACGGCACATTATCCTAGCTCTAATTAATCATGCTAATATTTTTAGCTGTATAGATTTGATAAATATATCCAAATAATGTTTTCTCAATCCACATTTTGGTCAAATCACCCATTGTACTGAACTATTTGATTATGTTGCTTGTTGCTCAGAATTTTTTTTCTGATCCTGAAAGGGTTTAGTATTACACTACTTTAACTCAATAAGTTTAACATTTTAAGAAAAAAGAAAATAATATGAAAGTACATACCTGCCTTTTGTTCATGCACATGTTTTACTTTAGCATTGGCTTTTCTTCCACAGTTTCTATTTGTTGGCGGTGTGATGCCATCAACCACTATCCCACCTAGTTTCAATTTCAAAATTATTATTAATACATGTTCAGAATAGAATATTTAAATGCACGGTTATATTACTATTTATTACTTTTACCTAGTGTTCTTAATGTATCTCCCAATTGTTTTTTATTAACCTGTATACTGTTTAATAGATGGCATAATTGTTTGAAGGTCTGTGTTGTTATCAAGTGAGATATTGCAGTACATTAAGACAGGGCGTACTATTAATTGTACTATTCGTATAAAGTATAAGATAAATTGAAATAAAAAAAATAAAAAAATGTTTTCACAATATTACGTCATGTTAAATTACTAGATTTCGACCTTGTATAAAGTATACTTGGAACGAATAGCTCTATGACACTCTGCCTAGGGCCACTAATGATTTAAATCCTAGTAAATATATCAATACATTACAGAGCCCCATTTTAATATTACAAGTAAAATTACATTTTAAATACTCTTATTTTCTATTATTAAAAGTACGTTTGGAATACATCACCAGATTGTTCGGACATGTAACCGACATGTTCTCCCTTCCAGTATTCCAGAGGCTTAATTCTTGTTCTTCTTGAGCGGCGAACATTGGGAGTATTGGATGGCAGACCTAAACAAATGAAAATATAAAAAGAACAAATAAGAAACTTGACAACAATGTTGGGGAGAGAGGAAGGCACAGTGGAATATTAACAGTTTGCCATTTCAAGGTAAAGCGATTGTGGGGATTTTTACCATCATCATTCCTCTTCCCAGCTGTTTTTCTTCCTTGGGTTGCCTGTAACATACATACTGGATTCCAGCCTTAAAGTTTCTTACCGAGTCTCTTATTGAAAAGATATTTCTGGAAGATGGTTCCCCACCAATTACTGCACAAATTTGTTTTTGGGACACATTGCAGAATTTAAATAACTGTAGTGCTGAAATGAACTTTAGTTTGCATTGTTCATTCTACCTGGTCACCATCATGTTTTGCTGAAACTTTAGTTGGTCCCTCCTATGAACCTTCCTTTCACGCATGCAAAGCGCTTTTTTATTTTTGTGATTTTTATACATGATCTAATAAACTTTTGGATGTTAAATGCCACTGGAAATACTTGGATAATTGCCTTCTGGATGTGCGCTGGACACAGAATGGGACTGTTCTTCTGGGCCGTTTCATTGCAGCACTTACAGAGCCTGACAGTTCAGTGAATTACCTAATTGTTGTGGCGCAAGGTTAGTTTTAGGGTGCAGGTTAGTTGTATAGTGTAGGATCCATAGGGCTAGGGGTTGTAGACTTTAGGGTCCATTTAGGGTTAGGGCTTAGTATTATTATGTGTTACTAGTGTTAGTTTTCCCAGTTAGTCCTACCGTCAGGGGTTAGTTTTAGTGTGGCCTACTTTACTAGAGGGAGTTACTAGGGTTAGTATTTGTCAGTAATGACAGTTCAGGGCCGAAAAGTCATAAGGAACAGCCCTAGGCCCTGCTGGACATTGTGCACCAACTTGGTTTGCTTTAAAAAAAACCTTTTGTTTGCTGAAGTTCTGAGATTTTATTATTTTTGTTGTTTATGAATTTTATTTGACCTAACCAAGATTTATTGCACAGATATAGCAGACTTTATGTGGATTACAGATTTGGTTAACGTTACTTTATATATTTTTCAATAAGATATAATTTCAGCATAATACTGAGAGTACCTACTTACCTTTCTTTAGAACCTCGGATT
The DNA here is from genome assembly GCA_036172795.1 of Pelodytes ibericus. NCBI lineage: Eukaryota > Metazoa > Chordata > Amphibia > Anura > Pelodytidae > Pelodytes > Pelodytes ibericus. The sequence goes on along the minus strand of CM069863.1, from coordinate 83,157,542 downwards.
GCTTTTATCAATATAAAATTAAAGTGGTAAGAAAAGTACAAAAACATTGAGCAGCACACAAACTGTGACAATTTTAAAACGGTCTACAAAAAAACAAGTAAACATATTAATGGGTTTATTCATTCTTCTACAAACATGTAATGCAGCAATGTAACTTAAGGCACAAGTGTAATGTGTTTCATGTATCCCATTCCCTCTAGATTGTAACCATGCGAGCTGGGCTCTCTACCTCATGTACCACTCTGTTTGTCTAACTTAGTATGTAGTTCCCCTTCTATTATCTGTACCTAGCACTACATAAATTGTTGCCGCTATATAAATAAATGGTAAGTGTGACGGAACCCTCCTTCATTGGGGTTCTTTGGGAGAGGCAATGGCCTGCCTCCTCCCTATAGTTTATAGGCCCTGGCATTGAAAAATAATTCTGTTTTTGGGGAGGTGGATACAGTGGGTAAGTTTGCACTGGCTTTACAATGTATATGCTGTTGTTACCCCTTTACTCATGCTCCCAGATTGTGCCCACTGTAATCCTGACTCACCCTGCCTTATATGCGATCACTGTATACTTTAATATGGTTATTTAGTCAGATGGTTTTGTATATTGGTTTATGTGTAATGCATAATCCTGAGAGTAGACCGTGTTTCACGTGGGGTAAAGGACAATGGTTGATAGTTTACACCCCCTGTAGTGCAGGCACAGCCTGTGTGCTGCTTAGGTGTGATTTTGCATCTTAAACTGGTGCTGATATCCACACTTCTCATCCATTGTTCTGTTAATTCAATGTAATGTTAAACTAATTGTGATGTGTTCTTGTATATTTGTATCAGGTTTTGTTAATTGCTGTTTAGTTCCTGTTTGGTTGTATGTCAATATATGGGTTGAGTTACGTAAACTTGATTATGTCTGTATAAATATCTGTTGCTGTTCAATAAATATTAATTCCTGTTCTAAATGGCTGAGGGTCCTATCTGGTGAATTGGAATCTACAACTCTGGTTCTGCCTGGTGGCTTTGGGTGTCTGACACAAGGAAGCAGAGTTCTGACGGAGGTACCCAGTCGGGGTACCAGGAGGTCCGTCAAAGTAAGGTAATGCAATGTAATGTGTGCACAAAGAGAAATTAATAGCTGCCAAGGTGCAGGAAGTTCCTTAGAGGATGGTTCTAAAGTGCACAACATTTATAAACACACAACTTTCCTTGCAATGATCCAAGCCAATGATTTACATCATGAAAATATGGAAAACAGATATTTAAATAATCCTGAAAAATCCAAGATGAGAACACTTACTGCAAATGTTGCAGTTTCCAAAAATAGTTTGGAGAAAGCAACCAACAAAGATATAAAGCATGTTCTTTTCCTTTGTGCCCCTTTAACATCTGTTATTAGTAGTGTGAGCACAAAAATGTATAAGGAATTAAGACTATGATGAAGAAAGCTGAGAGCTGATCACAATACAAAGTTATACAATTATAGCCAATTTAATATTTTTATGAAAAACTGCATTACAATCTTGTGAATTTAATGGTTTTAAACAAGCATGGAACTTTGGCTTTTAAAATGACTCCTACCTGAAGATTCTGACAGATCACAGCTAATGGGCATCTCCTCCGGATTTAGGAATTCAACAGCTCGTTTAACAGTAGGACCACTACCACTGCAAGAGAGTTAGAGAAAAGTAGGTTTCTTAAACTTTATGTATTTTTCGACACAGAAAAGCATCTACATGAAAAAGTTAGAAAACTGTGAGATAATTTGTGTGACATCAAAATGCAGTAAATCTGTGTCTGTTGCATAAAAAAAAAAAAAAGAAATTCAGAAAGGAAAAAGCCAGGATGATGATAGAAAGCAGCTAGAGAATTGGTACCTTGGTAATTATATTCTATTTTGTACTTTATATTTTAAGTACTGTTTTTGCATCTTTTATGTTAAATCAAATTTTATATTGGCTTCCACTTCAAGCAATTAGACGTAATATCTTAAATTGCAGACTTAAAAATTAAAGATATAACTTGATTATATAAGAAATAATATTTCCTTTTTTATAGTAGAGTATTCGATCGATCATATATTATACACAATTATGCAGATATATCAAGTACAATTTTTAGGAAAGTTTTTTTAATACTGTTTTATACTAATATATATTGTCCTTAGGTAAAGTTAGATAGAGGGCATTTAAGCAAAATTGCAATGTTTTTATTATCAATTATATGATGCCCCTCATTTATAGATATTGTTATTATAAATATATATTCTTAGCCTACTGTTATTGATTATGTATTCATGATTGCTGGTTATGTATCCAATTTATTATTAGGATTGATGGTACATTGTCTTTACTTATGGCTATGGATTTTGATATTTTACCTGCTCCGTTGTCTTGATTTTAACAACGGACATGTTTTAGCCATTTAGCTTATTTAGGTTTGGTTAGGTGTTTTACGTATTATTTTTATATCTAGTCTGTTATTGTATTTATATGCATGATGCAATTTTGTAGTGGTTTATAGACCTACTCTGGTGTGGGGGCTATCCCACATTTTTTCTTGGTATTCTACGATATATACTTGGGTATAATGTGCCCCCCTGTACCCTCAAGATAGTTTTAGTGTGTGGGGGAACAGTAGGTACTGTTGGAGGAGTGTGTTTTTCTAATTGGGCAGCAGTGGGAGATTTTTGCATTGAATTGTTCTCACAATATTTGACTCTTGTGCTTTCAGTGGTTTACATCATTGACTTTGCAACTTCAGAAATACGGTCTTCAAGTACTAACCTTTCACAAAATGCAAGAGCAGTGTCTTTTGGAGTACGTAAGCTGCCATGCATTGTTGGGATCTTCGGAGTATTTCTAGCTTGAATTGTTTGACTAGTTGCCGGTTTTTTGATAACCCTGCTAATTTTTTGGACTATGTTATTTAGATGTACACTTTTATCAAATGTAGCTCCAAATGAGGACGGTGAACAGCTACCATTTGGATCATGTTCCTCTTCTCGCATGGATTCTTGTAATGATGTCACACGAGAGCTTTTGTTTTGGAATGATGTACAATCTTCTCCAGACCCATCGTTACCTTCAAATTCTTCAATTATTTCTTGATCAGGCTCTTTTGACTCTGTTCTTTTGGAGTTAAGATTAGCCACTTTATATGTATTTTTGGGCATTTTTTCTGGCACTGCAGGTACATCATTGTGCACTGAAACCATTCGCTTTCCTAATGATGTTTTTGGTGACAAGACTGGAAAATCTTTAACAATGGGGTCCACTGCAATGTGATGGGATAATTGCTTGGTCTGTTGCTCCAGTTTCTTCTGCACGTCATTGGTTTGACCCGTACTGCTGCTTTCTTCATGTAAAACATCCTTGAACTGTGGCTCTGGACGTTTCCTTGTTTGCTTTGAATGTCTTGAAACCTTCTTCACTTTTTCTTCCTTTTTTTCTGTAACAAAGTAAGGCTGCAACAGAACCTTCAAAATATACAGCACTATAATGACTGAGAGTTTACAAAACAAGGAAGATTAATGCGGTTTGCATGAACGTAAGTAAAGACACAAGAAAAGCTTCAACTTAAAGGCAGTAATGTAAAATACTTAATAAATTGGATATATGCTGCTCATTTTTTAAAATGATCTATCATGTTTCATTTAGAAGGCATCACTGGTTGTATAGTATAAAAAAAAAAAAAAAAAGAACCAGTGCTTTCTGGACTCTTCAAATGGTGAGTGGCTGTCGGATACAAGCACACAAGCACATACCCTTATTAATCTGTCAATCTAAACGTTTTTAACATTTTGGCATTTCCCCCCCCTAGCTTCATTTGGATGCATGGAGACTCTATTTCTACAGGAGCTCGCTGATCATATCCTGAGAGATCATGGAAGGATCACTCTATAGCAAAGACTGCAAAAGGTAATTATATTAAAAATAAAATCCAATACATAAATGCATATTTTAAAAAGTGTCCTCTTTTATATGTGTTAATTGACCCCCCCCCCCCCCCCCCCCCCCTGGGGACAGCAATCTTGTTTTACATTGACAGGTCTATTTCCTCTGGTTTTTTTTCAGAGCACTGATGCATTTAAGCCAGTTAAATAAACTTTCGGTTTTGTTTAATAAAAGTTATTTAACTACAAGCAATACAATTCTAGCCTTCCAGTTAAGTATTGCTGGGGGACAGCAATCTTGTTTTACATTGACAGGTCTATTTCCTCTGTTTAGGAACCACACAAATGTCCCCATAACAGAGTACACCTTATCCAAAGCTGGCTTCATTGCCAGCAAAGGATGGCTGCCTATTCCATCCCATTTCTGCTTCATGACATATAAATAAAAGAAATGTATCAAAGCAGATATTGCTCTATATTACATTGCAACTCAGTACTCAGAGTTACTGCATTCAGGCTTTAACCCCTTGATGCTGCATACATACAAAGACAGTATAATAATACTTTATGTCTGAAAGTGAGTGTTAGTGAGAATGTATAAATGAGTGTCTTGTGACTTAGTGTGCTCATAAGCATGTGCCTTGCATAGTGGTGAGAAACTAAGAGGAGGTGCAAATGGATATGTATGCCTCCGCCTGTCAGTATTCACCCGTGCCCTTTTGTATTTACATGGGGGGGGGGGGGGGCTTGGTGACTACACATTCCCTTTAAATTTAAAACATTCTTCAGCAGCATTGTGAAACACATCAATGTTAAATTGGTGGCTGAATGAGATGCATCACTAACGCATTAGTACCAATTAGTAGATGATTGGTTATCTACTACCATTAAAGTAGTCTTGCCTAATATATTGATAATTGCCTTATTTATCTTTTTAATTAAATATCCAACAGAAGCAAATAATCTCTCACAATGAGTAATTAATTCAGACATATCAAGTACTGGTAGATTACAGACATTCCACTACACACAAATTATATATGTTCTGCATAAATAATGTTTCATGTGCACTGAGAACTTACTGATGGTTTTTTGTTGTTTTTGTCTTGGAGGCAATTTATTTGCTATTGTAAAAGTCTTATCATCCACAGGTGGAGACACAACCCACCAATTTGATGGTGGCTTGTGTGCTCTCTTTGTGCGGAGAGGCGATTGGTCTAACAGGGTCACAACATCCAAGCTCTTCCGCCTTCTTCTACTGGTTATCTTAGTTGCTGCAACAACAAAACACAGCATTTAAACCGATATATTGTTTAGTTAATTTATATCCAACCTACCACAAAGTAACTGATTTTGGTGCAAAAAGCAAGTAGAATTAAGCCAATAAAAATTCAACAAGTTTCCTATCTTTCCCATAAATGTGTGTCAGAATTCCCTTCTTTATTGAATTGTTCTGGTTCTTCTGACATGGTTTGGTCCAACTACTCGCTCTCCTGGCTCTGAGCAGACTTGCCAGACTTATTTTTAGCACAAACTTCTGGTATTCTCAACCATTAACCAGGAATACTTGTACCTTCATAGATCCTTAGCAATGGCTTAGTCAACCATGTCCCAGCGTTCAACCATGGAGACAGGTGGAAGATAAAAAAAAAACAGTACTCAGCCATCCTCTTAAAACATATTTCCTCACATATCTCCCTACGTATTCTGTTCTCGGATTTAAAATCATGCTCTATTATTACAGAACATATAATTTTGTACAAAAAGCATCCTTTAAATCTTTTTATACCCATCGAAGCTGAAGAATTAAGGACATGTGATTAAAACTTCAAAATAATCAATACTGTACACAAACAACTTTATTATTATAATAAAGATTTATACTTGAACTCCTCATGCTACTGGTATCCCCAACCCCCTGATATTGTTTTAATTTCTGCAACAGCTAAATATAAGGATTCAAAATTAAAAAACAAATAAACTGACAGTTTATCAACCAGAGAGAAAAATATGGTCTGGGTAAATACAATGTTCACAAGACAAGGAAAACAAAAGTACAGAAGTGTTAAAAATAAAGAGATAACTATTACTAGGCAAAGCTCAATAACAAAAACAGCTAAACTTTACAAATAACTTCAGCTTCTTTAATAAGGCAAATTTTTTTTCCTAGGCTCTGTTCCAAGGGGTACATAGAATGTACTTTAGGTGGTTCACAATGCTGATTAGGTGTGGGCATGTACAGAAGTTGTCACTGGCCAAATTTAATCACATCAGAATCTTATTTTATTGTATTGAGGGGAGTCTGTTTGGACTCTCAGTCTATTCAAAACCGTCTTTAACGTCAATGGGACCCAGGGCAGCGTCTAGGATAGTTCAGCGTGGCAGTGTAAACAATGAATTGTCAGCGGTGAAGATCAACGCGGCCACTTCATTGCTACAATGTAAGTGATGACAGTTCAGCGCCCTCCCCCACCTTAATAAATCAACCCCCCCCTCTAAAAGTGACCCCCCATACTAAACCACCCAGCCCAAACATTAATACTAACACTACTCCCGAACCCTAATACTAACATTTACTCCCTGAACCCTAATACTAACAACCCCCCTGAACCCTAATACTAACAACCCCCCTGAACCCTAATATTTACCCCCCCAAACCCCAATACTAATGAGTATGAGTGACATCGCATTGCTGCTGTGTACGGTGCAAATGTTTTCAAAAATAGATGTTAATAGTTTATTTTTATCAATTAACAAAATGCAAAGTCCTTAAGAACTATCTTCAGCATAAGGAAGAGTCCTTGGAAGTGATGTTTTGAAATCATTGTTACTTTCCAGTATTTTTTCATACCTAGAACTTTTGCACCATACTGTAAATTCACAGACACTTCTTATGTGCATGACATCCCCATGGGAGGTGCCCGTCCCAGGACATCCTATTGTGGGTAGGGTTGCCACCTTTTGTTCAGAAAAATATCAGCCTTGCTACTGTCTCCATAGACTTAACATTGGCCTTGATGCCAATTTTTTACCGGCCTGCCGGTAAAATACTGGCCAGGTGGCAACCCTAATTGTGGTAGGACAGATCCACGGGAAAAAGGCTTGGTTTTCAAGTAAAGTATTAAAAAAAAAAATGTTTAATATTTTCATTTTTTTCCAAATAGTTTAACATTTTTCCTTGAGCTACACAGTAATACAGTTTAGCTGGTGCCTGGGAGGACAACTGTTAACTGTACTTGCAATGTGCACATACATTACAAAGGAGTTTAGGAAATGGGTTCATACACTGGCGTATGGCTTGTATGGTTGGAATCCTTCAGATTAGGTAGTGGATGCAGTTATTGTAAAGTCAATTCAGGTTAGAAGCAAGATTAACTGTACAGGTTCAGAAAGCAAGATGGAGAAGGATGCACGCTTAGGGTACAAGCAACCAAAGATTGGAATGTTTTTTGCATGTGACATTTAAGGTTTAATAACACTGATATACATTTACCTTTTGTTTCAAGAGATGCTGTATGTTTATTTGCAGAGTTTGGGAATTCAACAAGGTTTGAAGACAACCTTTTCTGAGCTGATGTTGGGTATTCATTCTTTCCACCATCTTTTTCACCAGAAATCTCATTTGGAAGGACAGTGGGACGTATGAGTTTGGATTTCCTCTTTGGCCCTCTTTTCTGTACTGACTTTTGATCTTCTCTCTTTTTTTGCAGAGCATTAGGTTTTTTAGAAAATGGTCTTGTTGAAGTTTTTTTCTGTACACCGCACTCCTTTTCAGAATAGCTACCTTCATTTGCGTTTTCATTGGACTGTACTACATGGTCATCAGGGACACTTTTTTGCCTTTGGTTTTTATGCTTCCTTGTAGATTTAGCAGCAGCACGTCTTTTACCTGACTTCCGCTGAGAGGACAGTTTTTCTTGCTCACATAATACAGGATCATCCAAGACTACAGAACAACCTGCTTTTTTTTCTTCTGTTACAATGGGTTCTTGTTCATCAGAGCCAGCAACTGCTCGTGCACGAGACACCTTGCTTTTACTTTGTACAACAGTCTCATTTGAAGTGCCTATTTTGGATTTCTTAAGCTCAGTATTAAGCATTGAAGCTTTGCATGACTTTCCAGCTCTGGGGATTGTTACGAGTACATTTGAAACAAGTAATGATTCTTCAATCATAAATTCTTCATCGTCTATTTCCTGGTGTACAGAGGAGGGCATTGCAGGGGGGTCAGGAACAACAAGTGGCAGCCTAAAAAAAAAAAATATTACCATATAAAGTAGCAAGAGAAAAACAGCCCTATTCTTCACAAAAAATTACTTGTAAAGAGGGAATTATTCACCAACTCATATTTTTGCATTTACTGGTAACATTTTGTAAACAATATAAAGTTAAAATTGTAACTATTAATGTGATTCGAATGCTGTACAATAGTACCAGATTGTGGTAAATAAATATAATACATAGGTCAGACCATCTGGTTAAAGGTTTATTTAAAAAGGTCTTGAAAAGAGCTTAGCCTTGAAACAATCAAAAAAAGTTTAAAAAAAAAATTAAAAAAAAAGTTTTTTCAATGTTCCTTACATGATGCAGGACATGGGTTACACAGTGGTTACTGACTATGAAAGTGTTCAACCGTACAAGTGCACTCAGTTTAAAAAAAAATAAAAAAGTACTCCACTCAAGTGGTATACTCTGAAGCTTTTCTTTTTTTACTATTTGACAGAGACAGAGTTGAGATAGTTTAAGGCATGTAACACTTGAGTGGTTAATCATAAGCTCAGTTCACCCTTAGCAAAATAAAAAAAAGAAATAAAAAAAATTCCCAATTAATGTTATCCGCAAATACCTTGAGTAGAAAGCAATGAACACTAAAAAGCATTAGTCTGGTTCTCATCAAAATTCAGCACCAAAGGTTGAAAGTACACTGAACATGGAGATGTGTCTCGCTGAAGTGATGAAAAAAAGCTTTCCATACCATTCATGAAGATAGAGGTTACTATGGTACAGGATGTTAGAATTGCCAATACAACGTGCCTACTGTGCACAAATTACAAACCTGTTCTCTGTAGGGCCCACTTTGGCCGCTTCTATAAACATGGAATAAAATGGTCGTTTCACTGTTTGCACGGCATCTACCACGTGATTTAGTTTCTGTAGTTTCTTGGAGTTTTGCAATGTTCTATTGTCAGATAATGCGTGAAAACTCCTCATTTTTTGTGGCTGCACTGAACCTGGACTGATGAATTAAAAACAAACAATATATGTTAACACTCCAAAATGTGGTATATAAAACACCATTTACAGTTTCCAGTAAACATTTACATTTGTTTCCATCTACTGCGTGCACACTAATTAGGAGTATTTTAAAGAATTAGTTGCTGAATACAGTTTTTCTAAACACATAAAAAAAACTATGATAATACAGAGCCCGTCCCAGCAGCACTTAACCATGACAGCGTGGATACCACGATCAGTAGTTGGGAAGATGATAAATCTGCTTCTTGCCTACAGAACCTAAAAAAATACCCCACCAGCCTGGTGCCTGGAACTGCTTGTTCTGGGACAGGAATTGTGCATCACTCTGCTCTGTTACAGACCAGTAAAGTGAGCATACTGTAACTGTTCCAACCGATCAAAAAGGTGAGACAAACTTTGAATTGCAGGCAGCCTTACTAAAAAGCCTGTATGTCCCTGTCAAAAGCTTGCTAGACCTTGGAAGTTCAGACATGGCGAGATTCTGATAAATATAACTGGTGTTCACTTTGACCATCAGTTACATTTACTCCGTCAGAATGAGGCCATTCAAAGTTGCCTCATCTGTCAGAGAAGATCCCACTGCAATCTCTGCAGAACAGAGAACATTCTATGCCATCATGCTAGTGTTTGAGCCCAGTATTTTTCCTACGACATAGAATGTCCTACGGGAGGGAAGGCGTTAATCAGCCACTGCCATACACCTCCATGATCCTCCACACATTACCAGCTTTATGCAAATCAATAATTTTTTTTCGTAGGTGTTCTGAGATTTCTTTGCGAGGAATGGTTCAAATCAGCAGATGCTTCTTGGGAATAGCAAACTCAAAATGTTTGAGTGTTTTTTTTTTCTTGACACTCTACATTAGTAGATAGGACACATTATTTTTCTTCTGCTCATAGTTTGTACAGACATAATTAAAATTCTTACCATGTTTCAATTTTAAGTTTAGTTACTGACCTATGAGTTTTCTCTTGGGATTTTGCAGCCTTTTTAGAAACAGTATGTATGGTTGGCACATCTCCATCTTCACTATTACCTGCATCATCAAATTTGTCTTCTAGATATTGAAATTCAAGTTTGTGTAAAGCTTTTGAAGCAGCATTACGGCGCACACTGCCTAAAGTAACATGTATGAAGGAATAAAATAAAGACATGCGTCAAACAAAAATAACATACGTTACATCCCAGAAATCCTAAAAAAAATAGTTTGCACTAAAAATATTTTTAAAAGTTACATTTAAAATCAATGCTGCATCATATACAAGTCAAAGTCGTTAGTCTACTATTAAATGACCCATGCCAGAGAAAATTAAAATATAAAAAATCTATTACCTCTTGGGGTATTACGTGTGGACTGTGGGGTCAACGTGGCTTTCCCCTTTCCAGAATGTTTTACTCCAGAGGAGATCTGGCGTGTTTCTTTTCCAGAAAGCTTTACTCCAGAGGAGGTCGGGCATGCTTCTTTTGCAGAAAGCTTTACTCCAGAGGAGGTCGGGCATGCTTCTTTTGCAGAAAGCTTTACTCCAGAGGAGATCTGGCGTGTTTCTTTTCCAGAAAGCTTTACTCCAGAAGATATCAGTTGTGTTTCTTTTCCAGAAAGCTTTACAGCAGAGGATATCGTCTGTGTTTGTGGAACTAAAGCAATCTTTGCACTAGCACATTTTAATGGCGAATCATTTCGTTTTTCAGGGGATGCTATATTTACTCTCTCATTAAACTGAATATTTGACTGCACTCTAGAGCGCCTTCTATCTGCAGCAATGGCTTTAGTCTCACCAATAGCTGGCGATGATCTCAATTTGTTTTTGGACAAAGCCTTTCTTGACTGCGATTCTCCAACCTGGGGGTTTGAATCAAACTTGTCAAGCCATGTACCCAAAACTGAACTGTCTTCTTCAGTAATCATAAACTCCTCCTCTTCCGCTTGCTGGACAAAATGAATGGCTGGACACCTAATAAAAAATAAAGCATTGTTATACATTATTTCTATGTAATGACAAACTCAAATGTGCTGTCATTCACATTTTGGCATGTGTGCAAAAACAAATTATATTGACATTTCTGACTATCCATCATAAATGGGTATCTATAGCACAAGAGTAAAAATATACATTAGTCTGAAAATGGCAGAAAACAGGTTAGAAAATATAAATTGTTTCTGTATATAAAATAAAAAAAGAATGTCCTGGAATTTAATTAGAAATCAATTTAATAAAAACCATGTCATATCAAAAACATAGGAATAAGATATAAAAAGGACGAATCAAGGGGGGAAAAGTATTATAAATAAATACGTACTAATTTCTGAACCGGGATGGATAAGTATGTTGGAAAATGCACCTAACCCCTGCTATGGCGCAGGGCTATATCAAAACACGCGAATAGAAATGTGATAATCTTTAGCCCTGATGGCTCCATGGGGCTATTTCAGGAACGGCGTGATAATTGGTAGCATTAAAACATGATTTACCTGTAGTAACACTTATACAAAACTGTAATTTTTAGGCAAGTTGTGCAAAATAAAATCATGTGGTAAAAAAAAAAATAAAAAAAACTTAAAATGTTAGATATTACATACCCACTGTCAAAAAAACTTCTAGGAACTGAAACACTGTTCTTGCCATCATTCATAAAATTATTCAAAGTATCACTTCCTCTAGTATCCCGCTGAGCATTCTCCAAAGGATCCACTGATACAGCATTTTTAAAATGTAACCTATAATTGAAAAGAGGAAGATGATTAATGACAAGAAGAATCAGGATCAAGGATAACTGCGGTTTGGGCAGGGTTAGGCACCAACATTGTTCGTGGTGGACATTTACTGGACTTTGTGACGTCCAATTTAATCATGTCCTATGGACCTTCACAGAATGCCATGGACACAGGTGTACTTGTTTTTAATGTTTAAATATGTTTTCTTTTTTGGGGAGAGATTATCTCCATCTAAATAATACATCTGATTGTACTCTAGATTGCCTTCTGCCTACATTTATTGCTTACGAGTGTAATCTAAGAGAGACCAAGAAACAATAATAAATTATTTTAACTATTAATCATACACAGACATTTGTCTTGCTCTTCTCACCATTATCCACTGTACACTTTATTGTCCACAGAGGGATGAACGTTGCCCCAGTTAAAAATCAAACCTGCAACACTGTGGATTTAAAAGGCTTTGCAGTAATTATGCCAACAAACTGAGCTATCAAACCAGCTGACAAGCAACAATTTCTCATAACATCTACCAAACATAGATTTCTTCAGACTAATGTATTATTCAAGCTATCAGGTCTTTGGCTTCTACTGACCCTCTCACCCACTTCTCAGGATTTAGCTGGATTCTTGCATGAAAAAAGTGAAATTCGAATGCATATCAAACAAGGAAAAAGCAAAATGTCCCTTTATAATTTCAGTGTGTGAAAATACCATTACCTCTTTTTTGTAGAAAGTTTAATGGTCGGGCTTGTAGGGTCTTGTATTACAGATCCATCAATTCTGTAAGTTGGTTTTTGGTGTCTTACAGAGCTTTGTACTACTGCTGGTGTGCTTTCTTCATCTTGAATAGGATCTAGTAATAGCGCTACACATTTTACATCGTTATTGGGTTCCTCCTCATCACTCTCAGAAGCGCTTTTTTCAGATGCAGCCAACAGACATCTTTTCTTGTGAATGTCATTTCCAGATGATGGAGTTTTTAATTTCTGTGTTGGTGTATACTGGCGAGAAACTACAACAGATGGGGAAAAAAACTGTGAAAACTACAGCATCAAAAAAAGCACAAGTATTGAAAGTGGTTTGTTTTTCTACCCATTACACCTTTTCTAATGTACCGGTCATCAATAATATAAAATACATGGTTCTGAGCAAAAGGCTGCCCAGGAACGCAACATACATATAGATTCCCTGTATATAACCATTCCTAGAAAAACAAAGCACCAACAGAAGTATTAACCAGACAGATGGCAAGTTCTGTCTGATTAATCCCTTGACTACATAGCTGCCAACATTGGACATGTCTGGTCCTTCCTGCAGTTTCAGTCACAATATCCCCGCCAACCAAGAACAATTGGGCTGTAACTGACATGGAGGAATGCCTCGGTGCCAGGCCTCGCTTTGACAGCTTTAGTCTCTCCATGCCCTACAGTATTCATGGGGCACAGATAGACTTATTACAGTATGGATAGCCCGTCTCTGTCACCTAAGCACCCCAAAATTATTATTTTTTTAAAGTAAAATTATATAAACTTTTTTTTTTTTTTTTTTAAAGTTTGTGTTAAGGATACAGTGTCACTATAGGTAATTCTGGAAAAATGGTTAGGAAAAAGCTGCTGCGCTACTTGGACAAACAGATACTCAGGACAAATATTAGAATCTATTTAGCCGTTTTATTTTTCATTAGCTTTTGTATATGTGTAAAATATTTTTTGAGCAAAATTTAGAAAGCATTTGTTTTTTTTCCTAAATTTTTCCTTTATCATTTTTTATTGTAGCTACAGAAAGTCATCCTTAACTGAATATGTTTAGGTTGACAGAGTTTCTTCAAGGCATTATTCCCCAAGAAACATTAATTACATTGCTGTAGTCCCATGAAGAAGATTAATCCTTCCTTGCATTATTCTATCTATCTTTTAATACAAAATGACTCAGGGCTTGGCAAAAAATGGAATTTGACGACCACTAACTTATGTAACAGCAACCAGCGCCTTCTTATAGCACCAACTGCATATACAGATATACTGACCTTTGCCATCATGACCCTTAACAGAATTTGGTGTCTGAATGTCTCCAACATCTCTGACAGATTTTACAAATAAAGGGTTTAGGGATTTACGCTGAGAAAAAAAATACAACAGTTATATTTGGTATCAGAGCTCCCTTCATTTAAATCATGATCATGGAGTATCAGGAGGTTCAAGCATATTTTGCACTTCATAGGAATACAAAGATTACACAATAAATGTAGAGCATACAGATAATTCTATGTAATAGACTGTACTTTTTAAAAACAGTTGACCTACTAGTGGATTCTGCATTACTTGACATGTTAATTACAGATCCACCTAAAAATGAAATTAATTTAATACATTCCTCCAATAAGCTCACAATTATTTCCCTACAACAAAGAAAATAGTTTTAAATATAAGTCAACTGTGTTGAGCATTTGAAATATTTACAGAATATATTCAACAGACAAAAAAACAATTCATGGTCACTTTGTTTCTTAAAGGACAACTAAACTATTTTTAACCCTAGCTCCCTTGAATGAATTTCTATCAGTTACTAACCTGTTATACATTAGTAAAGTAAACATATTTAGACCACAGAAATCCACATTTAAATGAAAAATATAATAATATTTAACTTTAAGCTGTATTAGAAAAAAAGGCAGGTCAGAGTTGTCTTTCATTGCTGATTTGGAATGTATGATAGGGCAGATGTTTATTAAACTTAGCTGTATACTTTGCTCATAATTAAACAAGGTATATTAGCATATCGGGGACTCTTCCCTTACTTACCAGACTGCAAAGTGGTATACTAAGTCTTGTGGAAGTCTCACTTCTAGGTGTTGAAGTAACACCTAAACCAAGAGAATCTGCTTCAGAGTCACTTTCTGAGTGAGAAGAAAAAAAATAGGGATCATGTAAAAAAAAAAACACTTTAAAATTTACTGATTAATTTCTGAAAATCACTAACCTTTGGTACCCCAAAGAAAAAATTTACTTTACAATAGGTATGAGCAAACAAACTGCACAACTGATTAGGCCCCAGATATTTTCTATAATTCAGTAGCCTATGGATACTTGTACATTATGTCATACAGAAGTAAGAGCAGACTGGAAAAATAATGTGAATTAGGGAGAGGATTAAGGCAAGGGAAGTATAATCCAGTCCCCAGCCACCTTTGTAACCCTGAACAAGTGTAAAAGCTATGTGTTCAAGAGGCACCAAAACTATCTACAGGGAGTATGTACTTTCAATATTTCACCAGAAAAATATATATAGGGGGATAAACTATTACATCCACCCAATTATTGCCCTATTGGAATATTTTTTTGATTTTGAATGCCATACACAATTTTAAGAAAAGGCTGAAGGCATGTATGTACATTACTAGTGGCGCATTAGCATATGACATGCTTAACAAATCTCTAGCTAGGACAAGATATGCCCACATACCAATGACAGAGAGGGATGGTCCGCTCTGACCTTTCATGCAGTTGAGTTTTGTGAAATGGCAGCCCTTGTGGCAAACATGGGGCACAATAGCATAAGGCAGTTTTAACACATTAAAGGTCTCATTAAAATTGTACATAGACTTAGTTTCTATTTATGTATTTAATAACATTAATACATAGTGATAACAACTTTCTTTTATTGAGACATACACACTCTTACCTATATCTTCAAAATAATCTTTTATTAGTGACAACACATTTTGTCCAGGATGTAAATCAGGTACCTCTTCTTGGCTAGATATCAGAGAATAAATATGTAAATTCAGATAATAGCATGTATAAAATAGTTTAATATGGTTATGGTGTTAAAAAAAAAAAGAAAAAAAAAAGTAATTTACAGTGAATCATATCACATACACAGCCAGTTACACACACATACACAGCCAGTTACACACACACACACACACAGCCAGTTACACACACACACACACAGCCAGTTACACACACACACACACACAGCCAGTTACACACACACACACACACCAGTCAGCAGTTGTTTGTTTTTTTCTTACGGTGTCCTCCCTCCCTGATGCTTTACCTCATTGCAGGGGAGGGAGACATTTCTGCTGCAGCCGGATCTTCATTCAGTTTTGATACACGGTTTTACTTACGTCACAAAGTACATTTTAAAAAGTAATGTTCTGTTGAGCATCGGGATGTCATGTGACACCCAGCGCTCCTACTTTAAAGCACGATGTAGGAAGGGTTGGAGCTGGCCCTTTGGGCATCCGGCACAGACTTTCCCCACCTAGCGCTGCGCTCCACTATAGAGGAGAAAATAAGAATCTGTCCCAGTGGTAAGGGGCGCCATGTAATTGGCAATATCCAGTTGCCGGGTTTCATTTCCTGGTAACCTGGTGCCCGGGATTTGTTGAGTCCTGACTTAGGACAACATTTTAGAATGTGTTAAGCAGGTTTTTTTCCTTTAGCTTGTGTAGCTTTGTATAAGATTTTAAGTAAAAGTTAGAAAAAAGTTCTTGTTTTTGTTTTTTCCATTATAATTCATTTTATTTTTTTATAGTCAATTATAAATGATCAAAATAATGGTAGGTAAAGAAAGCCCTTCTTATCGCAAATAAAAAAAAAAAACAATACCGTATTTGATCGATTATAAGACGAGGTTTTTTTCAGAAAAATAAATCTGAAAACTACCCCTCGTCTTATAATCGAGGTCTTCTTATAATCTGACCTCAAATTGAGGTCAGATTATAAGACATGGATCCAGGTCCCCAGCAGAGCTGCAGGGGACCTGGATCCCCCTCTCTAGCAGCAGGGGATGTCTGCGCAACGAGTGCAGACTCCCCTGCTTCCGCCCAGCACGACCGCCGGGGCTTCTGTGAAGAAGCCGGGTACTTCCGCTTTCGTCACAGAAGTCCCGGCGAGCGTGCCGGGCAGCAGACTTCCTCTGCTGCCCCACTAGGCACCAGGGACAATTGGGCAGCTGGGGATGTCTGCACTATACGTGCAGATATCCTCCATGCTGCCCGACACGGCAGACTATTATGACGGACAGCTGTCCGTCATAATAGACTGCCGTGTCGGGCAGCATGGAGGATGTCTGCAAGTATCGTGCAGACATCCCCCGGCTGCCCCCACTAGCCACCAGGGATCAAGGTAAGGGGAAGGGAGGGAGGGGGGGCAGAGAGACTGGGGGAGTGAGGGGGACAGAGAGACAGGGGGGACAGAGAGACAGGGGGAGGGAGGGGGGCAGAGACAGAGCCAAGGGGAGGGAGGGGGTTAAGAGACAGAGACAAGGGGAGGGAAGGGGTTAAGAGACAGAGACAAGGGGAGTGAGGGGGTTAAGAGACAGAGACAAGGGGAGGGAAGGGGTTAAGAGACAGAGACAAGGGGAGTGAGGGGGTTAAGAGTCAGAGACAAGGGGAGGGAAGGGGTTAAGAGACAGAGACAAGGGGAGTGAGGGGGTTAAGAGACAGAGACAAGGGGAGGGAAGGGGTTAAGAGACAGAGACAAGGGGAGTGAGGGGGTTAAGAGACAGGCAAGGGGAGGGGGGAGAGAGAGAAAATGGGGGCAAGGGAAAGAGAAAGGCAGCATTTGCACATAAAAAGAAATAAAAACTAGAAATAAATTTTTTGATATCATAATTTTTTATTAAAAAAGCAATTTACATATGAATATATACAAGTTGAACTTTTTTCCTATAGGGTAGTCTTATATTCAGGCTTTTAGTTTTTTTTCCTAATGGAATATTCAAAGTTTGGGGGGTCGTCTTATAATCAGGGTCGTCTTATAATCGAGCAAATACGGTATATAATTTGTTTGGGTAAATAAAACATCACAGAAATGTCAAAACAGCCTGTGTCACCAAGAGGTTAAATAAACAATAGTGAAAACAATAATAACAGTGGGAATAAAAACAACCTACCCATTATTTGGACAGTATCTTGATCTGTAAGTATTTTTAAACCGACTCTGTTAAGAAAAAATGAATAAATACATTTTAAAAAAGATGGTCCATGAAATCATAATTTGCCATAAATCCATTTTATTTATGATAAAGCATAACCAAAGTACAAGGTACCCAA
Source organism: Pelodytes ibericus (assembly GCA_036172795.1). Taxonomy (NCBI): domain Eukaryota; kingdom Metazoa; phylum Chordata; class Amphibia; order Anura; family Pelodytidae; genus Pelodytes; species Pelodytes ibericus. Next base: position 83,139,622 of record CM069863.1, on the reverse strand, counting down.
ACAACTTTGGTGTAATATAAAGTTTAAAGCCTGTGTAGCACACAGACGTTTTTGTAGAGAAAAAAATATGCAGGTTTTAAACGTTTAGCTTTAGTCATCCCCCAGTGGTCAAGCTCTATTCCAAGCACACTGCGTATGTATGGTGGAAGGAATAGGAAACATGTGTCAGTTGTATTTATTGTTGCCATTGGCCTCATCAATGGCTGACAGAGAGTGTCAAAGTGAATGAATTATAGCAAAAGGAAGTGCCTTATCCATTTAGATAGCTGATTAAACACACTAGTGTAGAAGGAAGATTGTAGAAAAAGAAGTCATTTGGATATGTATCACCAGTTTGTGCTTTGTCTATCTTGAAGTCAGTTTGGAGCATCATTAGCATTCCTTTTGTGGAGGAGTTACAGCAGATATACTTCTGCTGCTGTGTGAAGCCAAAACCACACTTGAAGAATGCAATGGTCTGAAAACTTTCTACTCAACTTTTCTTGAATCACCTTCTGGGGTCTTAAGATCCTTTGGAAAGCAGAGTGCACAGTGAGCCTAATCACAGCTTGTGCGGGAGTGAAGTGGTGTGCCTGATCGCAGCTTGTGCGGGAGTGGGAGTGCCTGATCGCAGCTTGTGCGGGAGTGCAGTGGTGTGCCTGATCGCAGCTTGTGCGGGAGTGCAGTGGTGTGCCTGATCGCAGCTTGTACGGGAGTGGGAGTGCAGTGGTGTGCCTGATCACAGCTTGTGCGGGAGTGGGAGTGCAGTGGTGTGCCTGATCGTAGCTTGTGCGGGAGTGCAGTGGTGTGCCTGATCGTAGCTTGTGCGGGAGTGGGAGTGCAGTGGTGTGCCTGATCGTAGCTTGTGCGGGAGTGGGAGTGCAGTGGTGTGCCTGATCGTAGCTTGTGCGGGAGTGGGAGTGCAGTGGTGTGCCTGATCGTAGCTTGTGCGGGAGTGGGAGTGCAGTGGTGTGCCTGATCCAAGCTTTTGCTGGCGTGTGAATGCAAGTGTGACTGAATACCAGCAAAAGCTAACAAATTCAAAACTTCTTCTAATTGAAAGATTTTTTTTATTTTAAACAATAACATTTAGTTGGAAAAATTAACCACTAAGATTTTTCCCCCACCTGTGCTTTTAACATAGAAGTACAAATGAAAAAAATATTGGCCCTAGTAAGAGGATAACATGCATGTACCGGTAACGATAATGCCTCCTTACTGGTAGGGCAGCAAGAAACCTTCATTTTTGTATGGCACTAACAAAGAGGACCCTAAAAAGTTAGGGTTTGAGCTAGGGTTAGGGCTACAATGCACATATTTACTTGTAACTTGCAAAATAAAATAGAAAATAATTAAATTAAAAAAACGTATGTCTAAACTCAGTATTAGAATCTACTTGGCAGGTTTTTCATTACATTTTGTAGATGTGTAAAATATGTTTCAAGGACTAATTTGCACCATAGGACAGTCAAACGTTAGCCATCATGTTGACACTCCAATTTCTGTGGAATACATGTCCCATTATACTAAAAGTGGAAAAATACCTCAAGTGGAAAATCTGGGGAGTAGACCAGAAATGTCCCTGTTTTGATACTGCAGCTAGATGGACACATGTGGTAATCAAAACAAAACAGATTGTGGGAAGATAGATCTGAGTCACTAACAGATGCAATGTAACAAGTTTGTTTATTTGAAAAACAATAACTGTACACACATAACACACGTTATCTTCTTTCACGAAATGTTTCATTCAAATATCTACATCACTGTATGAAAAGCACTTCCCACTGGGATGCACGTACCACAAATGGAGAAACAATGCTGGGGAGTATCGGTCATTGTCTCAAACTGCTGCACAGATTTCAAACACCACATGGAGCAATGTTTACATCAGTTTAACAACAACCCTTCCTTACTTACCAAACTTGCTCCTCCGTTCATTTTTTTTATCCCCACTCTATGAAGCTCCTCCCAGAGGCGGCGGTTGACGGTGTTACCAGTAGAATTTGACTTTATTTTTTTGTTGTTTTTTTTTTTTGCGGACTGTTTTTGGGGGGTGGCGGGCTAGTTTCACATTTTCTTCCGCCCGCGGAATTTGTTTCTGTCTGCGGCTGCGCTTCGCTAACCAAGTCCTCCAAGCGGGAGGACTCTGTCTGACTGTTACAGAAACATCGTCATCGTGGTGTCGCGTCGCATGCCTGACGTATTAAGGAGGAGCATAGTTAGTGAGCCCGCCTAGTACCAAGGATTTTCGCGCAATGCGCAGTTTTGGTTAAACGCTATAATAGTGTTCAGCAGCTGAAGTCCGCTGTTATATGAATCTGCAGAGACATTCTTTCTGTCAGCATTTCTCTCAATCAGCGAAGCAATTCTATTAGTAAAGCATTTTTATCAGCAGCAACCGACAGAAAGGTTCAATCAGCAGAGCATTTCTATCAATAGACTGAGCAGTTCTATAAATCTGCAGTATTACATAGTTGCCAACATTTGAAAAATTTTTCCAGGGACACTTTGCAGCTTTTCTTCCAGTTGACCACAACGCCTTTCAAAAGCCCCCCAGAACATACCACAGTGTAACTTTGCCTCATAGTACATGTTATTTTGCCCCACAGAACATGCATCACCATGGCAAGAGTCAATTTTCCCATTAATATGCCACTATTAGCCTGGCCATTAGTATGCCACAGCCATATTGCCCAGTTTGATTTCCCAGAAATATGCAACAGTCTGATTGCCCAGCAATATGCCACAGTCCAATTGCCCTGTGATATGCCCATCCTGATTGCCCAGTAATATGCCACAGTTTAATCGCCCAGTAATATGCCCAGCCTGATGCCCCAGTAAAATGCCAGTCTCATTGCCCAGTAAAATGCCCAGCCTGATCCCCCAGTAAAATGCCAGCCTCATTGCCCAGTAATATGCCCAGCTTGATGCCCCAGTAATATGCCAGTCTAATTGCCCAGTTATATACCACAGTTTAATTGCCCAGCCTGATCTCCCAGTAAAATGGCAGTCTCATTGCCCAATAATATGTCCAGCCTGATCCCCCAGTAATATGCCAGCCTCATTGCCCAGTAATATGCCAGTCTAATTATCCGTTATATGCCACAGTTTAATTGCCCAGTTATATGCCCAGCCTGATCTCCCAGTAAAATGCCAGTCTCATTGCCCAGTAATATGCCAGTCTCATTGCCCAGTAATATGCCCAGCCTGATGCCCCAGTTTAATTGACCAGTAATTTGCCAGTCTCATTGCCCAGTAATTTGCCTGTCTCATTGCCCAGTAACATGCCAGTCTCATTGACCAGTAATTTGCCAGTCTCATTGACCAGTCTCATTGCCCAGTAATATGCCAGTCTCATTGCCCAGTAATATGCCACCACCACCCTCCTCCCCCTTCCTCCCTGCCGCAATACTCACCTGCTTTATGTCTCCTCCGTGCACCAGGTTTGTTCGTTTTGCTTAAAGTTTTTTGAAAGAAAAAAAAAACTCCCCCGCTCCATTCAGTCTGTGAGCTGAGTTTACAGCAGCCATTTACCAGCCCTGTCACACGCGTCCTGCCTGCTTCCAGCAGACGCGTGTGGCAGGGATGGCTGCAGCAGGCTGATGTGAGCTCAGCTCACAGACTGACCCGCGATCGCGCTAAAACAGCGCAAATTGCTGGGATTGTCCCGGGGTGAGAATTCCCCAGGGACAATCTCGGTTTTCACGCTGGTATGTTGGCAAGTATGGTATTAGACTGCAGATTTCAAAGCAGTTGTATTTTTAAGTTGATCCAAACTTTTCAGCACCAGGGTCACACTGTATATTTTCGAGGGCCAAAGAAAAACAATACTTTTTACATTTGTTATAAGGTCATTGAAAAAATTATTATTTATTTTAATACCCCAACACCAACACTGCATTTAGAGGACTAATCCCAGCACCCATGACTTGTGCCCACAAGCAGGTTTGCAGTCAGACTTTGCCAAAGCAACCAGATTTGTACTCAGAACTTGCCCCCAACACCCACTTGGCACTCAGAACTAGCCCAGCACCCTCTTGGCACACAGGACTTGCCCTCAGCACCTAGATTTGCATTGTTGACTTGTCCCCAGCACCTACTTTTGACTGGCCCCCAGCACCCACTTGGTGCACCTGATGTGCCCCAAGCATCTAGATTTGCACTCTGCTTTCCCCCAGCACCCAGTTGGTGCTCTTGACCTGCCCTCAGCACCTGGATTTGCACTCCTGATTTGCCCCCACTTGGCACTCTTGACTTGCCCCCAACCCTTATAGTTGCATTCTTGACTTACCCCCAGTTACCCACTTTGCACTGAAAGTATTTACCCCACCACTCGCTACAGCTTCATGCTACTGCCTGCCACGCCACCTTTGCACAGAGCGCCTGTACATGCAACACCCAACGCTGAGTTAATTTATTGAGGGGGCGGAGCAAGCAGTCTGTGCCAGTGTCGCTGATTGGGTAGATGGTTAGGGCGTCAAGAGTTAAAGGGACGTTAGAGGCCATCTAATTGGGCTCCTGTGGTTTAAAACCCAGATTTAAAAGGCGTATTACCTCTCACTAACTTTCTCAATGCTTTCATACCAAACCTCTTAATTTAATATCCCTTATCAAAATGTTTGGTTATACTCAGTGGTGTATCTTGGTTGTGTGTTGCCCTAGTCAGACAAAATTTGTGCAACCCCCCCCCCCCACGTTGCACACCCACTACATGACCCATAACCCATGTTGCACAACCAGGACATGCCCAATCACCCACATGCACACACATTACATGCCCCCATCACCCTATTACATACACTTTACATGTCCCCATCACAGGGCCGCTTTAAGACCCTAGTGGGTCCTGGGCAACAGTTTTTAGCAGTGGAGCCCCCTCGATATTTCTAACTTCACACTGTAAAAAAAACTATGTAAATGTAAACTTTTTAATATTATATGCAACTATTTTCAAATCACTATTTGTATATATAATAAAAATGTTATTGGAAATTTGCATTTCTTGTTTTTCCCTTTTTCTGCCTCCGAAGGACTTCACATAGTACCCACAGCACTTGCCATGCACCTATATTGCACCCACAGCACTTAGCTTGCACATATATTGCACCCACACAATTTGGCATGCCAGTGTCACTTGGTCCGACAGAACTGCCTCTGCAGAACAAGCCACAGTGTCACTTTGTCCAATAGTTCATGTTATTTTACCCCACAGAACATGCCACATCATGCTAATTAAAATAAGCCACTGTCAGGTACCAATTAACATTCCACAGTCACTTTGTCATTAACATATGCAACAGTCAGTTTGCCTATTAAAATATTCCACCAACCATTTGTCCATTAAATATGCCACAGCTTTCCCATTAAAATGCCAGTGTTATTTTGCCATAATATGCCACAGCCTTTTTTCCATTAGTATGTCAGTATTAATTTGCCAAATGCCAGTATTACTTTTGCCATTAATATGCCACAGTCAATTTGCCCAATAATATACAAATATTATTTTGACATTCATTTGCCCAATACATGTACTCATCCCCTCAGGACTTACCCTTATCCCTGGTGGCTAGTGGTAGGCAACATGGTGTCCTCCATGCTGCCTGTTCGCCCCCCCCCCCCCCCCCCCCCACAGTGTGCAGAGAGGTCACGTGACCCGGCGCGTGTCTGATGTCAGAGTGCTGAATCACGTGACCTGTCGGTTCTTCCCCATCACACTGCACTTTTTGTGCCACCCCTTAAAGGCATAGAAGGCAAGTTCTGCCCTAGGCACTTGCCTTGCGCTAAATACAGCGCTGGTTGTACTCCCAATACATGTTAACCTTTTGGAACTTGTGTAGCTGTGTCTACTTCTTCCTACAAAAGACTAAACACTTGCTGGGGAATATCGGAGTACAACATCTGGATTATCCTCCATTCTTGTTACACTGGTGGTAGGTGTGGGATCCTCCTGCAACAGCCGTACTTGGACTAATACAACCCCGCTGACAAGATGGCAAAGAGCTGCTTACGGTCTTTGCCCTTCAAGACCTACTCACTCGGAGGGTGACAAGAACTGATTGAGAACTTGGATCAGGCAGGTGAGGGTACCAGCAATGCCTCTTCCTGAGAGAACGTCTCTAAACCGGAGCCCACAGGGTACCCGGAGAACTGGACATGGTATCTCTCCAGGTAAGGAGCAGGCTGGCGTCGTATGGCCTTGCACCCCCTTTTAAATTATTGACAGCATTATAGTGGTAGCAGAGCAAGAGAGGGCACAAAAACTGGCCCTGCTACCTAATATAGATGCCAGCCCTGGCTCCTTCTGATCCGCGATGGTGGCGGATAAGATGCAACAGTGAGGTGGGTGATAGGGACGTCAGACTTAATAAAACACCACAAACCCTCTACCCTTGAGGAGGCTGCCCGTCTGGCTGACTAATTCCTTGACATCCATCGGCCTCCTGTCGCCCCTCAACCCCCATTCCCTTTGTTGCACCGACCCCTTGGTCCCTTTGCTCTCGGGATGGGTCTACCCCCACCTTCAACCCGCATGCTTCAGTCCCCCCCCGTGTTCAGTACTTGCCCTTAAGAGGCTGCGCCCTACCCAGCAGCGTATCACCCTATCCACCCCACCACAATTACGATGGAGAGTGTGGATACACCCACCATCTCCCCATGGTGAGAGTTATTTGAAGTGGGGTGCCGGGGGAAGGTTACAGAGATGTGGGCATCATGGACGGGTTGCCCACCAATGTCTTGATCAGAAATGACCTAGGGGGATTGGAGAGTCACTTTGTACTGGTCCCAGTGGATTATAACCCAGCGGAGGATATTATCGCGGCCACTTGCCTGACCATAACCAGGAGCCAGACCCCGCTAAGCACTGACCCCAACACCCTTGACGAGACCATCCACATCCCCTGGCAGACCCCTGCCAATTCAGAGAACATACCCTAACTGACTCCAGCCTCCAAAATTATAGGGAGCAGGCAGATTCAGGGGAGATGAGTCCCTACTCCTTTAAAAGAGTGGATATTATACTGGTCTAACCCCAATGGGGCATTGGCCGTTCTCCAGCTCGTTGTGCTCGCAGAATTCATACCTGGGCTCCTCGCCCATGGAGCCCCCCTAGCCGACCACCTAGGGATCACCAAGAGCCGACAATGGCTTCTCTGCTGCACGTGTGACCTATGCCAATGTTTGGGGAAACACAATGAAGTGACCTGGGTCCTCCTGCTGTCTACCCTGATATAGGCGATCCATTCCACTGGGTAGTGGTGGACATCATATGTCCCATAGACAAACCCAGCAGGACAGGCAAATGTTTGCCACCCCGTACCCTGAAGCCGTTGCCCTTTCCAGCATCCAAACAGGCACAATATTCTTCCGAGTCGTGTTTGCCCAGGAGGTCCTCTCAGAGTAGGTTACACAGTTCCTATCATACCTTCTCAACCAAGTCTGGGCCTCAGAACACCCCCTATCATCCTCAGACTAATGGCTTGTGAGAGACATTGAATAGGACCCTTAAGCAGATGATCCGCACCTTTTGTAGCCCAGCACAAGGACTGGGAGAGATTCTTACCCATTTCTTGTTCGCCTATAGGGAAGTCCACCGGCTTTTCCCCATTTCAACTCTTCTATGGCCCCAGGCATTTTGGGAAGACAAGTGTGACCCCATAGAGATCACCTACGTTGTGGAGCTTAGGTAGAATTTAGCCCAGGTTCTGCAGTTAGCTCAGGATAACCTCTGGGCGGCACAAGCTAGAAGGCAGAAGGGGGCAGTAGAATGCCCACACTAAGCCATGAGAGCTGATCGTAGGACAGCAGGTACTCATGCTTAAACCTACGCATCAGAATAAGCGGCCTGGGAGGGACTCTACAAGGTCTTGGCACGGAAAGGGGAGACTACTTATGTCATTGCCAAAAAAAGGGTACCGACAGTCTCCTCACATATGCAATGTTAATTCCCTTAAATGCTACCGCACTAGGGCAGAGGAGATTGCGGCCATATGCACCTCCTCTGTCACGTAGGGGACCGAGCAATCCCCGTGTGAGGAATTGGGATAGAGGCCAATATGCAGAACACACGATAACAGGTAAGTATATATAGAGGAAGTGATAACTAACCTTGCACCTGTAGTGGATATTTGGACCGTAAGTGCAGAACACAGTTTGTAATCCACAGGAACACACTTAGCAGTAGTCCGGGGTAGCGAGGGTTAATGCAGAAACACACCACAGTTTGTAATCCACAGGAACACACTAAGCAGTAATCCGGGGTAGCGATGGTTAATGCAGAAACACACCACAGTTTCTAATCCACAGGAACACACTCAGTAGTCTGGGGTAGCGAGGATTAATACAGAAACACCACAGTTTGTAATCAACAGGAACACACTCAGTAGTCCGGGGTAGCAATGGTTAATGCAGAAACACACCACAGTTGTAATCCACAGGAAGACTCTCAGTAGTCCGGGGCTGCGGGGGTTAATGCAGAAACACACCACAGTTGTAATCCACAGGAACACACTTAGCAGTAGTCCGGGGTAGCGAGGGTTAAGCAGGTAAATATAGAAAGCCAGGGGTCAGGGACACCAGATTTACAGCAGCACGATAAGACAGACCAAGATCAGGGGTATCAGAGAGTCAGCAAATGATAAGACAAGCCAGGGTCAGGTTTCCAGAATATCAGCCAAACGCTGGACCAGCCAAGTCCAGGGGCACAGGCAGGCAGTAGAGTAGTCCGAGAAATCCAGGGTCAGCAACAGTAGAAGAAAAATCAGAAACGGCAGGTATACGCAAAACATGAGAATCACCAAGCAATGAGTGCTTCGCGATTCTGCTTTTTGAATCTTCCTGCGCCTTGCGGGTATGCGACGGGCGTGATGTCATCGGATGCGCGCCTCTGTGGTGGGGAGAGATCGTCTGAGAGTGCGCTTGCAAGCGCGTGCGGCGACCAACAGGTAAGAGAGGGTATACGGGGGAGCTGCTGCGGGGCAGATCTCAACACCCCGATCTTCTAGCCAACACTAGAACTAGGTCATAGGACACTAGAACTAGGTCATAGGGCAGGCAACGGCCAGCAGTGTCCAGAACCAGCTACAGTAGAAGCCATAGTCAACTAGCCGGTCCCCAATCACAAAACACAAGTCCTGGATTTTCTGGGCATTGTGGCAAAGCCCCTGACAGACCTGACAAATACATACTGCTGTACAGTGATTCTCCGAATGCCAGAAAGCCTTCAATACTCTGAAAAATGTCCTGGGGGTGGTGCCCCGGTACTATCTGCTACAAACTTTAACCACCGCTTTCTGGGCCATACAGATGCCTCCATGTAGGAGCGGTGCTGAGCCAGGTCGACGACCAGGGAGAAGAACACCCAGTGCCCTATTAAAGTAGGAGACTCTTCAACAGAGAAGTGGGCTATTCAACCAGTTTCAACCCTACTTATTTGGCCGGGAATTTACTGTCCTCACAGACCACAACCACCTGGTCTGGCTGAACAGGGTATGCAGGGACAACGGATGGTTATTACGATTGAACCTTGCCCTACAGCGCTTTCATTTTACCATGAAGTATCAACCTGGCAAAAACAACAAGAACGCAGATGGACTATCCTGACAGCTGGCTATGTGTCTCCTCTTCCACCTCCTAACCGTCAAATTGTTTCTTAGTTGAATTATCGTATAGATCTTACAAACTTTTAGAGCCATTGTTAGGCACACCTGTGTGGCTCCCCCAGATTAAAATGTGTCACATTTAACTTTATTTGTGGCACTCTCTCCCATAAAGAGCTATCTTCCTTTCCCCGCTGTTAGGGACCAGGAACCAGATAGGGACAGAAGGTAAGATACAAAATACCTTTATTAATAATAAATACATACAGTCAGTAGTTTATCTTCCACAAGGCAAACAAGGCACTCGCCTAGGGCGGCACTTTGCCAGAGGGTGTTAAAGCACACTTCTGGTGCTTCAAACATTGATGGGGGCATGTAATGGACGTGGTGGTGGTGGTATGTAATGAGGGTGATGGTGGTATGTAATGGGGGTGATGGTGGTATGTAATGGGGGTGATGAGGCATTTAGTGTGTATGCAATGTGGGTGATGGGGGCATGTAATGGGGTGATTGGGTATTTAATGTGTGTGCAATGTGGGTGATGGGGCATGTCGTGGGTGATGGGGCATGTCGTAGGTGTGCAATGTGTGGTGGGTGCCCGAATTTTGTCTGCCTATGGCAGCACAAAACCAAAATACACCACTGCATACAGCCTTTCAGCCTCTACATGTGTGGCAGCTATTATGACATGTGTAACATTCCTATGAGTATATATTTCTAGCGATCCTTGAAACAGCTAATACATGTGTTATATAAACTACAGATGTGAGTTCAGTGTGATATAACATGCTGCCTTTGGTGTATTTTAAATTCACCACCTCCTCTGACCTGTTATTCCTCCCAAATTAATTATGCACATCGACAATTTGCTGCCAGAGTTAATTTTTCATCCTCTGGCTTGTCCTTTTTTCTGCTGCTCCTGTCCCATGGTTATAATGTTGGCACAGCTTGTGTATCAATGCAGTACTTTCCTCCACTGAGAAACTCTGCTGGTACCGTGCTCATTTGTCATAAGGTCTTCAGGATAGAAATTTCATTTGCTGTTTAAAAGGAGATAATGACATCACTGGTGATGTAAAACAATGACCCTAAGTGTCTAATCATCTCAAAACAATTATTAGCACTATTAACTCAGGAAAGGAACAACGTAGAGAGCTAAAAAATAGTTGAGTTGACCTAGAAATTCCAGCATGAATAAGCAAATGTGCAAAATTCATAATTCTAGAGTTCAGCTGTCAAGAGTTTTTCTTGCTACAGACACAAGGATTTAATGTTTTATATATAAGACTAGCTTTACTACCCAGCTTCTCCCAGGATATAGATTCTTGTTGCAGCTTCTCCATTTGATGTATTCTCATTACTCCATCTTGTAAACAACATGCATTCTTCACACTCAGCCTAAAAAACATTTGATATTTAGCCCATGTTCTGTCATTTAAAAATGACATCAGCTACAGTTCCCTACACACAACCTTGCAGCTTATCCATGTGTGGCAATCATTATTACATGTGCAGTATTCCCTATGAGTTAGATTCCTAGCTATCCTTATCCTTAACAAGGTCTTTCGGATTGAAATCCCATTTTTTGTCATTGTTCTACATCACCAGTGATGTCATAATCTGTGCAAATGTAATTAGTCTAGAGGTCAGTGTTCTAGAATGTTTAACTCTTCATACAAATATACAAACAAACAGACATCTTCTGTTTTATAGTTAAGATACTAAGCATACTTAATGAAATGTATAACGGAACACCAGTGACCAGTATAAAGCATTTTGTGCAACTCAAGTTTTCACCAAGTTATTGGAAATCCAATATATTGCCAGGATGGATGTGTATTGATCACCTTATAAGATGAGAGCACCATAGCAGTATCTGTAAAAAAGTGTGCATATAAGTCTCCAACTGATACTTTGGATGGAGTGCTGCCAAATCAGCTGATTCATCAACTTTTAGGGATGGGCATGCCTTTGATTGGGGTGAAAAAAATCTGTAAAAGCACACCAGCTTCCATGGCAAGGTCATTAAAATTTCCATCATAAAATACAGTAAGCTGCCACAATGAACAATGTTGAAGCATACCCCTGGCCCAGCCTGGTAAGCTAATGAAATAGTTCCATATGGAATGGGGCAATGAGATGCTCCTGAGTGGTAACAGCCACAGTTATTGCTATTTTAGCTGTGTGCGTCATCATTTTGTCCCTGCTGACCCACCTCATCTTCAGGAGTGACATATCATATCATGTGTATGTATGTGTGTGTGTGTGTATATATATATATATATATATATATATATATATGTACACAAATAAATCCATAAGTGGTGCTCCATAAGTGGTGTCCAGGCTATGACCAGGCCTCTGGTTTAGCACCCCTCCCCATCACAGGTGCTCCATAAGTGGTGTCCTGACCTATAAATTGCAGGAGTGTCTCTGTATTATACAATAGGAAGGCCTTTTGGTTCCTGGTAAGTAATACATATAAGAGATTAAGCCCCATAAGCAACAGTATTTAGTGTTAGGACCCACCAATATTGGAGTACTTTGACGTAGTGGTGGGCTTAGCATAATATGGCCATATATGTGACTAAATCTCCAATTTTGTTATCTTAGTAAGTGATTAAATCCCAAAAGGGATTGAGGGCATATATCCCAAAAAGTCTTGATCTGAGGGCATATATGGAGGAAGTCCCTCATAGACCGTTGACATCACTAGCATCTGTCAGGGACCAAAGAAATACAGTGGGGGTCCTAAACCAGAGAGTAAAAAGGTTATAATTATTCTTTTGGGTTGCAACCGACATTGAGCTCTTGTGTGGCAATATCGATTTTTTTTCCCACTGTGGTTCTGATAAAACCACATTACAGTCTTTCTCCCACACAAAATAAGGCTTACTGTGATGCCCTCCATCCAATAACATAGAGTAAACATTAGAGATCAATTATTAGGTCATTCAGCAAATGAATACAATGACACATAAGTAGTTAATAAATTCAGATATTGCCTCCCCTCCCCAACGTGACTGAGTTAACAAAGTGATCGATTTGGATATAGCTATACATCTGGCTCACTGAAGGAGAGTGGTTTCCCAATAAACTAACCGATGGGACCACTCCCTTATCCGTCATTACATGTCTCACTCTAGGGTATTTAACCTCCTCTGAAAAACTGCACCCAGTGTTGCTGAGGCCATCCTTGGTGAAAAATCTTCATTGACGATAAGAAATGTTAAGGGTGAGGGGGATCCAATTAGCCCTGGTTTTCCACTACTTTTCCTCCATAGCTTAATAGCTGGAACAAGTGTAGGATGTGAGTTAATCACTAATACTTTCTGTTTGGTAGGAACACAAACATCTATAGGAATTGGGACCTATAAACCCTTTTGACAACAAGTGACACCACAGATGCGCAATTTTGGAGGCAAAAAGTGTTGGGATGTATAAAAAAAGGTTTGCAGCAGAGCGTTACCAACTATAGCCATATGCAGACAGGCTTTACATGAGCTCATCGTCAAAGGTTTGGTTTTGGATGATTTATCCAACAAATACACCCAAACTGAGTACCGAAAAGCTTCCTTCGGACATTGGTCAGAAGAGCAAAAAAACCTGAGACACCACAAAAAACTCTAAAGTTATAAGGGCTATAATGTCCTCTGAGTCCTGCCTTGCGTTTGGCACTGACGTTATCACCACGTGGCCAGACAGAATTGGAGTCCTCTGATGACTTGCACACAAAAAGAAGCACAAATACTCAGTCGGCTCGGCCCAAATCCAGATCAGGTTCCAGCAACTAAAGCCAACATAAATCAGCTGTACCTGCACATACAAGCCATACTAAAGTCCGAGCTGGCTAGTGTTCTCGCTGAAATTCCATGGTAGTTTCAAGTGGCTACATTTGAAACTACTGTGGAACAAATGAAGGCGGCACAGAGAGGTACAAAGGGCTGAATGCTGTCTCAGAAGGCCAAAAAATGATGGCTTGTTTCAGACTCAGCCCATACTCAGACTAACATTATCAGTGCCACTGACCCTAACCATTTTTGGGACGCTGTATTTTATATGCCCATAGACGACCAATACCCACTTTGGACCAATACTCAGTTTTGGAGGGTATGGTAATTTTTTCACTTGGGCCACTCTCCGTGGCAGCATGGCACATTTTTGGGGCTCTGTTTTGATGATGTTATTGGCTATTCTTAATTCACTAGCTTTTTTTTCTTTTTCATATTATTCATACTATTTTACTGATTCTCATACACGTGATACTTTTTAAGCAATTTCTAATATTGCTTTCAAATGTGGAATTTCCTCCTTTACTCCAAAAGGCTATCAGATTTCTCCTTGAAACCACAAACACTAAATAAATATTAAATCCCTTTATGTTCTGGCTCATTAAAAAAAAGTATCCAGACCCCTTTTGAAGGTATCTAATGTATTTGCTAGCAGCACCTCTTCAGGCAGTGAATTTCATACCTTTATTGTACCATAAAAAAAAAAAACATTCCGCTGTAGTAGACTATTGGGTCTATTCACTAAAATTTGACTTCGGAGGTCAACTTTCATTTTCAAACAAAGTAAAATTCAGCTCCCGAACTTAATCTCAAAAATAGAATTGATCAATTCACCTCCCGAATTCTCCAAAGTCTTAGTGGCTGACTTCTCGTCTCTCTCTTTCACCTTTAATCTCTTGTCCTTCATTTACTCATCTTACTGTCTTAAAGTGAATTCTTTATCATTTTTGAAGATGTCATTACTCTATATGACCACAGGAGCGCATTATCAGCTCAGATATGGAGGGTTTTGTCACAGCAGTGAGCGACACAGTTTTTAACTAGCAAGTTAACCCCAAGACAACCTTAAGAAATGTGTTTGTTAATAAGATACCCTGGTTTTCATTGCTCCCAACACCCAGATATCTTGTTGAACTTGTACTTGAAAGTTATGCTTTGACACTATTTTAATATTTTCTTAATGATTAAATATGTTGATTTGCACAGTAACACAACAAAAGTGTTTGATTATTTGTGAATGATGCTCCTAAGCCTGTCATTGGAACCATTTATCTGTGAGACTTGTGATCTGAACTGTAAACGTAATAAACATATACTTTTAAAAAATAAAGTTGCAGTCACTTGTACACATAAGATCACAGAGATAGTTATACATTTGCCAGCTGTTCTAAGCTGTACCACATAGCTGCTAACTTCTAAATCTGAGACAGCTAGATATACTGTTCCCTGCTTAATTGCCAATTTGTAAAAATCAGACCTATGAAGTACTCCCAAAGTCAAAAATTAAAGAATCTATTTATTTATTTAACTGCAATAATTTGGTTAAAAAAAAGAAAGAAAGATTATGGTATTTAAAGAAATATTTTAACAATTAATTGTTAAAAAGGGAAATGACCATTACCAAACACATAACCAAAATAACCTTGATCCTGATTCACACAAAATAGTTTTGATCATGAAGGGGTTAAATAAATTCTTGTGCTGCATTTATCCCGTAAGTATCTTTTGAAAAAGATTTGTCTTTAAAGGTGCAGCCTGAAGTCAGTACACATTATCCTGTGAGTTTTTTTTTTGTGGGTATTCATAAAACTAAATGGAATTTCAGAGAGAGAGAATTTAATCAAAGACTGGCCTTTAATCTCATATCCCTTCCATCTGGAGTGTCCTCCTTCCGGTACTTATGGGGTTGGGACTCGGGAGGAGTTTATGGAACACAAACACTTTGCAAAACTTTTTTTTGTGTATTATTACTGTTTGACTTCCTCATACATAATGCTAACAGTGTAGCTGCTTTACACACAGGTAATCCTTTGCTGTTACAAGTCAAGGTAGGGGAGAGAGAGAGGAAGACTTGAGACTTGGATTTGATTACAACTTGAGTTAAAGAAAATAGTTTCAGTATGGCAGCCCCTGCACCTGCTCCAAGACGGATTTATCAGCAGAGATCTAAGCTGACTGACCTGCCTCTTTACTATGAAGGGTTCCTGCGGATCAAACGTGCCAGGACCAAGGTAAAAACATAGTCAGACAATGATTCCCAATATATATAACAATAATGGCAAGCTATCAATATGCTGACAAGTCCAAGGAATTTGTAATGCCTGTTATAAGAGGCAACTTGTGCTCCTGAACAGGGAAGGTCTGGCAACTGTGTGCAAGGGGGCAAGAAAATCTAGTTGCCCTTGGTATCACAGTTAGACACATACACAGGCAAAACAGATTTGCTGACAGTTAAGGTCAGAGATTGATAGGCAGACAAAACAGTTGGATAGAAAGAAGTGTCACCAAAAGTAGCCCCAGCCCATTGAGAGAGATTAGAAAGCAGTCCAGAGAGAAATTACCTTTCTGCCCCCCTTGTCACCCCTCCCCTTCATTTAGGTCCTATAGGAGCTGCCCTGCAGACTACTACCAGTGTTAAAATGTCACTATCTTACTGTAGGTCAAATTGGAAAATCCCGATGTGGCAACCGTTTACAGCAATCCACAATTACATCATGCCCTAATTTTATATCCAATCTCAATTAATATCATTGTAGAATTGCACTTACATAACAGGTAAGTTGACCTTACATAACAGTTGCTGTACGCATGTGACATAATGTTACATATAGATGATGGGTGATTTGTACTTTAACAATGTCAAGGGAAAGTACACTGTGTATATATAAAACTGTTCAATAATTAGCTGTTTTAATTATAACTGTCACTGTTTTCCACTGAACGTTTTAAACTGTACTGTTCAATGTTATATATTTCATACACGTAATACATTTATTTAAAGACTTTGTTTATTTCTACAAATTACTTTGGTAGTAATAGGTTGGTCATTAATATGGAAAAAAGCTTCACTTGTGCCAGAATCTAGCCTGTGGAAAGCGTGAGAACTATCTATATAGATAAATGAGGCACAGATTGGGGAAGTCATGTTACGCATTCATGAACATATCAAAATTCTTATCATAGGCAACAAAACAAATCCCTGCCACGAGTATCACCCCAAGGATTTGGCTCTGAAAGCTAAAACAAGCATAGTGACAAGTATCATGTTAGTGTTTACTATTAATACTAAAAACATATTATTGTATTGGACTTAATGTTATTTTATAGGGTCTACTCAGATAGCTCCAATTTTCTCATGGAAAATCGGAGTTCTGAGTTTCATACCACTTCAGTGTTCCAAATGGCCATGAATTCGGGCTACTCACAGAGCACCAAAGTGTTTCCGTATTCACATGAAAGTCCTCCTGAGTTCGGATGACCAAAATATTAACCTTTATCCTCCTCACATAATTCTGTGGGGAGGATAGAGACTCATTCAGGGAGGTCTTTGGCTATTTCAATATATATATATATATATATATATATATATATAATTATTATTATTATTAAAAATTAATTAAAGAATTGCTGCATGTCCTATAAAGTTTTTTAAAAAAAAGTCACTGGCTCCTATTATAATCATTGGGTGCCCGGGCTAGTAGCCTTGCCCCCCTAATAATAAATAAGGCTGGGAGCTGTCCAAAAGGCTCCCAGCCCCCATAATAAACTTCAGAGATAGGACTGGTAGCTGGGCAAATGCTCTGATCCCCCATGATTAATCAGACTGGGAGCCACCCAAATGCAGTCCACTTAATATTGCATATTTAAAACTTTGTGTGCTATAGGGTTGAGTGGCGCATATTGAAAAACACTGAAAGGTATAAACAGCACCTCAGGTTTTCTGCACCCTTACCACTAGTAACACAATAAGGAATAAAATGTTCTACTACATGCTTACATTCACCACACAGCTAATGAGTATAAAGCTATTATTAACCTTCAGGACAATGGTTTTCTTTGTTTTGATGACCGTTCTGGACAATAGTTTTTTTTCTATTTTAGGTATTTGTGCTTTTAAATTAAAGTGCAAGCTTGCTATTTTAATGACTCCCCACATATAATATATTGCAGAGCTCGACAAACCCCGGGTGACAGGTCGTCATGGCGACCAGGAAATCAGACCTGGCGCCCGGGTGCTGTTAGCCATATGTAGCCTCTTGCACCTGCATTCCGGTTTATTTAATGCGCAGTGCGAGGGGGGAAAGCGAACCTCCGCTCTGATTGGCTGTGCTCATGCTGACATTTGTCAGCACGCAACAACCAGGAAGTGCTGTGTCTCGCGTAGTAAACCCGCGTGTATCTTTTAGGATACACATTGGGTTTACTTAATTGACCCGAGACATGTTTTGTTTAACCCTTGCTTCCTTTAAAAAAGCAAGGGTTAAATAATATTGACACAACGAGAAGGATTAAAAATACTTTTTTTATTAATATGTCAGAGTAAAAAGGTGGAAAGCCACCTTTTTACTCTGACATATTAAGAAAAAAAGTATTTTTAATCCTTCTCGTTGTGTCAATATTAAAATCTCGTGTTACCCCCGGCTATTGTTTGTTATGTAGCTATTCCTTGTTTAAAGGGTTAAATAATGTCTAATGCTCCTTTAAGGACAGATAAGGACTTTCTTTTGCAACCCTTTTTTAAGATGCCCTTTGTGTAATGTATAAAATTTAATAAAGAGTGTAAAAATGGTAAAAATAAAAATGTGTTTTGTGTTTTTCTTTTATTACATTTTTTTCTGGGACACAGTATATTTCTCTCCTCTCTCTCTGACACAAGATAAAAATGTGTCAGTGAGAGAGAGGGAATATTTTGGGGACAATTAGGGTTCATACAGAACTGATTTTCATTTAATGTATTGTTTGCTTTTTTTTTGTTGTTGCTTTCCTGGATGTCTTCACTTGTGAAGCATCCAGGAAAGCCGAAAATAGCGCGAATCGGGGCAAAAATGCAGCAATTGCGTTATTTTAAACGTAGGCCATACATGTACAGGCATTGTCACCAATGCATTGCATTGGGAGCCCGTACATGTATGTGGATTGTCGTGAATAGGTTAACCACCTCCAGATGAGTGACGTATCAGGTAAATCATAGGATTCTGTCCCCCTCAGTACATGTTGATGTGTCCTTTTCTCTGCAGCTCATTGTGGTAGACTCCACTCTGTCAAATGAGACCACTTTGAGTGACATTGGGAGGTCTCATGCTGTTTCGGCAGGGACCCACAGGGTCTGTAATGACATTGATCAGATCTCTGTCTTCATATCGTTGTCTCCCAATTACTTTGTGCTCTGGAGCCAGAGACACAAAATCGTAGTTTTGGTGATTTCATTCTTAAGGGATTGATAGCCCGGAAATAAATATTTTTATATTGTTCTGTGTCACTTTTATGAAAGAACACATTTAATTTTATAGCAAACATTTATGTCCAGATTGCTTGTGTATCTACTGTATGCAATGGACTCATTCTCATGGAATAAGAATATTATTAGAAAGAAATGTCAGTTCCATAATGGAATATATCATTAAATGATGAATGTTCGTGATGAAATGTAGGTTTGGGACATGCTTTAACACTCTGGTTATAGGTCGTTATGTTCCAAGAATCCCTGTGCAGAGAATTTGGATGTTTGTTCATATACATGCTTTTATGTTTATGCTATTTATAGATGGGGTACAGCTGTTTACCAAAAACTGTCACTTTGCTGAATGACTCTCTAAAAGTAGTTACAAAAGTAATTAACTAAAAAGCTTTAAGGTTCCTGCTTGTTCGCCATACTTGGCCCTGCTTGTTCTAGACCACCAAAGATCTATAACGCTCAGGTCTATGCTAAAGATCTAGTGCTCTATATGTGCTAAATACCCCAATATATGCCTTAAGCTAACCGAAGACCCTGCCAAATAAGACAGTGTCTCTGTCCCTGAACCCTGCCCCTATTCTAGTCTGGGGGATAGTAAAAATGAGCAGGGTGACAGGTTAGATAGAGATACACACCCAGGATTGGATCTTAAGGGTATTCTCAAGTGCAGAGGATTGAGATGGGAATTTCCAACTTTAGGCCACTTGCCTTGCTACTCCTTTAAAGCTGCTATCTGTGTTTCCTGCAGCAAGTACTACTATGTGATCATTGCATAGTACACATAAGACTCCTCTCCTGCATGTGTGCCTGTGCCTCCTCAGTCTGTGTGTCTAGCTCCTGGATTCAGTTATCCTGTTGAGGATTCCTCTATAAGATATTCCAGGCTGTGGGTGTTTTATTGTAGTATGTATTGCAGGGAGGACGCTAAGATACTCCTTTTGGTGTCTTTTGTCATGCTGAACGTTAATTATCCATCAACATCTTAAAAGCTACACATTTGTATTGATTTAGGAGGCACTTGACCTCCAGTGAGCCCCCACTTAGCTAACTCAGTTCAGTATCAGATCAGAGGACATTGGACTTCATGGACTCCTTCATGTATTTATACTGTGTATTTTTGGTGCCTCTTCTAGTGCTCTGAAAGCATATTCTAGAGGGTCTACTCAATATTCATCGGACTTTGCCCCCACAATTATGCTTCCAAAGACCGGACTAATTCGGGGCATATCGGGGATGTATTGGGAACTGAATGTAGAGCTGTCCAATATGAATAGGTCTGCAATTTGGACAGTATAGCCAATTACATAGCGAAAGCACCTGAAATGTGCCACGAAACGCATTGAACAGAAATGGTAGCCTTTATCCTCCCCATGAGTATGGATATTCATTTTGGGAGGATTTCAGCTATTCTGAAAATAGCCAAAGTCCTCTTGAAAATAAATAATTAAATAAATAACCCTAGTTGGGCCCCTAATTAATTGTGGGAGGCTAGGGCAAGTAGCCCTGGCCCCCTTCCTAAACATACTTGGGGCTGGGAGCTGGCCAATTCTTGTCAGAAAAGCACTGGTTGATATCAATAAGATAACATAAAGCTATTTACTACACCAGGAACTAACAAATGTGCAGGAAACTAAGCAATACATAAGTAAAAAATAGCGACAAAGCTGGCACTGTGGGACATGTTGCTTGGCGAAGTCAGGGGGGCCCCGGGGTAGTTTTTGCACTGGGGCCCTGTGGTTACTAGTTACGCCACTGATCCTAGGCCTGGCAAGCACAAGTGATTTCCAAGTGCAGAGATTCAGTATACTGACCAGCATTTCAGTGAAAACGTGTTTTATTCTGCAAATCAGGCAACGTTTCAACCCTCAACAGAGTTTTAAATCGAGCCATAGTGCGGGTCAGTATATTGAATCTTTGGACCTTTTAAGTCTTGGGTGAGATTTTTGACCACCCAATCCCTTTATTATTATTTGTATTCCCAAGTACAGTACCTGAGCTGCTTGAAAGGATGTGATTCCAGGATTCAAGGATTGCACTATAATTGTGTTTACTGTGAATATGTATAAGGCGTAGCACATTTGAGGATGCCAGATTGAAATGATCGAACAGGGGAATATTATGCATAATGGCCCCATTTTAAATGCATGTCTTTATATGTTGCACATGGCAGTATTCTAAACAGGTATTGAAAGGCCTAGGCAGACATTTAGGCCATGTAGTTGGGTTCAATGTCAGCTGGTTATTGTTTGAAGCAGACTGTAACAAATTATACAATACCCAGGTGGAATGCAATTTACTTGCACTTTGTCTGATTACATTATCCAGTCTATTAGTCCTGTTGGCATCAGTACATAATCTCAAAATTCTAGAAAGATAGCTATCTAGTCTGCATATAGTGACAAACAGACATGTGTATCTGAGGAAATAAATCTATAGATTCTTGATATGATTAAATGGATTTAGCGTTGTGTATTAGACTATCAATAACATGGCTACCTGCAGCAGACCGCCATTCAAAAGAGACAAGAGCCCTCATGTCCTGAAAATCAGGATTTCCCAACCATGAAAGGAAGGGGGACCACTTGAAACCTATCATCCGCATTAATTTCCAAACCTTAATGGTGGAAGATAATAAGGAGTTATCAAGTATTATACCAGGGAGTATAAACCTGATCAACAGTGAGATCCATACAAACAGACTTCTGAGATGTCCAGTCAGCGGCATATGGAAATAAAGATGCCACATTATAATCCTGAATATTCAGTAGGCTGACCCCCAAGTCATTTTTTGTTTTTAATAATCCTTTTAATCTAATCTTCGGTTTTTCTGGAGACACTTTAAAAAAATATTTATCTTGTTTTATGCATTTGCTTGCAATTCTGCTAACACAAGTTATAGATTATTATGTATTCTCTACATTCACATTATAACCAATGTTTAGGGTGACAGAATCCCTTTAAAACATACATTTTGCTTTTTTTATGCATTGATTGCAATGCTAACACAGATTATGGGTAGCAAGGCAAGACACAGATTATGTGTAGCAAGGCAAGACACAGATTATGGGTAGCAAGGCAAGACACATATTATGGGTAGCAAGGCAAGACACAGATTATGGGAAGCAAGGCAAGACGCAGATTATGGGAAGCAAGGCAAGACGCAGATTATGGGAAGCAAGGCAAGACGCAGATTATGGGAAGCAAGGCAAGACGCAGATTATGGGAAGCAAGGCAAGACACAGATTATGGGAAGCAAGGCAAGACACAGATTATGGGAAGCAAGGCAAGACACAGATTATGGGAAGCAAGGCAAGATGCAGATTATGGGAAGCAAGGCAAGACACAGATTATGCTTCATACTGTTGACAGAGTCCCTTTGTTAACAAGCTGATCAACGATTTCCAATATCATATATTGAGTAATCCGCATCCATCCAAATGTAAATGTGTTCTCTTTGTTTCCTTATTTGGCGTTTTGCCAAAAGTTAGCCTGTGCGTTTTGAGAGAGGGAATTGTGAACGCTCAGATTTGTAGGAAATAAATTCATATGATTAACTGCAATGTATATAAGGTTTAACAATTTAATTGTGTTCTGGCTTGAGAATATGAAATGATATGTACACGTATGATCTGGTATACATACGGATTAGTGTCGGTGTCATTAAGTTGGCAGTCAGGAGCGCAACAATAGCTGATCCTTAAATCACCCTGCATTTCACTTTCTATAAACAGCATGACACGCCGCCATTTATGACACCTACTTGTAGTTAATTTATTCACAAAATAATGAGTTTTGTTAGGCTGTAAAATAAGTATGGTAATCTGTTTGTCATTCGTATTGAAATATACTTTTAATACGAGGAAGTAGTCAGTCAACACCCAAAGCCATGTTTAGAGCATTGTTATGTGTGGTATGCGGACTGGGCTCACTCTCTGGGCAGATTTTATGGTTTGTAATCCAGTAGGCCAAGAATTTGGTGCTCAGTTTGGTGTCCCACACAATGATTTTATGTATAATAGATCTCCCCATGTATTATGTCTTTATTTATTTTGCACATTTTCTTTATTTTGGTACAAATGTTTCACCCCATGAGGGTAAAAGCTGAGTCTGTGACACAGGAATTTCCTTAGTTTCAATACAGTCTCCTCCCTGGTAAACATACTCTCTGTGCTAATACAATAATAACCAAACGATCCTAGTTAACACCAGCTACAGTACATTAATTATATTTTATTATAATGGTTATTTTACCTGTGTGTAGTGTTTTCTATACACTGATTGAGTCGCATTCACCTATCTAAAGGGAATCTTTTTTATAAAGTGTACCATCTTTATTTATACAGATCTGTTTTTAAGTAAAAAAGGTACTAATTTGTTTGGACTGTTTAAGTTTGTCAATTAATCATTTAAGTGCCTGAGATGTGTGACTACACAAGTTATCACAGTGTTAAAGGGACTCTATAATGTAAACATTGTTTTTACTGTGAGTGTAGATAATGAAAAAAATATTGAAAATGATCAATACACTGTTTTAGAAAAATTGCAATCAAATGCCTAAATTAGGAGAAAAACGTGTGGTGTCTCTTGTTTATGCACATAGAAACAGAATGTGTTGGCAGATAAGAATCATTTGGCCCATCTAGTCTGCACAATTTTCTGTGGTGCACAGTATTTTTACTTTTGCTTTAAAAGATCCGTTAGTGTCACTTTAACACTTTTTTCGAAATTGGACACGTCAGGCACATCCAGCCAGCAACTCTGTTGCCAACAAAGGATGTGCCAGGCATGCCCTTCAATGGAATAAGTGGTGTTAGAGATCCACTGTGCATCATATTGGAGAGTAGCATGCTCCTCTAATATGGGGCTGTCCTCTTGTGGGTAACAGTTTTGGAAATGATGAAAATATCACGTCTGTTGCTAGACTTCCCCTAGACACTCAGCATCATTGCAATACAAAAAAAGCTAAATTTACCTTAGATCTGGAGTTAGGGTTAGCATAAGGGTTGGAGTTACTTAACGGTTAGGATTAGCATAATGATTAGAGTTAGGGTTAGGATTGGGGTCAAAATTTCACTGTAGAAGAGAATGGTCAGGAAACAAAAAAGACACGAATTCTAGTTTTTGCCCTATAACTTGCAAAAAACAATAGAAAGCCATGGCATATTTCTAAACTCAAAAATCAAAATGACATTACATTATAGTGTTTACAATACAGACATGCACGATAATAAATAATATATATAATACTTCTCTTTAAAAATGATGTTGCCCATTTCTGTGCATCACAGCTTAGTAAATCTTTCCTGAATTATGTCAGACTTTTGTGTACTAATTTTCCGCTATAAAGCCAGCAGAGTAGGATAGAAAATTTTACATTGTACCTCACATTTATACACATATTATATATGTATCAGTATATCAAAGAGTATGACACGTATTCCTGTATTACTCTCATTCTAAACTAACCTCTGATACCTATATGGGCAAATTACACATGCAAATAAATGGCAAATGGGAAAGTAACACTGGCAAATGGGAAAGTAACACTGGCAAATGGGCAAATAAATGTCAAATGGGCAAATAACACTGGCAAATGGGCAAGTAAATGGCAAATGGGCAAATAACACAGGCAAATGGGCAAATAAACGGCAAAATAACACTGGCAAATGGGCAAATAAATGGCAAATGGGCAAAATAACACTGGCAAATAAATGGCAAATGGGCAAAATAACACTGGCAAATGGGCAAATAAATGGCAAATGGGCAAAATAACACTGGCAAATGGGCAAATAAATGCCAAACGGGCAAAATAACACTGGCAAATGGGCAAATAAATGGCAAATGGGCAAATAACACTGGCAAATGGGCAAAATAACACTGGCAAATGGGCAAATAAATGGGAAAGTAACACTGGCAAATGGGCAAATAAATTGCAAATGGGCAAATAACACTGGCAAATTGGCAAATAAATGGCAAAATAACACTGGCAAATGGGCAAATAAATGGCAAATGGGCAAAATAACACTGGCAAGTGTGCAAATAAATACCAAATGGGCAAAATAACACTGGCAAATGGACACATAAATGGAAAATGGGCAAATAAATGGCAAATGGGCAAAATAACACTGGAAAATGGGCAAATAAATGGCAAATGGGCAAAATAAAACTGGCAAATGGGCAAATAAATGGCAAATGGGCACATAACATTGGCAAAAGGGCAAAATAACACTGGCAAATGGGCAAATAAATGTCAATTGGGCAAATAACACTGGCAAA
>CM069863.1:80479522-80482022 GCA_036172795.1 Pelodytes ibericus | reverse complement strand
AGCAGATGCTTCTAAGAAACATAAACAGCTGTCAGAAGTGGGATTCGAACCCACGCCTCCAGAGGAGACTGCGACCTAAACACAGCGCCTTAGACCGCTAGGCCATCCTGACATCTTGCTGGTGTGATAAGTTTGACTGTGAGTCACATCTGTCGGTACAGTATTTCTAGTGGATTTATGGGTTGCAACCATGTGCTTGCAAGTAGCTGGGTAAAGTATTTCCTGCATTCTAGAATTTTATCGAACTGGGAGATTATATGATGTTTGAGAAACAACTTCTAGGACTGCGGCATTCGTTTTGGAGCAGTCCTATTTTTCAGGATTCATTTAGTGCTCCAAAATTAAGCTCAGAAACAAAATTCAACCGATTGACTCTTTGTGAGATACACGTTTGGAGACACTTCCCAGGCCCCAGTGAGATTTGAACACACGACCCCTGGTTTACAAGACCAGTGCTCTAACCCCTGAGCTATGGAGCCACGGCAGCTGTGCAGAAGAGGCAGCTGTGCAGAAGAGGCAGCTGTGCAGAAGAGGCAGCAAATGGCAGTTTTTTTAATGTGTCACCTTGGAGAACGTGTCATCAGTTTTTTCAATCGGTGAGTAAAAAACAAGGTTACCAAAGTGGAATTTGAGACTCATTTTTAACTGACAAAAGAAGCCTCCTTCTTCAAAAACATTGTACCATAGACGCGGACTAAACATATTTCAGTTATTTGATTCTGGAATGACATTCCTAAACAGGTCTTTTAAGAATGGCCGATAACGTCAACAGCAAAAAAAGCAGATGCTTCTAAGAAACATAAACTGCTGTCAGAAGTGGGATTCGAACCCACGCCTCCAGAGGAGACTGCGACCTAAACACAGCGCCTTAGACCGCTCGGCCATCCTGACATCTTGCTGGTGTGATAAGTTTGACTGTGAGTCACATCTGTCGGTACAGTATTTCTAGTGGATTTATGGGTTGCAACCATGTGCTTGCAAGTAGCTGGGTAAAGTATTTCCTGCATTCTAGAATTTTATCGAACTGGGAGATTATATGATGTTTGAGAAACAACTTCTAGGACTGCGGCATTCGTTTTGGAGCAGTCCTATTTTTCAGGATTCATTTAGTGCTCCAAAATTGAGCTCAGAAACAAAATTCAACCGATTGACTCTTTGTGAGATACACGTTTGGAGACGATATTTCAGTTATTCGATTCTGGAATGACATTCCTAAACAGGTCTTTTAAGAATGGCCGATAACATCAACAGCAAAAAAAGCAGATGCTTCTAAGAAACATAAACAGCTGTCAGAAGTGGGATTCGAACCCACGCCTCCAGAGGAGACTGCGACCTAAACACAGCGCCTTAGACCGCTCGGCCATCCTGACATCTTGCTGGAGTGATAAGTTTGACTGTGAGTCACATCTGTCGGTACAGTATTTCTAGTGGATTTATGGGTTGCAACCATGTGCTTGCAAGTAGCTGGGTAAAGTATTTCCTGCATTCTAGAATTTTATCGAACTGGGAGATTATATGATGTTTGAGAAACAACTTCTAGGACTGCGGCATTCGTTTTGGAGCAGTCCTATTTTTCAGGATTCATTTAGTGCTCCAAAATTAAGCTCAGAAACAAAATTCAACCGATTGACTCTTTGTGAGATACACGTTTGGAGACACTTCCCAGGCCCCAGTGAGATTTGAACTCACGACCCCTGGTTTACAAGACCAGTGCTCTAACCCCTGAGCAATGGAGCCACGGCAGCTGTGCAGAAGAGGCAGCTGTGCAGAAGAGGCAGCTGTGCAGAAGAGGCAGCTGTGCAGAAGAGGCAGCAAATGGCAGTTTTTTTAATGTGTCACCTTGGAGAACGTGTCATCAGTTTTTTCAATCGGTGAGTAAAAAACAAGGTTACCAAAGTGGAATTTGAGACTCATTTTTAACTGACAAAAGAAGCCTCCTTCTTCAAAAACATTGTACCATAGACGCGGACTAAACATATTTCAGTTATTTGATTCTGGAATGACATTACTAAACAGGTCTTTTAAGAATGGCCGATAACGTCAACAGCAAAAAAGCAGATGCTTCTAAGAAACATAAACATCTGTCAGAAGTGGGATTCAAACCCACGCCTCCAGAGGAGACTGCGACCTAAACACAGCGCCTTAGACCGCTCGGCCATCCTGACATCTTGCTGGTGGACTTCTAGAACGGCGGCATTCGTTTTGGAGCCGTCCTATTTTTCAGGATTCATTTAGTGCTCCAAAATTGAGCTCAGAAACAAAATTCATCCGATTGACTCTTTGTGAGATACACGTTTGGAGACGATATTTCAGTTATTCGATTCTGGAATGACATTCCTAAACAGGTCTTTTAAGAATGGCCGATAACGTCAACAGCAAAAAAAGCAGATGCATCTAAGAAACATAAACAGCTGTCAGAAGTGGGATTCGAACCCACGCCTCCAGAGGAGACTGCGACCTAAACACAGCGCCTTAGACCGCTCGGCCATCCTGACATCTT
>CM069863.1:80432022-80452022 GCA_036172795.1 Pelodytes ibericus | reverse complement strand
AAAAGCAGATGCTTCTAAGAAACATAAACAGCTGTCAGAAGTGGGATTCGAACCCACGCCTCCAGAGGAGACTGCGACCTAAACACAGCGCCTTAGACCGCTCGGCCATCCTGACATCTTGCTGGAGTGATAAGTTTGACTGTGAGTCACATCTGTCGGTACAGTATTTCTAGTGGATTTATGGGTTGCAACCATGTGCTTGCAAGTAGCTGGGTAAAGTATTTCCTGCATTCTAGAATTTTATCGAACTGGGAGATTATATGATGTTTGAGAAACAACTTCTAGGACTGCGGCATTCGTTTTGGAGCAGTCCTATTTTTCAGGATTCATTTAGTGCTCCAAAATTAAGCTCAGAAACAAATTTCAACCGATTGACTCTTTGTGAGATACACGTTTGGAGACACTTCCCAGGCCCCAGTGAGATTTGAACACACGACCACTGGTTTACAAGACCAGTGCTCTAACCCCTGAGCTATGGAGCCACGGCAGCTGTGCAGAAGAGGCAGCTGTGCAGAAGAGGCAGCAAATGGCAGTTTTTTTAATGTGTCACCTTGGAGAACGTGTCATCAGTTTTTTCAATCGGTGAGTAAAAAACAAGGTTACCAAAGTGGAATTTGAGACTCATTTTTAACTGACAAAAGAAGCCTCCTTCTTCAAAAACATTGTACCATAGACGCGGACTAAACATATTTCAGTTATTTGATTCTGGAATGACATTCCTAAACAGGTCTTTTAAGAATGGCCGATAACGTCAACAGCAAAAAAGCAGATGCTTCTAAGAAACATAAACAGCTGTCAGAAGTGGGATTCAAACCCACACCTCCAGAGGAGACTGCGACCTAAACACAGCACCTTAGACCGCTCGGCCATCCTGACTTCTTGCTGGAGGACTTCTAGAACGGCGGCTTTCGTTTTGGAGCCGTCCTATTTTTCAGGATTCATTTAGTGCTCCAAAATTGAGCTCAGAAACAAAATTCAACCGATTGACTCTTTGTGAGATACACGTTTGGAGACGATATTTCAGTTATTCGATTCTGGAATGACATTCCTAAACAGGTCTTTTAAGAATGGCCGATAACGTCAACAGCAAAAAAAGCAGATGCTTCTAAGAAACATAAACAGCTGTCAGAAGTGGGATTCAAACCCACGCCTCCAGAGGAGACTGCGACCTAAACACAGCGCCTTAGACCGCTCGGCCATCCTGACATCTTGCTGGTGTGCTAAGTTTGACTGTGAGTCACATCTGTCGGTACAGTATTTCTAGTGGATTTATGGGTTGCAACCATGTGCTTGCAAGTAGCTGGGTAAAGTATTTCCTGCATTCTAGAATTTTATCGAACTGGGAGATTATATGATGTTTGAGAAACAACTTCTAGGACTGCGGCATTCGTTTTGGAGCAGTCCTATTTTTCAGGATTCATTTAGTGCTCCAAAATTAAGCTCAGAAACAAAATTCAACCGATTGACTCTTTGTGAGATACACGTTTGGAGACACTTCCCAGGCCCCAGTGAGATTTGAACACACGACCCCTGGTTTACAAGACCAGTGCTCTAACCCCTGAGCTATGGAGCCACGGCAGCTGTGCAGAAGAGGCAGCTGTGCAGAAGAGGCAGCTGTGCAGAAGAGGCAGCAAATGGCAGTTTTTTTAATGTGTCACCTTGGAGAACGTGTCATCAGTTTTTTCAATCGGTGAGTAAAAAACAAGGTTACCAAAGTGGAATTTGAGACTCATTTTTAACTGACAAAAGAAGCCTCCTTCTTCAAAAACATTGTACCATAGACGCGGACTAAACATATTTCAGTTATTTGATTCTGGAATGACATTCCTAAACAGGTCTTTTAAGAATGGCCGATAACGTCAACAGCAAAAAAGCAGATGCTTCTAAGAAACATAAACAGCTGTCAGAAGTGGGATTCAAACCCACGCCTCCAGAGGAGACTGCGACCTAAACACAGCGCCTTAGACCACTCGGCCATCCTGACATCTTGCTGGTGGACTTCTAGAACGGCGGCATTCGTTTTGGAGCAGTCCTATTTTTCAGGATTCATTTAGTGCTCCAAAATTGAGCTCAGAAACAAAATTCAACCGATTGACTCTTTGTGAGATACACGTTTGGAGACGATATTTCAGTTATTCGATTCTGGAATGACATTCCTAAACAGGTCTTTTAAGAATGGCCGATAACGTCAACAGCAAAAAAAGCAGATGCTTCTAAGAAACATAAACAGCTGTCAGAAGTGGGATTCGAAC
Source organism: Pelodytes ibericus (assembly GCA_036172795.1). Taxonomy (NCBI): domain Eukaryota; kingdom Metazoa; phylum Chordata; class Amphibia; order Anura; family Pelodytidae; genus Pelodytes; species Pelodytes ibericus. The sequence continues at coordinate 80,449,770 of CM069863.1, read as the reverse complement.
CCACGCCTCCAGAGGAGACTGCGACCTAAACACAGCGCCTTAGACCGCTCGGCCATCCTGACATCTTGCTGGTGTGATAAGTTTGACTGTGAGTCACATCTGTCGGTACAGTATTTCTAGTGGATTTATGGGTTGCAACCATGTGCTTGCAAGTAGCTGGGTAAAGTATTTCCTGCATTCTAGAATTTTATCGAACTGGGAGATTATATGATGTTTGAGAAACAACTTCTAGGACTGCGGCATTCGTTTTGGAGCAGTCCTATTTTTCAGGATTCATTTAGTGCTACAAAATTGAGCTCAGAAACAAAATTCAACCGATTGACTCTTTGTGAGATACACGTTTGGAGACGAAATTTCAGTTATTCGATTCTGGAATGACATTCCTAAACAGGTCTTTTAAGAATGGCCGATAACGTCAACAGCAAAAAAAGCAGATGCTTCTAAGAAACATAAACAGCTGTCAGAAGTGGGATTCGAACCCACGCCTCCAGAGGAGACTGCGACCTAAACACAGCGCCTTAGACCGCTCGGCCATCCTGACATCTTGCTGGAGTGATAAGTTTGACTGTGAGTCACATCTGTCGGTACAGTATTTCTAGTGGATTTATGGGTTGCAACCATGTGCTTGCAAGTAGCTGGGTAAAGTATTTCCTGCATTCTAGAATTTTATCGAACTGGGAGATTATATGATGTTTGAGAAACAACTTCTAGGACTGCGGCATTCGTTTTGGAGCAGTCCTATTTTTCAGGATTCATTTAGTGCTCCAAAATTGAGCTCAGAAACAAAATTCAACCGATTGACTCTTTGTGAGATACACGTTTGGAGACGATATTTCAGTTATTCGATTCTGGAATGACATTCCTAAACAGGTCTTTTAAGAATGGCCGATAACGTCAACAGCAAAAAAAGCAGATGCTTCTAAGAAACATAAACAGCTGTCAGAAGTGGGATTCGAACCCACGCCTCCAGATGAGACTGCGACCTAAACACAGCGCCTTAGACCGCTCGGCCATCCTGACATCATGCTGGTGTGATAAGTTTGACTGTGAGTCACATCTGTCGGTACAGTATTTCTAGTGGATTTATGGGTTGCAACCATGTGCTTGCAAGAAGCTGGGTAAAGTATTTCCTGCATTCTAGAATTTTATCGAACTGGGAGATTATATGATGTTTGAGAAACAACTTCTAGGACTGCGGCATTCATTTTGGAGCAGTCCTATTTTTCAGGATTCATTTAGTGCTCCAAAATTAAGCTCAGAAACAAAATTCAACCGATTGACTCTTTGTGAGATACACGTTTGGAGACACTTCCCAGGCCCCAGAGAGATTTGAACTCACGACCCCTGGTTTACAAGACCAGTGCTCTAACCCCTGAGCTATGGAGCCACGGCAGCTGTGCAGAAGAGGAAGCTGTGCAGAAGAGGCAGCAAATGGCAGTTTTTTTAATGTGTCACCTTGGAGAACGTGTCATCAGTTTTTTCAATCGGTGAGTAAAAAACAAGGTTACCAAAGTGGAATTTGAGACTCATTTTTAACTGACAAAAGAAGCCTCCTTCTTCAAAAACATTGTACCATAGACGCGGACTAAACATATTTCAGTTATTTGATTCTGGAATGACATTCCTAAACAGGTCTTTTAAGAATGGCCGATAACGTCAACAGCAAAAAAGCAGATGCTTCTAAGAAACATAAACAGCTGTCAGAAGTGGGATTCGAACCCACGCCTCCAGAGGAGACTGCGACCTAAACACAGCGCCTTAGACTGCTCGGCCATCCTGACATCTTGCTGGTGGACTTCTAGGACTGCGGCATTCGTTTTGGAGCAGTCCTATTTTTCAGGATTCATTTAGTGCTCCAAAATTGAGCTCAGAAACAAAATTCAACCGATTGACTCTTGGTGAGATACACGTTTGGAGACGATATTTCAGTTATTCAATTCTGGAATGACATTCCTAAACAGGTCTTTTAAGAATGGCCGATAACGTCAACAGCAAAAAAAGCAGATGCTTCTAAGAAACATAAACATCTGTCAGAAGTGGGATTCGAACCCACGCCTCCAGAGGAGACTGCGACCTAAACACAGCGCCTTAGACCGCTCGGCCATCCTGACATCTTGCTGGTGTGATAAGTTTGACTGTGAGTCACATCTGTCGGTACAGTATTTCTAGTGGATTTATGGGTTGCAACCATGTGCTTGCAAGTAGCTGGGTAAAGTATTTCCTGCATTCTAGAATTTTATCGAACTGGGAGATTATATGATGTTTGAGAAACAACTTCTAGGACTGCGGCATTCGTTTTGGAGCAGTCCTATTTTTCAGGATTCATTTAGTGCTCCAAAATTAAGCTCAGAAACAAAACTCAACTGATTGACTCTTTGTGAGATACACGTTTGGAGACACTTCCCATGCCCCAGAGAGATTTGAACTCACGACCCCTGGTTTACAAGACCAGTGCTCTAACCCCTGAGCTATGGAGCCACGGCAGCTGTGCAGAAGAGGCAGCTGTGCAGAAGAGGCAGCTGTGCAGAAGAGGCAGCAAATGGCAGTTTTTTTAATGTGTCACCTTGGAGAACGTGTCATCAGTTTTTTCAATCGGTGAGTAAAAAACAAGGTTACCAAAGTGGAATTTGAGACTCATTTTTAACTGACAAAAGAAGCCTCCTTCTTCAAAAACATTGTATCATAGACGCGGACTAAACATATTTCAGTTATTCGATTCTGGAATGACATTCCTAAACAGGTCTTTTAAGAATGGCCGATAACGTCAATCAGCAAAAAAAGCAGATGTTTCTAAGAAACATAAACAGCTGTCAGAAGTGGGATTCGAACCCACACCTCCAGACGAGACTGCGACCTAAACACAGCGCCTTAGACTGCTCGTCCATCCTGACATCTTGCTGGTGGACTTCTAGGACTGCGGCATTCGTTTTGGAGCAGTCCTATTTTTCAGGATTCATTTAGTGCTCCAAAATTAAGCTCAGAAACAAAATTCAACCGATTGACTCTTTGTGAGATACACGTTTGGAGACACTTCCCAGGCCCCAGAGAGATTTGAACTCACGACCCCTGGTTTACAAGACCAGTGCTCTAACCCCTGAGCTATGGAGCCACGGCAGCTGTGCAGAAGAGGCAGCTGTGCAGAAGAGGCAGCTGTGCAGAAGAGGCAGCAAATGGCAGTTTTTTTAATGTGTCACCTTGGAGAACGTGTCATCAGTTTTTTCAATCGGTGAGTAAAAAACAAGGTTACCAAAGTGGAATTTGAGACTCATTTTTAACTGACAAAAGAAGCCTCCTTCTTCAAAAACATTGTACCATAGAAGCGGACTAAACATATTTCAGTTATTCGATTCTGGAATGACATTCCTAAACAGGTCTTTTAAGAATGGCCGATAACGTCAACAGCAAAAAAAGCAGATGCTTCTAAGAAACATAAACAGCTGTCAGAAGTGGGATTCGAACCCACGCCTCCAGAGGAGACTGCGACCTAAACACAGCGCCTTAGACTGCTCGTCCATCCTGACATCTTGCTGGTGGACTTCTAGGACTGCGGCATTCGTTTTGGAGCAGTCCTATTTTTCAGGATTCATTTAGTGCTCCAAAATTAAGCTCAGAAACAAAATTCAACCGATTGACTCTTTGTGAGATACACGTTTGGAGACACTTCCCAGGCCCCAGAGAGATTTGAACTCACGACCCCTGGTTTACAAGACCAGTGCTCTAACCCCTGAGCTATGGAGCCACGGCAGCTGTGCAGAAGAGGCAGCTGTGCAGAAGAGGCAGCTGTGCAGAAGAGGCAGCAAATGGCAGTTTTTTTAATGTGTCACCTTGGAGAACGTGTCATCAGTTTTTTCAATCGGTGAGTAAAAAACAAGGTTACCAAAGTGGAATTTAAGACTCATTTTTAACTGACAAAAGAAGCCTCCTTCTTCAAAAACATTGTACCATAGACGCGGACTAAACATATTTCAGTTATTTGATTCTGGAATGACATTCCTAAACAGGTCTTTTAAGAATGGCCGATAACGTCAACAGCAAAAAAGCAGATGCTTCTAAGAAACATAAACAGCTGGCAGAAGTGGGATTCAAACCCACGCCTCCAGAGGAGACTGCGACCTAAACACAGCGCCTTAGACTGCTCGGCCATCCTGACATCTTGCTGGTGGACTTCTAGGACTGCGGCATTCGTTTTGGAGCAGTCCTATTTTTCAGGATTCATTTAGTGCTCCAAAATTGAGCTCAGAAACAAAATTCAACCGATTGACTCTTGGTGAGATACAAGTTTGGAGACGATATTTCAGTTATTCGATTCTGGAATGACATTCCTAAACAGGTCTTTTAAGAATGGCCGATAACGTCAACAGCAAAAAAAGCAGATGCTTCTAAGAAACATAAACAGCTGTCAGAAGTGGGATTCGAACCCACGCCTCCAGAGGAGACTGCGACCTAAACACAGCGCCTTAGACCGCTCGGCCATCCTGACATCTTGCTGGTGTGATAAGTTTGACTGTGAGTCACATCTGTCGGTACAGTATTTCTAGTGGATTTATGGGTTGCAACCATGTGCTTGCAAGTAGCTGGGTAAAGTATTTCCTGCATTCTAGAATTTTATCGAACTGGGAGATTATATGATGTTTGAGAAACAACTTCTAGGACTGCGGCATTCGTTTTGGAGCAGTCCTATTTTTCAGGATTCATTTAGTGCTCCAAAATTAAGCTCAGAAACAAAATTCAACCGATTGACTCTTTGTGAGATACACGTTTGGAGACACTTCACGGGCCCCAGAGAGATTTGAACTCATGACCCCTGGTTTACAAGACCAGTGCTCTAACCCCTGAGCTATGGAGCCACGGCAGCTGTGCAGAAGAGGCAGCTGTGCAGAAGAGGCAGCTGTGCAGAAGAGGCAGCAAATGGCAGTTTTTTTAATGTGTCACCTTGGAGAACGTGTCATCAGTTTTTTCAATCGGTGAGTAAAAAACAAGGTTACCAAAGTGGAATTTGAGACTCATTTTTAACTGACAAAAGAAGCCTCCTTCTTCAAAAACATTGTACCATAGACGCGGACTAAACATATTTCAGTTATTTGATTCTGGAATGACATTCCTAAACAGGTCTTTTAAGAATGGCCGATAACGTCAACAGCAAAAAAGCAGATGCTTCTAAGAAACATAAACAGCTGTCAGAAGTGGGATTCGAACCCACGCCTCCAGAGGAGACTGCGACCTAAACTGGGAGATTATATGATGTTTGAGAAACAACTTCTAGGACTGCGGCATTCGTTTTGGAGCAGTCCTATTTTTCAGGATTCATTTAGTGCTCCAAAATTAAGCTCAGAAACAAAATTCAACCGATTGACTCTTTGTGAGATACACGTTTGGAGACACTTCCCAGGCCCCAGAGAGATTTGAACTCACGACCCCTGGTTTACAAGACCAGTGCTCTAACCCCTGAGCTATGGAGCCACGGCAGCTGTGCAGAAGAGGCAGCTGTGCAGAAGAGGCAGCTGTGCAGAAGAGGCAGCAAATGGCAGTTTTTTTAATGTGTCACCTTGGAGAACGTGTCATCAGTTTTTTCAATCGGTGAGTAAAAAACAAGGTTACCAAAGTGGAATTTGAGACTCATTTTTAACTGACAAAAGAAGCCTCCTTCTTCAAAAACATTGTACCATAGACGCGGACTAAACATATTTCAGTTATTTGATTCTGGAATGACATTCCTAAACAGGTCTTTTAAGAATGGCCGATAACGTCAACAGCAAAAAAGCAGATGCTTCTAAGAAACATAAACAGCTGTCAGAAGTGGGATTCGAACCCACGCCTCCAGAGGAGACTGCGACCTAAAAACAGCGCCTTAGACTGCTCGGCCATCCTGACATCTTGGTGGTGGACTTCTAGGACTGCGGCATTCGTTTTGGAGCAGTCCTATTTTTCAGGATTCATTTAGTGCTCCAAAATTGAACTCAGAAACAAAATTCAACCGATTGACTCTTGGTGAGATACACGTTTGGAGACGATATTTCAGTTATTCGATTCTGGAATGACATTCCTAAACAGGTCTTTTAAGAATGGCCGATAACGTCAACAGCAAAAAAAGCAGATGCTTCTAAGAAACATAAACAGCTGTCAGAAGTGGGATTCGAACCCACGCCTCCAGAGGAGACTGCGACCTAAACACAGCGCCTTAGACCGCTCGGCCATCCTGACATCTTGCTGGTGTGATAAGTTTGACTGTGAGTCACATCTGTCGGTAAAGTATTTCTAGTGGATTTATGGGTTGCAACCATGTGCTTGCAAGAAGCTGGGTAAAGTATTTCCTGCATTCTAGAATTTTATCGAACTGGGAGATTATATGATGTTTGAGAAACAACTTCTAGGACTGCGGCATTCGTTTTGGAGCAGTCCTATTTTTCAGGATTCATTTAGTGCTCCAAAATTAAGCTCAGAAACAAAATTCAACCGATTGACTCTTTGTGAGATACACGTTTGGAGACACTTCCCAGGCCCCAGAGAGATTTGTACTCACGACCCCTGGTTTACAAGACCAGTGCTCTAACCCCTGAGCTATGGAGCCACGGCAGCTGTGCAGAAGAGGCAGCTGTGCAGAAGAGGCAGCAAATGGCAGTTTTTTTAATGTGTCACCTTGGAGAACGTGTCATCAGTTTTTTCAATCGGTGAGTAAAAAACAAGGTTACCAAAGTGGAATTTGAGACTCATTTTTAACTGACAAAAGAAGCCTCCTTCTTCAAAAACATTGTACCATAGACGCGGACTAAACATATTTCAGTTATTTGATTCTGGAATGACATTCCTAAACAGGTCTTTTAAGAATGGCCGATAACGTCAACAGCAAAAAAGCAGATGCTTCTAAGAAACATAAACAGCTGTCAGAAGTGGGATTCGAACCCACGCCTCCAGAGGAGACTGCGACCTAAACACAGCGCCTTAGACTGCTCGGCCATCCTGACATCTTGCTGGTGGACTTCTAGGACTGCGGCATTCGTTTTGGAGCAGTCCTATTTTTCAGGATTCATTTAGTGCTCCAAAATTGAGCTCAGAAACAAAATTCAACCGATTGACTCTTGGTGAGATACACGTTTGGAGACGATATTTCAGTTATTCAATTCTGGAATGACATTCCTAAACAGGTCTTTTAAGAATGGCCGATAACGTCAACAGCAAAAAAAGCAGATGCTTCTAAGAAACATAAACATCTGTCAGAAGTGGGATTCGAACCCACGCCTCCAGAGGAGACTGCGACCTAAACACAGCGCCTTAGACCGCTCGGCCATCCTGACATCTTGCTGGTGTGATAAGTTTGACTGTGAGTCACATCTGTCGGTACAGTATTTCTAGTGGATTTATGGGTTGCAACCATGTGCTTGCAAGTAGCTGGGTAAAGTATTTCCTGCATTCTAGAATTTTATCGAACTGGGAGATTATATGATGTTTGAGAAACAACTTCTAGGACTGCGGCATTCGTTTTGGAGCAGTCCTATTTTTCAGGATTCATTTAGTGCTCCAAAATTAAGCTCAGAAACAAAATTCAACTGATTGACTCTTTGTGAGATACACGTTTGGAGACACTTCCCAGGCCCCAGAGAGATTTGAACTCACGACCCCTGGTTTACAAGACCAGTGCTCTAACCCCTGAGCTATGGAGCCACGGCAGCTGTGCAGAAGAGGCAGCTGTGCAGAAGAGGCAGCTGTGCAGAAGAGGCAGCAAATGGCAGTTTTTTTAATGTGTCACCTTGGAGAACGTGTCATCAGTTTTTTCAATCGGTGAGTAAAAAACAAGGTTACCAAAGTGGAATTTGAGACTCATTTTTAACTGACAAAAGAAGCCTCCTTCTTCAAAAACATTGTACCATAGACGCGGACTAAACATATTTCAGTTATTTGATTCTGGAATGACATTCCTAAACAGGTCTTTTAAGAATGGCCGATAACGTCAACAGCAAAAAAGCAGATGCTTCTAAGAAACATAAACAGCTGTCAGAAGTGGGATTCGAACCCACGCCTCCAGAGGAGACTGCGACCTAAACACAGCGCCTTAGACTGCTCGGCCATCCTGACATCTTGCTGGTGGACTTCTAGGACTGCGGCATTCGTTTTGGAGCAGTCCTATTTTTCAGGATTCATTTAGTGCTCCAAAATTAAGCTCAGAAACAAAATTCAACCGATTGACTCTTTGTGAGATACACGTTTGGAGACACTTCCCAGGCCCCAGAGAGATTTGAACTCACGACCCCTGGTTTACAAGACCAGTGCTCTAACCCCTGAGCTATGGAGCCACGGCAGCTGTGCAGAAGAGGCAGCTGTGCAGAAGAGGCAGCTGTGCAGAAGAGGCAGCAAATGGCAGTTTTTTTAATGTGTCACCTTGGAGAACGTGTCATCAGTTTTTTCAATCGGTGAGTAAAAAACAAGGTTACCAAAGTGGAATTTGAGACTCATTTTTAACTGACAAAAGAAGCCTCCTTCTTCAAAAACATTGTACCATAGACGCGGACTAAACATATTTCAGTTATTTGATTCTGGAATGACATTCCTAAACAGGTCTTTTAAGAATGGCCGATAACGTCAACAGCAAAAAAGCAGATGCTTCTAAGAAACATAAACAGCTGTCAGAAGTGGGATTCGAACCCACGCCTCCAGAGGAGACTGCGACCTAAACACAGCGCCTTAGACTGCTCGGCCATCCTGACATCTTGGTGGTGGACTTCTAGGACTGCGGCATTCGTTTTGGAGCAGTCCTATTTTTCAGGATTCATTTAGTGCTCCAAAATTGAACTCAGAAACAAAATTCAACCGATTGACTCTTGGTGAGATACACGTTTGGAGACGATATTTCAGTTATTCGATTCTGGAATGACATTCCTAAACAGGTCTTTTAAGAATGGCCGATAACGTCAACAGCAAAAAAAGCAGATGCTTCTAAGAAACATAAACAGCTGTCAGAAGTGGGATTCGAACCCACGCCTCCAGAGGAGACTGCGACCTAAACACAGCGCCTTAGACCGCTCGGCCATCCTGACATCTTGCTGGTGTGATAAGTTTGACTGTGAGTCACATCTGTCGGTAAAGTATTTCTAGTGGATTTATGGGTTGCAACCATGTGCTTGCAAGAAGCTGGGTAAAGTATTTCCTGCATTCTAGAATTTTATCGAACTGGGAGATTATATGATGTTTGAGAAACAACTTCTAGGACTGCGGCATTCGTTTTGGAGCAGTCCTATTTTTCAGGATTCATTTAGTGCTCCAAAATTAAGCTCAGAAACAAAATTCAACCGATTGACTCTTTGTGAGATACACGTTTGGAGACACTTCCCAGGCCCCAGAGAGATTTGTACTCACGACCCCTGGTTTACAAGACCAGTGCTCTAACCCCTGAGCTATGGAGCCACGGCAGCTGTGCAGAAGAGGCAGCTGTGCAGAAGAGGCAGCAAATGGCAGTTTTTTTAATGTGTCACCTTGGAGAACGTGTCATCAGTTTTTTCAATCGGTGAGTAAAAAACAAGGTTACCAAAGTGGAATTTGAGACTCATTTTTAACTGACAAAAGAAGCCTCCTTCTTCAAAAACATTGTACCATAGACGCGGACTAAACATATTTCAGTTATTTGATTCTGGAATGACATTCCTAAACAGGTCTTTTAAGAATGGCCGATAACGTCAACAGCAAAAAAGCAGATGCTTCTAAGAAACATAAACAGCTGTCAGAAGTGGGATTCGAACCCACGCCTCCAGAGGAGACTGCGACCTAAACACAGCGCCTTAGACTGCTCGGCCATCCTGACATCTTGCTGGTGGACTTCTAGGACTGCGGCATTCGTTTTGGAGCAGTCCTATTTTTCAGGATTCATTTAGTGCTCCAAAATTGAGCTCAGAAACAAAATTCAACCGATTGACTCTTGGTGAGATACACGTTTGGAGACGATATTTCAGTTATTCAATTCTGGAATGACATTCCTAAACAGGTCTTTTAAGAATGGCCGATAACGTCAACAGCAAAAAAAGCAGATGCTTCTAAGAAACATAAACATCTGTCAGAAGTGGGATTCGAACCCACGCCTCCAGAGGAGACTGCGACCTAAACACAGCGTCTTAGACCGCTCGGCCATCCTGACATCTTGCTGGTGTGATAAGTTTGACTGTGAGTCACATCTGTCGGTACAGTATTTCTAGTGGATTTATGGGTTGCAACCATGTGCTTGCAAGTAGCTGGGTAAAGTATTTCCTGCATTCTAGAATTTTATCGAACTGGGAGATTATATGATGTTTGAGAAACAACTTCTAGGACTGCGGCATTCGTTTTGGAGCAGTCCTATTTTTCAGGATTCATTTAGTGCTCCAAAATTAAGCTCAGAAACAAAATTCAACTGATTGACTCTTTGTGAGATACACGTTTGGAGACACTTCCCAGGCCCCAGAGAGATTTGAACTCACGACCCCTGGTTTACAAGACCAGTGCTCTAACCCCTGAGCTATGGAGCCACGGCAGCTGTGCAGAAGAGGCAGCTGTGCAGAAGAGGCAGCAAATGGCAGTTTTTTTAATGTGTCACCTTGGAGAACGTGTCATCAGTTTTTTCAATCGGTGAGTAAAAAACAAGGTTACCAAAGTGGAATTTGAGACTCATTTTTAACTGACAAAAGAAGCCTCCTTCTTCAAAAACATTGTACCATAGACGCGGACTAAACATATTTCAGTTATTTGATTCTGGAATGACATTCCTAAACAGGTCTTTTAAGAATGGCCGATAACGTCAACAGCAAAAAAGCAGATGCTTCTAAGAAACATAAACAGCTGTCAGAAGTGGGATTCGAACCCACGCCTCCAGAGGAGACTGCGACCTAAACACAGCGCCTTAGACTGCTCGGCCATCCTGACATCTTGCTGGTGGACTTCTAGGACTGCGGCATTCGTTTTGGAGCAGTCCTATTTTTCAGGATTCATTTAGTGCTCCAAAATTAAGCTCAGAAACAAAATTCAACCGATTGACTCTTTGTGAGATACACGTTTGGAGACACTTCCCAGGCCCCAGAGAGATTTGAACTCACGACCCCTGGTTTACAAGACCAGTGATCTAACCCCTGAGCTATGGAGCCACGGCAGCTGTGCAGAAAAGGCAGCAAATGGCAGTTTTTTTAATGTGTCACCTTGAAGAACGTGTCATCAGTTTTTTCAATCGGTGAGTAAAAAACAAGGTTACCAAAGTGGAATTTGAGACTCATTTTTAACTGACAAAAGAAGCCTCCTTCTTCAAAAACATTGTATCATAGACGCGGACTAAACATATTTCAGTTATTCGATTCTGGAATGACATTCCTAAACAGGTCTTTTAAGAATGGCCGATAACGTCAATCAGCAAAAAAAGCAGATGTTTCTAAGAAACATAAACAGCTGTCAGAAGTGGGATTCGAACCCACACCTCCAGACGAGACTGCGACCTAAACACAGCGCCTTAGACTGCTCGTCCATCCTGACATCTTGCTGGTGGACTTCTAGGACTGCGGCATTCGTTTTGGAGCAGTCCTATTTTTCAGGATTCATTTAGTGCTCCAAAATTAAGCTCAGAAACAAAATTCAACCGATTGACTCTTTGTGAGATACACGTTTGGAGACACTTCCCAGGCCCCAGAGAGATTTGAACTCACGACCCCTGGTTTACAAGACCAGTGCTCTAACCCCTGAGCTATGGAGCCACGGCAGCTGTGCAGAAGAGGCAGCTGTGCAGAAGAGGCAGCTGTGCAGAAGAGGCAGCAAATGGCAGTTTTTTTAATGTGTCACCTTGGAGAACGTGTCATCAGTTTTTTCAATCGGTGAGTAAAAAACAAGGTTACCAAAGTGGAATTTGAGACTCATTTTTAACTGACAAAAGAAGCCTCCTTCTTCAAAAACATTGTACCATAGAAGCGGACTAAACATATTTCAGTTATTCGATTCTGGAATGACATTCCTAAACAGGTCTTTTAAGAATGGCCGATAACGTCAACAGCAAAAAAAGCAGATGCTTCTAAGAAACATAAACAGCTGTCAGAAGTGGGATTCGAACCCACGCCTCCAGAGGAGACTGCGACCTAAACACAGCGCCTTAGACTGCTCGTCCATCCTGACATCTTGCTGGTGGACTTCTAGGACTGCGGCATTCGTTTTGGAGCAGTCCTATTTTTCAGGATTCATTTAGTGCTCCAAAATTAAGCTCAGAAACAAAATTCAACCGATTGACTCTTTGTGAGATACACGTTTGGAGACACTTCCCAGGCCCCAGAGAGATTTGAACTCACGACCCCTGGTTTACAAGACCAGTGCTCTAACCCCTGAGCTATGGAGCCACGGCAGCTGTGCAGAAGAGGCAACTGTGCAGAAGAGGCAGCTGTGCAGAAGAGGCAGCAAATGGCAGTTTTTTTAATGTGTCACCTTGGAGAACGTGTCATCAGTTTTTTCAATCGGTGAGTAAAAAACAAGGTTACCAAAGTGGAATTTAAGACTCATTTTTAACTGACAAAAGAAGCCTCCTTCTTCAAAAACATTGTACCATAGACGCGGACTAAACATATTTCAGTTATTTGATTCTGGAATGACATTCCTAAACAGGTCTTTTAAGAATGGCCGATAACGTCAACAGCAAAAAAGCAGATTCTTCTAAGAAACATAAACAGCTGTCAGAAGTGGGATTCAAACCCACGCCTCCAGAGGAGACTGCGACCTAAACACAGCGCCTTAGACTGCTCGGCCATCCTGACATCTTGCTGGTGGACTTCTAGGACTGCGGCATTCGTTTTGGAGCAGTCCTATTTTTCAGGATTCATTTAGTGCTCCAAAATTGAGCTCAGAAACAAAATTCAACCGATTGACTCTTGGTGAGATACACGTTTGGAGACGATATTTCAGTTATTCGATTCTGGAATGACATTCCTAAACAGGTCTTTTAAGAATGGCCGATAACGTCAACAGCAAAAAAAGCAGATGCTTCTAAGAAACATAAACAGCTGTCAGAAGTGGGATTCGAACCCACGCCTCCAGAGGAGACTGCGACCTAAACACAGCGCCTTAGACCGCTCGGCCATCCTGACATCTTGCTGGTGTGATAAGTTTGACTGTGAGTCACATCTGTCGGTACAGTATTTCTAGTGGATTTATGGGTTGCAACCATGTGCTTGCAAGTAGCTGGGTAAAGTATTTCCTGCATTCTAGAATTTTATCGAACTGGGAGATTATATGATGTTTGAGAAACAACTTCTAGGACTGCGGCATTCGTTTTGGAGCAGTCCTATTTTTCAGGATTCATTTAGTGCTCCAAAATTAAGCTCAGAAACAAAATTCAACCGATTGACTCTTTGTGAGATACACGTTTGGAGACACTTCACGGGCCCCAGAGAGATTTGAACTCATGACCCCTGGTTTACAAGACCAGTGCTCTAACCCCTGAGCTATGGAGCCACGGCAGCTGTGCAGAAGAGGCAGCTGTGCAGAAGAGGCAGCTGTGCAGAAGAGGCAGCAAATGGCAGTTTTTTTAATGTGTCACCTTGGAGAACGTGTCATCAGTTTTTTCAATCGGTGAGTAAAAAACAAGGTTACCAAAGTGGAATTTGAGACTCATTTTTAACTGACAAAAGAAGCCTCCTACTTCAAAAACATTGTACCATAGACGCGGACTAAACATATTTCAGTTATTTGATTCTGGAATGACATTCCTAAACAGGTCTTTTAAGAATGGCCGATAACGTCAACAGCAAAAAAGCAGATGCTTCTAAGAAACATAAACAGCTGTCAGAAGTGGGATTCGAACCCACGCCTCCAGATGAGACTGCGACCTAAACTGGGAGATTATATGATGTTTGAGAAACAACTTCTAGGACTGCGGCATTCGTTTTGGAGCAGTCCTATTTTTCAGGATTCATTTAGTGCTCCAAAATTAAGCTCAGAAACAAAATTCAACCGATTGAATCTTGGTGAGATACACGTTTGGAGACACTTCCCAGGCCCCAGAGAGATTTGAACTCACGACCCCTGGTTTACAAGACCAGTGCTCTAACCCCTGAGCTATGGAGCCACGGCAGCTGTGCAGAAGAGGCAGCTGTGCAGAAGAGGCAGCAAATGGCAGTTTTTTTAATGTGTCACCTTGGAGAACGTGTCATCAGTTTTTTCAATCGGTGAGTAAAAAACAAGGTTACCAAAGTGGAATTTGAGACTCATTTTTAACTGACAAAAGAAGCCTCCTTCTTCAAAAACATTGTACCATAGACGCGGACTAAACATATTTCAGTTATTTGATTCTGGAATGACATTCCTAAACAGGTCTTTTAAGAATGGCCGATAACGTCAACAGCAAAAAAGCAGATGCTTCTAAGAAACATAAACAGCTGTCAGAAGTGGGATTCGAACCCACGCCTCCAGAGGAGACTGCGACCTAAACACAGCGCCTTAGACTGCTCGGCCATCCTGACATCTTGCTGGTGGACTTCTAGGACTGCGGCATTCGTTTTGGAGCAGTCCTATTTTTCAGGATTCATTTAGTGCTCCAAAATTGAGCTCAGAAACAAAATTCAACCGATTGACTCTTGGTGAGATACACGTTTGGAGACGATATTTCAGTTATTCAATTCTGGAATGACATTCCTAAACAGGTCTTTTAAGAATGGCCGATAACGTCAACAGCAAAAAAAGCAGATGCTTCTAAGAAACATAAACATCTGTCAGAAGTGGGATTCGAACCCACGCCTCCAGAGGAGACTGCGACTTAAACACAGCGCCTTAGACCGCTCGGCCATCCTGACATCTTGCTGGTGTGATAAGTTTGACTGTGAGTCACATCTGTCGGTACAGTATTTCTAGTGGATTTATGGGTTGCAACCATGTGCTTGCAAGTAGCTGGGTAAAGTATTTCCTGCATTCTAGAATTTTATCGAACTGGGAGATTATATGATGTTTGAGAAACAACTTCTAGGACTGCGGCATTCGTTTTGGAGCAGTCCTATTTTTCAGGATTCATTTAGTGCTCCAAAATTAAGCTCAGAAACAAAATTCAACTGATTGACTCTTTGTGAGATACACGTTTGGAGACACTTCCCAGGCCCCAGAGAGATTTGAACTCACGACCCCTGGTTTACAAGACCAGTGCTCTAACCCCTGAGCTATGGAGCCACGGCAGCTGTGCAGAAGAGGCAGCTGTGCAGAAGAGGCAGCTGTGCAGAAGAGGCAGCAAATGGCAGTTTTTTTAATGTGTCACCTTGGAGAACGTGTCATCAGTTTTTTCAATCGGTGAGTAAAAAACAAGGTTACCAAAGTGGAATTTGAGACTCATTTTTAACTGACAAAAGAAGCCTCCTTCTTCAAAAACATTGTACCATAGACGCGGACTAAACATATTTCAGTTATTTGATTCTGGAATGACATTCCTAAACAGGTCTTTTAAGAATGGCCGATAACGTCAACAGCAAAAAAGCAGATGCTTCTAAGAAACATAAACAGCTGTCAGAAGTGGGATTCGAACCCACGCCTCCAGAGGAGACTGCGACCTAAACACAGCGCCTTAGACTGCTCGGCCATCCTGACATCTTGCTGGTGGACTTCTAGGACTGCGGCATTCGTTTTGGAGCAGTCCTATTTTTCAGGATTCATTTAGTGCTCCAAAATTGAGCTCAGAAACAAAATTCAACCGATTGACTCTTGGTGAGATACACGTTTGGAGACGATATTTCAGTTATTCAATTCTGGAATGACATTCCTAAACAGGTCTTTTAAGAATGGCCGATAACGTCAACAGCAAAAAAAGCAGATGCTTCTAAGAAACATAAACATCTGTCAGAAGTGGGATTCGAACCCACGCCTCCAGAGGAGACTGCGACCTAAACACAGCGCCTTAGACCGCTCGGCCATCCTGACATCTTGCTGGTGTGATAAGTTTGACTGTGAGTCACATCTGTCGGTACAGTATTTCTAGTGGATTTATGGGTTGCAACCATGTGCTTGCAAGTAGCTGGGTAAAGTATTTCCTGCATTCTAGAATTTTATCGAACTGGGAGATTATATGATGTTTGAGAAACAACTTCTAGGACTGCGGCATTCGTTTTGGAGCAGTCCTATTTTTCAGGATTCATTTAGTGCTCCAAAATTAAGCTCAGAAACAAAATTCAACTGATTGACTCTTTGTGAGATACACGTTTGGAGACACTTCCCAGGCCCCAGAGAGATTTGAACTCACGACCCCTGGTTTACAAGACCAGTGCTCTAACCCCTGAGCTATGGAGCCACGGCAGCTGTGCAGAAGAGGCAGCTGTGCAGAAGAGGCAGCAAATGGCAGTTTTTTTAATGTGTCACCTTGGAGAACGTGTCATCAGTTTTTTCAATCGGTGAGTAAAAAACAAGGTTACCAAAGTGGAATTTGAGACTCATTTTTAACTGACAAAAGAAGCCTCCTTCTTCAAAAACATTGTACCATAGACGCGGACTAAACATATTTCAGTTATTTGATTCTGGAATGACATTCCTAAACAGGTCTTTTAAGAATGGCCGATAACGTCAACAGCAAAAAAGCAGATGCTTCTAAGAAACATAAACAGCTGTCAGAAGTGGGATTCGAACCCACGCCTCCAGAGGAGACTGCGACCTAAACACAGCGCCTTAGACTGCTCGGCCATCCTGACATCTTGCTGGTGGACTTCTAGGACTGCGGCATTCGTTTTGGAGCAGTCCTATTTTTCAGGATTCATTTAGTGCTACAAAATTGAGCTCAGAAACAAAATTCAACCGATTGACTCTTTGTGAGATACACGTTTGGAGACACTTCCCAGGCCCCAGTGAGATTTGAACTCACGACCCCTGGTTTACAAGACCAGTGATCTAACCCCTGAGCTATGGAGCCACGGCAGCTGTGCAGAAAAGGCAGCAAATGGCAGCAAATGGCAGTTTTTTTAATGTGTCACCTTGAAGAACGTGTCATCAGTTTTTTCAATCGGTGAGTAAAAAACAAGGTTACCAAAGTGGAATTTGAGACTCATTTTTAACTGACAAAAGAAGCCTCCTTCTTCAAAAACATTGTATCATAGACGCGGACTAAACATATTTCAGTTATTCGATTCTGGAATGACATTCCTAAACAGGTCTTTTAAGAATGGCCGATAACGTCAATCAGCAAAAAAAGCAGATGTTTCTAAGAAACATAAACAGCTGTCAGAAGTGGGATTCGAACCCACACCTCCAGACGAGACTGCGACCTAAACACAGCGCCTTAGACTGCTCGTCCATCCTGACATCTTGCTGGTGGACTTCTAGGACTGCGGCATTCGTTTTGGAGCAGTCCTATTTTTCAGGATTCATTTAGTGCTCCAAAATTAAGCTCAGAAACAAAATTCAACCGATTGACTCTTTGTGAGATACACGTTTGGAGACACTTCCCAGGCCCCAGAGAGATTTGAACTCACGACCCCTGGTTTACAAGACCAGTGCTCTAACCCCTGAGCTATGGAGCCACGGCAGCTGTGCAGAAGAGGCAGCTGTGCAGAAGAGGCAGCTGTGCAGAAGAGGCAGCAAATGGCAGTTTTTTTAATGTGTCACCTTGGAGAACGTGTCATCAGTTTTTTCAATCGGTGAGTAAAAAACAAGGTTACCAAAGTGGAATTTGAGACTCATTTTTAACTGACAAAAGAAGCCTCCTTCTTCAAAAACATTGTACCATAGAAGCGGACTAAACATATTTCAGTTATTCGATTCTGGAATGACATTCCTAAACAGGTCTTTTAAGAATGGCCGATA
>CM069863.1:80424522-80427022 GCA_036172795.1 Pelodytes ibericus | reverse complement strand
AGCCACGGCAGCTGTGCAGAAAAGGCAGCAAATGGCAGTTTTTTTAATGTGTCACCTTGAAGAACGTGTCATCAGTTTTTTCAATCGGTGAGTAAAAAACAAGGTTACCAAAGTGGAATTTGAGACTCATTTTTAACTGACAAAAGAAGCCTCCTTCTTCAAAAACATTGTATCATAGACGCGGACTAAACATATTTCAGTTATTCGATTCTGGAATGACATTCCTAAACAGGTCTTTTAAGAATGGCCGATAACGTCAATCAGCAAAAAAAGCAGATGTTTCTAAGAAACATAAACAGCTGTCAGAAGTGGGATTCGAACCCACACCTCCAGACGAGACTGCGACCTAAACACAACGCCTTAGACTGCTCGTCCATCCTGACATCTTGCTGGTGGACTTCTAGGACTGCGGCATTCGTTTTGGAGCAGTCCTATTTTTCAGGATTCATTTAGTGCTCCAAAATTAAGCTCAGAAACAAAATTCAACCGATTGACTCTTTGTGAGATACACGTTTGGAGACACTTCCCAGGCCCCAGTGAGATTTGAACTCACGACCCCTGGTTTACAAGACCAGTGCTCTAACCCCTGAGCTATGGAGCCACGGCAGCTGTGCAGAAGAGGCAGCTGTGCAGAAGAGGCAGCTGTGCAGAAGAGGCAGCAAATGGCAGTTTTTTTAATGTGTCACCTTGGAGAACGTGTCATCAGTTTTTTCAATCGGTGAGTAAAAAACAAGGTTACCAAAGTGGAATTTGAGACTCATTTTTAACTGACAAAAGAAGCCTCCTTCTTCAAAAACATTGTACCATAGACGCGGACTAAACATATTTCAGTTATTTGATTCTGGAATGACATTCCTAAACAGGTCTTTTAAGAATGGCCGATAACGTCAACAGCAAAAAAGCAGATGCTTCTAAGAAACATAAACAGCTGTCAGAAGTGGGATTCGAACCCACGCCTCCAGAGGAGACTGCGACCTAAACACAGCGCCTTAGACTGCTCGGCCATCCTGACATCTTGGTGGTGGACTTCTAGGACTGCGGCATTCGTTTTGGAGCAGTCCTATTTTTCAGGATTCATTTAGTGCTCCAAAATTGAACTCAGAAACAAAATTCAACCGATTGACTCTTGGTGAGATACACGTTTGGAGACGATATTTCAGTTATTCGATTCTGGAATGACATTCCTAAACAGGTCTTTTAAGAATGGCCGATAACGTCAACAGCAAAAAAAGCAGATGCTTCTAAGAAACATAAACAGCTGTCAGAAGTGGGATTCGAACCCACGCCTCCAGAGCAGACTGCGACCTAAACACAGCGCCTTAGACCGCTCGGCCATCCTGACATCTTGCCTTGCTGGTGTGATAAGTTTGACTGTGAGTCACATCTGTCGGTAAAGTATTTCTAGTGGATTTATGGGTTGCAACCATGTGCTTGCAAGAAGCTGGGTAAAGTATTTCCTGCATTCTAGAATTTTATCGAACTGGGAGATTATATGATGTTTGAGAAACAACTTCTAGGACTGCGGCATTCGTTTTGGAGCAGTCCTATTTTTCAGGATTCATTTAGTGCTCCAAAATTAAGCTCAGAAACAAAATTCAACCGATTGACTCTTTGTGAGATACACGTTTGGAGACACTTCCCAGGCCCCAGAGAGATTTGAACTCACGACCCCTGGTTTACAAGACCAGTGCTCTAACCCCTGAGCTATGGAGCCACGGCAGCTGTGCAGAAGAGGCAGCTGTGCAGAAGAGGCAGCTGTGCAGAAGAGGCAGCAAATGGCAGTTTTTTTAATGTGTCACCTTGGAGAACGTGTCATCAGTTTTTTCAATCGGTGAGTAAAAAACAAGGTTACCAAAGTGGAATTTGAGACTCATTTTTAACTGACAAAAGAAGCCTCCTTCTTCAAAAACATTGTACCATAGACGCGGACTAAACATATTTCAGTTATTTGATTCTGGAATGACATTCCTAAACAGGTCTTTTAAGAATGGCCGATAACGTCAACAGCAAAAAAGCAGATGCTTCTAAGAAACATAAACAGCTGTCAGAAGTGGGATTCGAACCCACGCCTCCAGAGGAGACTGCGACCTAAACACAGCGCCTTAGACTGCTCGGCCATCCTGACATCTTGCTGGTGGACTTCTAGGACTGCGGCATTCGTTTTGGAGCAGTCCTATTTTTCAGGATTCATTTAGTGCTCCAAAATTGAGCTCAGAAACAAAATTCAACCGATTGACTCTTGGTGAGATACACGTTTGGAGACGATATTTCAGTTATTCAATTCTGGAATGACATTCCTAAACAGGTCTTTTAAGAATGGCCGATAACGTCAACAGCAAAAAAAGCAGATGCTTCTAAGAAACATAAACATCTGTCAGAAGTGGGATTCGAACCCACGCCTCCAGAGGAGACTGCGACCTAAACACAGCGCCTTAGACCGCTCGGCCATCCTGACATCTTGCTGGTGTGATAAGTTTGACTGTGAGTCACATCTGTCGGT